>QEOT01124272.1:121639-237080 GCA_003123785.1 Pterocarya stenoptera | reverse complement strand
GGATGCCAAGCCTGGAGGGACTAGCTCTGGCAAGCTCACCAGAATTTGTTCTCCTAGGCGGGTTGGGGCGGCACAGTGGCTGCGGTTGGCACTGGTTACCGAAAGGATTAGTTTACGGACGTGTAAGGCGTCGTTTAGGAGGAAGAAAAGAACGGTTACCTCTAAAGTCCATTTTGGGATTTCGTTTTTTTTTTCCCATAAATAATGTTATGCAGTTTATTAAAAAAAATTAAAAAAAAAAAGAAAAGAAAAGAAGAAACTTAAAATTTTAGTTTTTCTTTTTTTGTTATATTTTTGGACGTCTTTTTTATTATTTTTTATTTTTGTAACACCCCAATTCCAAGGGATCAAAGAGCTACTTCCTATCACTTAAACTCACATTCTAATAATAAATTTTGAAAAATGATAAACTACCAACTAATTTATTACTCTTAAACTACTATTGAATAAAATAATATTTTTTGAATTTTCATTTTGATTTTGGTTTTGATTTGATATATTTAAAATTTTAAAAATTTATATTTGATAAGAAAGTAGTAAATAAATTGTAGATTGGTTGTTAGTGTATCACTGCTCATAAATTTATAGACTCCAAATCCTTAATGTCATATAAAATTATTATTTTAGATCAACTACTTCAATATAATCAACTTTTCAAAATACACCAAGTCATCAGAACATGACAAAATTACTTAATATAATTCGTCAATACTAATAAAAACATTCTATGCTTAAATCATCTCACTCATGCTCTATAATTTTGATCCACAGTTGAAATATTCAAATTATCTGAAAAAAAATTATGGAGATAAGGGATGAATTATCAACAACTTAGTAAGCAGAAAACATATACTATATATAAACATAAGCATTTGGAGAGTTCATAATTCAAAATAAAACATTTACTTTCAAGATGAAGAATCAAAAACATGTAATCAAAATATCAAAACGAATTTTTCGAGAAATATTCTTATTAAAAAAAAATCATTTGGCATATCATAATCTAAGATGTCATCTTCTTATCATATCAAAGCATCACATTGAGATTGAGACCATGTTTAACCCTTGTGGTAGGGATATAAATCATCATTATACCCATGACAGAGCCGTATATCACTATTATACCCATGACAAAGCCTTAACAGAACAGAACAAAAACAGAATCAAATACAAATTCAAAAAATCAGGCCAAAGATTTTTCAGATCCCACATCGTATGAAAATAGAATACTAAATAGATTTAGATCATTTCACATATTCAAAAATAGATTCACAACATCTTTACATCACATGCACAAATTTTCATATTTTGACATTTGCTCTTTTTGCACAGTTCAGAAACAGAATGTCAAAATATTGCTCATGTCCACACCAGTCATAAAAAAATACTTTTCTCTTTTATATAGATTTCATGAGTAATGCAGAACAAATAATTGAGGTTATTTTAAATTTCTTTTCATAACAAATCATGCATATTTTTTCAAATTCAACCTGAATTTATTTCTTTTTATGCAAAATTTAGTATAGAAACTCTACTTATTTGGACTTTTTAACTTTTCATAATTTTTCACAACATTGCTGAACGAATATTAATCGTCACCTATAAAATAATCACATAACTTTCTTAAATTTTTAATTAAACACATATTTCGATACTTAAACCTAAAATACTAAAATAATCTATTTTTTCCTAAAAATCTAAAATTCTCATAACCCCAAAATATCATCATTTCTCAAATTCATTGATATCCACTTAATTTCTCCGACTAAAACAATAAACTCTAAATTATTGATTGACTACTAACATCTAACTATCAAAATTTAATACCAACTAATATAATTTAAATCCTTAACTAGCTTATGTTAAGCAACTTTGTTGACTAATTTAAAGTGAGCCGAAGCTGACTTAAAATAACACAATAGCTTTCTACAGTCAAGCTTAGGTTCATCGTAAAATCAAACCCAACTGAAATATAAGTTCAAAACACCTCATGCTTTAGCTTATCAGATAGCAAAATTGTAATATCATAAAACAAGTCTTCTATACTATATGCGTAAAACAAGTCTTCTATAACTCATAGGAGCTTTACATAAAATGCAAAAGCCACCTTTTAGTTTGTAAGGATAAATGTTAACTAGAGAGACCCAAGGTCGGGCTACGGAGACTCACCGTGAGAGCATCTACGAAGCAGCGGCTGAGGAGGCGACATTACATTGTGGGGGGGAGAGAGAAAGTGATGAGAGAGAATAGAGAGAGAGACAGAAAGAGAGAGACTAAGAGGAGAAAGTGGGAGAGACTAAGATTGTTCATTCGGGCCGAATTTTTTCCCAACTCGGTCTGGATACCTGGATTCTAATTCCAGGTTTCGGCCTGGATTTGATCCGGACCAAAATCCGGATTATAAAACCCAAACCTATACAGTCCGGATACGAGTGTTTAAAGTGGGTTCAAGATTGGAAATCCGGAACCTGCATTTATACGATTTTGTACACATTTCCAGTTTAATGCCAACTATTTAAGGTCTATTTTATTCGCTCTATTTTCACTCACTCTCTCTCTCTCTCTCTCTCTCTCTCTCACACACACACACACACATACACAATTTGCCTTAGGTCATCGCCATCACCTCTCTCTCTTTCTCCTCGTCAAGTTTTTATTTCTCACTAGCTCCGTCATTTTCTTCTCTTCTCTCTTCACTTCGAGTTTCTCACTTTTGGGCCGTGGCTCTGTCGTCTTATTCTCTCTCTCTCTCTCTTTCTCTCTCATGCTGAAAGCCTACCTCTTGTCACTTTTCTTCTACCGATCGAAGATCTGTTCCTCGTGGCTGTCGTCTTCTACTTGACAAAACCCAAATTAGATTCTCTATGTTAGTTCTTCTTTACAAACCAAAAGCTCGTATTTACACTTCCAAATCTTTTTTTTTTTTTTAATGTTTTAGATCTGTAAGCATGTGGGAAAGGATTAGGGTCTGTTTTTTGTTTGTTTTTAAACGTGGGGTATATTTATTTATTTGGGTCTGTTATATCCTGTTATTTTGCTATATCTGCTATTTTTTCTGGTCTTGACTTGCTTTCTGCGACTAGTTTTTTGTTTTCTCTATTGTTTTTGGGTTTATTTTGATGTGAATGTTTGAATGAAATAATCTTTGTGTAGTGTTTTTATGTGTTAAATCTAGATTTGTGAGACCTAGAAGGGAGGAGTGAAAATATCCATAACCACGGAGTCCCCTAATAATTTCTAGATCTAGGTTTGTGAGATCTAGATCGTGGGCATAAGTTTAGATTTTATACTAAATTTTGCTTGAATTTGGATTTCTGTTTCTCTGCATATAATTAATGTTGGTGTCAATAAATGTGCAGATCGAGGTGATCTTTCAACTGGTCCTAGTAAAAAGGTAGCCTTCTCAAACATTTGTCCATGTCTACTGCTGATTATATTATTTATCTATAATGGCTTCTATTTGCTTTGAATGGATGGTGCAACATGTGGATTGGAGAGAAAGACTGGCTTTGCAACATTTCAAATCTCTTATTTTGCTTTGTTAGAATCTACTTGTTGGGGAATATAGTTTCCATAATTGAGGGTGTAAATTAAAAACAGTCAAAGTTAGAGGGTATAAAATATAGTTTCCCCAAACAGTTTTCTCAATGGGAGATGTAACTATTGTGGGAATCATTTGAAAATTTTTAGATATGGAATAATTTTGGATAAGCTTAGTAAGATAAGACATTGCCTTTCTATAGTTACTGTTTTCTTTATATAAATGCACTGTGACTGTCCATTATTTGCAGTCTAGAATATTTTTATTGTATAATTTGTTGACATTATATTGCTGAAGCTGTCAAAAGTGTAGCTTTTGAGGTATGCAACACTCTCTATTTCTTTCATTTGTCATATATTATATGGAGTAATGGAGTCTTCTACTTCTTAATGCTTTGCTTCTCTATATGTTAAGGAATCTAAAATCACGAGTGATGAAGAGCTGTAGTTTTGGCTGCTTCCAGAGCTGTATCCACTATTATTCATGCTTCTAATTCAATTGAAGTTTCAAGGTACGTACTTTCGTATCTAAGCATATAATACAAATATTGAATAACAATGTGATGCTTATGAATGCTAGCATCATTTGTTAGTTTGACAATAGTCTAATAATACTTTTATGTGATGGTTTCAGGAGTTCTAGTAGCATCAATGATGAGACAATGAATCCACATTGTACAAAGACAAAAACTAATGAGGATGAAAAAACCTTTTAGAAAATAATGGAACAAGGAGTATGAAAAAATAGTAAACCAAGCTTTGTAGTTTATTGTTGTGTATTGGAGTTTGATTAAAGCAATGTATGTTTTTTGTAATATTCTTTGCAAACTAATTCAAGCAATGTAATATTTAGTGGACTGCATCATGAATGTCTCATGCATTTTGATTTTATTTTATTTTATAAAATTATTCTTATGCAACAATATATATAGGCTTTTATGCAAAAAAAAAAAAAAAAAAGAAGGGTTAAACCCGGAATCCGGGTTTTCAAAAATCCGGATCCATCCGGGCTTCGGCTTGGGTTAACCCGGTCCGGGTATACCCGAGTTTCTGGGTCAGAATCCGGATGAATAGTCATAGGAGAGACGAAGAGGAGAAAGTGGGGGAAGCTTTGGGCATGGGCTTACCAAGAGGAACACGGCGGACCTGGGGTGGCACAACTGGCGTTTTCTATGGCTCATCTGGTCGGCGCCGCTGTATTTCATTGTGCCGTGTCTGCTGGCACCTAACATAGTTAAGATCC
The DNA here is from genome assembly GCA_003123785.1 of Pterocarya stenoptera. NCBI lineage: Eukaryota > Viridiplantae > Streptophyta > Magnoliopsida > Fagales > Juglandaceae > Pterocarya > Pterocarya stenoptera. The sequence continues at coordinate 232,297 of QEOT01124272.1, read as the reverse complement.
ATCTGAAATGGAGTTGCTTTGTTTTGGTGTGGTGAAGCAGAGGCTTCTATGGTGGGTTATCGAAGTTAAGCTACGATGGCTTAGCTACTTTATGGTGGTTCTCAGTTTGGTGGCTGGTGCAACCATGGTGCACATGGAGCTTGTATAACCATGGTGCAGGAACGTCATTGGTGTGGAGGTCTTGCGGCAATGGCTTGGATCATGCTTGTTGCCCCTTTCGGTCGTGTTGGGCTATTTGTGGTGTAGAGTTCACAGTGGTGCAATTGTGTTGTCGTGTGGGGGAAGGGGATGTGCTTTGTTTTTATGGAGCTAAAACAGGAGCATTTGGTTTCTTGTTGTGTGGCAAACACGGTGGAGCGTGGGGCATGCATCTGTTGTTATGTACAGTTCAGAAGGTAATACTACAAGGGCTAAGGCTGTTGTGGGGTATAAACACTGGGCCATGGTGGCTCGTGGGTGTGCTATGCAGCCATAGTAACAACAATCCAAAGGGGCTGCTTGTTTTAGCATTTCACGTTTGTGGAGGGAGATATATGCATGCTGCGAACGTACGTGCATGGAGGGTGAATGGTTGGACGTGGTTGTGGCCATTTGGGCATGCATGGAGTGGCTCTTGGTGGTTGGCTTTTGGAGGTGCCAGCGGAGGAGGGAATGTGCAGGCTAGGGTTGGTGATGGTTGCACAATACTTGATGGTAAGTTATATATGTAGCTTGGGGATAAGGTGCAGCAAACCTAGCTTGGGGAGCTTTTTGCGTACATGAGATGTTATATATGTAGCTGAAAGTCTAAAACCCTAGGAAAGGAAAATGAGGAAGAAATATGCATAGATTGAGATGTACATGTCAACATGGGGTTTAATCCTTGGTTCACACGAGCTTGGATTTTTGAATAAATTCTTGGGCCACTGCTAAATTAAAAAGGGTCCCATTGGTCCATAATTTATAGAAAGGGGATTTAGCTCATTTTTTACATCCAAAAACATCCACTAATCGTTAATGGGTGTTAAAATAAACTTTTTGACTTTCGAGCCTAATTAAAAATCCCAGCTAACCAAATTTTTACTCATGACTTATAGTAAATTATCCACTAAATCTCAAATGAGATTTTCGAAATATTGGCCCGTTAAATTTTTGGACCCATGGCCTATAAAAAAATTAATCATGAAATTTGTACTGGATTCCCATACAATTAACCTCAATAAATAAATAATATGCAAGTTTGGCCAGGCTTGGCGCTGGATCTAGGTGTTATAATTTCCTTTCTATTTTTAGTAAACAATATGGCACAACATGGTAGTGCTACATGATCAAGAGGGCTATCTGAACGATGAATTTCAAATATTTCAACAGAAGTACTCTTTTTTTATTTATTCAACATGAGATTTTTGAGAAATATTAGACATATTTTGACACATTCTACTTTATAATAAAAGAGATTTTAATAAAATAAATCTTTTCACCTAACTAAGAATTTCTCTTCAGAAACGTGTGTTTTTTCATCAATTTATTAGCATGAGTTTTTTGGGCTTGAGTATATTTTATAATTATGTTTCTAAATCTATATGGAATTTCTTTATTTTTTCTCGTCATCTTATTTTGATTCTCTAGTATTGTTATAGACATAATAATTATTTCCATACTCTTAGGCCTATTTTGGATAGCGATAAGTGTTGAGAAGTATTGTAAATAGTTATGAATAGATATTAGAGTGAGTTTGTAGGTCCCATTGAAAGTAGTTTGAGTTGTTTGGATATATGAAATATGTTGAGTTGTTGACTTTTAGATTTTAGATTGAAAAAGATGTGGGTCCCATCAATTATTATTTTTTTCTTTTAAATGATGAGATGATTATTTTATTTATATATAATAGTAATAAATATTATAGTAATATATATATATTATAGCAATAAATATTATAAGAATAATTTATATATATAATAGTGATAAATATTATAGTGATTTTATTTTTTATTTATATATAATAATGATAAATATTATATAGTATAAATATTTTTTTTTCTCTCCTCTCTCTCTCTCCCCCTTCTGGCTCGATCTCCCCATGCGCAGCCTGCCAGTGCATGGATGAGCAACGTGCCCGCCACTAGGTGGCCGAGGTGTTGGCGGTCGAGGAAATGGTTGTCCTCCAGTGGGCGAGGAGACGTCAGCCATGAACTGGCCAAGGAGTCCAGTGCACGTTACGTGCACTGGGTGCGTGGCTTCATGCCGCCGTTGCCCACCTTGTGTCGGGTTGCGACGGTGGCGTTCAGGTGGGGATAGAACATGCCAACGGTCCACATGGTGGCCGCCGGCACCCCTACCATGCCCCGACGCAATTGGGCCAAAGAGATCGTGGACCGTCCCCAAGGAGACAGACAGCCGTTGGCGGTTCGTATAGTGATCATCGGCGATCCATGTGGGGGCTACTGTGCGTCGGACAGAAACTGTCGGCAATTCGTGTGGTGGCCGTCGGCGAGTCGACGGGCCTCGCAGTGGGCTGCAGTGAGGCTCCTGATTGCACGTTGCCGTGCACCTGTTGTGCACTATGTATGCAGTGAAATACTGTTGACAAAAGTGTTTGAAAGTACTGAGAAGTGTTCTATTTGGGATGTGAAGTATTTTTATCCGTACGAAAATAGTTAGAAAGTGCTGAGGTATCTTCGTTACCCAAACAAGACCTTATTCTAAGGTTACACTCACTTTATGTCACTATTAGTTTAATATACAATATAAAGTTATAAATAGTAAGAGAAACCTTCTAACCGGTTGGGCTTATAAGTCCTTAAAAATAGTCCACCAATAATTTTTTGATACATACACATTTCATCTTTATTTTCATGTGACCGCACCTCACCCGATAACTGGTTTTGCCTTTCATTTATCGTCCATCTTTGTTTTCATCCAAGGACCGTCTCGCAAATACCACCCTTCCTTGCGATACCACCTCCCTCACAACGGTACTGCGATACCACCTTTGTCTGTATTGGTTTTTTTTTTTTAAAGAAAAGTAACTTTGATAGCCATTACAATTAGCCAAATTCACAGAGAAAAAAAAAAGCAGCCAAAATTCACACATTATATTTTGAGTCTAGGTCAGTAAGATTTTGTGTCGCAAAATCAACCAAATGAGTAAAATGGGTTTGGTCCCAAGTGGTTGATTTCTTGTATAGGAGGAATTAGAAAAATTGATCAAACGGGGCTCATCCTAAATGAAGTATTTATGAACCAAATTTGGATAATTCAAGAGACTAGAGACATGAAGGAACCATAATCGAGTTGGAATCTGGGCGAACGGCAAGGATCCCTACTCTCCGAAGCTATTTCCCAGCTCCAAATATTCGTCTCCATTGCAGGACTTCGCGGCTCGTTTCCGCCGATTCCTAGAGTATCCACCGCGGAAAGGCTAGCACGGCTAGAGATGAGCATTCTACAGGTGTTTGTTCTTCTTCTTCTTGGGTTTCTTGCTGCGTTTGGTGCCCTTCGGCCATGTAGACGGCGACGACATTTGGGCCCACAGCCACGACTTCTTTGAGATCAGCCCCCGCTCCTCAACGTTCACAAAAACGACCTAGTCTTTGCCCACCAGTGCGAGGCCTCTATCGATCGTGTCTTGGTGGGCAAAGTGAGCTTGGGGGAGAGTGAGGTCCGAAAGGGGGGCACAGTGAGCTTGGGAGAGAGAGTGAGGTCCGAAAGGGGCAGGGCTAATTTTGTGTGGCTGCAACCATTTTGCTTTTGGTGTAAATTGTGACGTGCTCCTTTTGATAGGAGGGTTGTTTATTAGACAAAAACAGCCGAACCGCTTAGAAGCGGTCCTCATAGTATAGTCTACTACTTTTTAGATAAAGATTAAGATGTTGTTTAGATAATAAGTTGAGATGAAATGAATTGAGATGAAAATTAAAAATTTATAAATAAAATATTGTTAAAATATTATTTTTTTAATATTATTATTATTTTAAAATTTGAAAAAGTTGAATTATTTATTATATTTTGTATAAAAATTTTAAAAAATTATAAGAGCACTTCCAATGGTTCATTTATCATATCCTTCAAAATACATCATCAAAACTTATTTTTTCTATTTTATATATTGACTTTTATAATAAATCATACATCCACTTATCTATTTTTTCTCTATATCATTTAAATATTCTTTTTTTAATACTTTTTATTCATTTTAAATGAAGCTCATAACACCAAACAACTATCAAATGAGAGAGAAAATAATTAAAAATATTTTAGGATAGTATTCTCTACATGTAGAGAATTACTATTGCAAAATATAAAATAAAGAAAAAAATTCAAAACCCATTGAAAGTTGCTTTTGACCAATTTCCTTTATATTATACAAAAAATTATATTTTACAAGAGCTATTGAAAGTGCTCTAATGATAAAATGAGATATTTCTTGTATCCAAACAGGCTTAGTGAATTTTGCTTTGCAAAATAATATGAATAATTTTTAAATAAAAATATAATAGAAAAGTCAAAATTACAATACATTTAGAGAATTTTCTATTTTAAACATAACAAGGTTGTTGAGACACCCTTTTTTTTTTTTTTTTTTTTAAGTAAGTTAAACTACATTCAGTACCAAATAAGTATCTCAAAAAATAAAAAAAGTTCTCAACATTTTCGTGCCCTATAACCTATTGAGCTGGACCTACGACAAATTAATAAATTTGTATTTTTTTTTAACTTTTTCTTAATGGTTAAGAAATGCTTAAAAGAAAAAGAAATAGGAAGAAAAAACTAGCAAACGAGGATTTTCCGAGATAGATTCATCCCTCTCCAAGACAAACCACACATATATACCTCCCCAATTTCTCTCTCTCTCTCTCTCTCTCTCTCTCTCTCACTCTCACTCTCTTCAAGTTTTCTTATTTTTATACATTCCCTATATATGATCTCTTCACAATGATGTACAGCTTTAACAAAAACTTGTTAACAAAAAGGACGTGAAGAAGAAGAAGAAGCGGAATAAGCAGAGGAGGCACTTTCTCTCTGCGACCTTCCACTCAAACCCAACAAAGAAAATGAAGACGACAAAGCCCATGAAGACTCAGCTTCCAACCACACCCCACGATCGCGCTCTGAGACATCGGATATCTTCGAGTTCTTAAGCGACTTCAGTTCTGAGATGTGTCCAGTCGATGACATATCCTTTTGTGGAAAACTCATAGCCATCAAAGAAAAATATTTTCCTTCGGCCTCCCATCAAATTTTCCAAATTAAAGGTCAACCATAACCAAAGAAAAGCCAAACAAATAAAACTAATCGACGAAGATCACTTGGTGAGAAAACGATGGGGGGCTTGAGGACAAAGAGAGCGACGGGGGCAGACAGAGAGAGAGAGAGAGAGAGAGAGAGAGAAGGGACGGTAAGGATCACAAAGAGAGGAAAATGGGCTTGAGAGAGAAAAAGACTCAGGCGACGGGCTTGAGAGATTGGAAAAGATATTTTGTAACTTATACGTGTGTTTACGGTGAGTATAATATATAGACTAACTAATGAGTAACGATGCGTGACCCTCCATTAGATAGTGTAAAACTCACAAAGACACCACATCCGGATTGAACATTTTCTCATATGTTAATTAGCATTCATAAATTATAATGAGTTGATTTGACCTACCATAAACTATCCTAACAACATTAATTCCTTTTTAACATTTATAAATATTTTTAATTCAAACAATCTTATTTCCTTCTAGTTTTCATCCTCTTATCAAACCAGATCATCAGAATCTAAGGTTAGGTTTGTATAGTAAGTTGAGATGAGATGAGTTGAGATGAAAGTTAAAAGTTAAATAAAATATTATTAGAATATTATCTTTTAATATTATTATTGTTTTTTTATTTGAAAAAGTTGAATTGTTTATTATATTTTATGTGAGAATTTATGAAAGTTATAATGATGAGTTGAGAGTGTTTCTCAATCCAAATTGAGCCGGATGTGGTGTCTTTTATTAATTGCAAGGAAAAGTCTAGTTGTAAGTGATTCTGCGTACTAATACGCGCACCTATTAAATATGATTAGTCAAAAAGTAAATTTTATTAAAAATAGTGCTAATTTGAATTTAAAATATAAAGGTAACAAGATTAGTACGCAGATTGGTATGCAAACTTGCTTGTACATAGCAACACTCTAATTGCAAACATACTAAATTTCTCAGCCATAATTGTCAGTTTTTTGGTTTTTGGTCTGATATCCTTAAGTGCATGGTGTAATTAAACAATAAAATATTTTCTAGGCTTCATTTATAACTTGGAGTCTATTTTGCCTTAATGTAGTGCAAACTAATTAATTTAGATTGGTCGGGATGAAAATTTTCTTAAGAAAAGTTGTGTAATCATGCACTTTGAAGTCGTATTTCTCTCAGTCTTATTCCTTTCATTTTCAAACAATCTTAATTCCAAAGTTTGCTAATGGCATAAATGAAAAATGTAGAATTTGTGTGCGAGTGAAAAGTAAATAATACTAATGTATAATGCCATGTACCTGATCTTGATCATTAATTTTTGGATGGTTGAGGTTCAAAATCTAGAGTCTAAATCTGGATCGTTGGATGATGGTTGAGGTTCAAAATCTAGAGTCCAATGTATTTTTCATTTGGATTAACATGGTTCACGCGGTGCACCAACTAATCTAGATTGGTGGGAGCGAATATCATCTTAAGAAAACCATACAATCACACGCCTTGAATCATATGATCTTTGAATCTCGTATTCATTCATTTAAAAGTGTTGCCTTTATTCATGATGTTAGGGAAAAACTAAAAGTAACCATGAGTTTTCCTTTTGTAGAAAATAAAATATAATAAAAAAGAAGACGATGAAGAGAGAAGGAGTAGAGAGAAATGAGAGCTACTTCTTCGCTTTTAATACATAACATATTTCTCTATTTATAAGTGAATAAGGCTAGAGAAATAATGAAAATATAATAAATCAATTATATGAATTGATTTACACAATAAACTAAATACGTACAATAAAGAATATTATGAATATATTCTATATATAATAAGTATAGTAATATTCCAACAGTACTTTTATACATAAATAACTTTTTTTTATACAACGGAGATGGAGATTTCAAACCCAGGTTTTTCATTTAGAGAACCGGGCTGTATGCCATCAAGCCATCAGGCTCTATATATAAATAACTTCATTACAAATAAAAAAATATATATATCAATATCAATATTAATGCTTAGAAGAAATTAAAAAAAAAAAAAACCAACAGTATGGACTTTATATACGAACAAAAAAATTGTACAATATCATCCCAGCAAGTGCATTAATACACACTGCCATTAATTCCTTAATGCTAATTGAAACTAATAAAATTTCTATTTATAGAGAGAGCTTAGAGACTCTTCTTGTTCTTCTTCTTCTTCTTCTTCTTCCTCTGTGCATATATTCCAACGTCGCTTAACATAACTGATCTGAACCATCCGTACATATATATATATATAATATAGTTCATGATAATGAAAGAATATTATGTGATCATTAACCATAAATATCGTCTGAGGCCTGTGATTAACCATGCATTGGCTACCTATATATATATATATATCTATCTTCCATGCATAGTATTACTTCCGACAGTAGATGAGAGTCTTGAGAGAAGGAAGATACTAGCTGAGGAAATTAGCACAGCCCCTGCAAAACAGGCAAGATCCACTCCAGTAACCAGAGGTACGTTCTTGAACTTCTCCAACACTCCCACTTGAAGTATCATCATCACAGCATGGCCGATTTTCGACTTGGCTTGTGAAACTGATTGCATCTCAACCCACGCTGGAAGTGTCTGCATGAAGGATTAAGATACAGATCAAATCACATATATGCATGGAAGTTCAGTACTATATATAACTTGATATCACTAACACATTGAATAAAAGGTATTTATGTTCTTTGAAAGTATATATGTGAATATATTATATGGTAAAGATTCTGAAAGGTTACCTTCATATAGAAGAGCCCGAATAAGTTTGACCCGGAAAGCCGTGGCCCTTCTTTTGTCATTGTCTTTTTCCCAACAAAAATGACATACAAACCCATCCCGAACATGAGCATGGCGGTTCCTATGAGGAACATGTCTGCAAGAATGATAAACATATATATGTAGTTGATCAGCAATAGAACCACACCAAACAAGAGGAAATGAGGTGAGAGAGAGAGAGAGAGAGAGAGAGAGAGAGAGAGACCTATGGCTTCAATAACTAGCTGCATCACATGTTCTTGATCCGCCTTATGTGACAACAAATGGAAATACTGTAAATATGATTCTACGATGGTAAAGCAACCCTGCAAGGCAATGTAGAATTAATGTCTTTGTCATTATAAAGCTGCAAGGCACCGGTGCTGTTTGTGCTTGAGTTAAGGATTAGGACGTGAAAGAAAATTATAAAAAGAAACAAAATACGATGTCATTGTCTTGGGCTTTCACCAGAAAATTAATGAGCAAATTAGTTTCTTACCTCAAGGAAACACAAAACCGAACCGATTAAGGATCCCGCAACAGCAAATAATGTAAAGAATCGGCAATCAACTATAGCCTGCACATTGATCATATAGAAAAAATGAAAAACAAAAACATTATAAACTGTCCCATCGATTAATTTGAAGCTTGTCCTAGGAAACTCAATTATCATGTTGACCAATGTTCGTAATTATGTAGCTATAAACTGTATCGTGATGATCTTTATAATGAAGCTAATTGACATTTCATCATGAACATGTAAACCCCATAAATGAACAAGATAAACCAGCCAAGGAATACGTAGATAGAAGGACATAAAGCTTATTTATACAGTTGCTTAGATACTCAAAAAGGAAGAGATCATTGGCCTACCTTTTCAACGAACATTTGGATGTACACTTTCCGCCGCTTCTGCTTCACGGCCGTCCTCACTAGAATCACCAAAGCATGGCTAACATTTGCCACAATTAGAGAAGCAAAATCCAATATTATCCGACTCATTCCCGGTGCAGAGGTTACCATTCTCTCCGGAGCAGCCACAGAAGCGGCCTTCAAAGGCGCCACGGCCACCGATTTCCTCTCGCCATTCCCAGAAACTATCTTCTCTCCATTAAAGCCCGCCTTGCTTAAGCACCTCACCGTCTTCCCGGACAAAGCAGAAGACGACGACGAAGAAGAAGAAGAAGCAAGACCAAGACTCAAAGGTCTAGAACTACGTAATAATCTTGTGGTTGCCATTGTTCTATGAATCTGTAGTACTGTAAGTTTGGAGTTTCTAAAAGGTTTTAGGTTGTTTGGTTTAAAATTCTGGTCTGGTTTGCCAGTGGGGGTTATTTATAAGCACAGAAGAAGATTCGAAGCATATTATGTTGGATTTGTCGGTAAATGGCGAAACAGGTGGGCTTTTTCGCTCTTTTCTTGGAGCGGAGGGTTTGGAATTTTTTGCCCACGGTTTTGAACGAACCAAAACTCATTTCTCTCACGATGAGACTTTCGAGTCGGCGTCCGCATGCAGCAATCGAATGTGTGGGTCCGGTTGCGAACACGCGTTGCATGGTCTGGATATTTTCGGGTGAGGGTTGTTCTCCATCGTCGGCTTGAAAGCAAATAGTCATTGGGAATCTTGGAATCTAACCGTCTGAATTTGTGCATGTTTCTGTTGTTTTCTACTGACGTACGAGGTGGGATGAACAATTCCCCTTGACAGTCGGTCTAATTTTAAACTCACTCTAATATCTAAAAACTCGATACATAAGATTTATAATATCTAATATTTATAAGAAGTTAAAAAAAATTATAGGTCCCTCTTGTAAAGACCTATTGAGTTAAAAAAAATTTATGAATCTTATGTATAAAAAGAATTGTTCATCTAAGTTATCTTAAATAAATTTCAGAAAACTCATTCTACTATCTTAACTCACTATTATTTATAAAAAATTTAACTCACCTCAACTCAACTCATTATTCACACGCAACCTAAAGCTCATGACTGCACGTGGAATCCCAACTGGCAGAGTAATATTGCAGAGCAGCCCAACGTCTGAAACATGTGTTACGTGGCAAGAGCTAGCACCACATGAAGAAGTGCTGAATCGGTCAAAATTCAAATAAGATAGCTATTTTAATCTCAACCACTAGTGTATTTAGGCAATTTCACTGTAATAATATTCGAAGGAGAGAGAGGCCGGACATTTGATGCACGCCTTGCATGTTGATTAATGTGCATGCATGCATGGCACACTTTGACTGTGTCAATTAAGAGGTTGCCCCCAGCATATTCCCTGTACGATCGAACAGTAAGTGCCCAAGTTTTTTTTTTGTGTTGCTTCATTGTTTGAATTCTTTGAGGAGCCCAATTTGCAAGGAAGTTTCAGTTTGACTAGACCCAGCTTGGTAGGCCGAGAGATCATGACAAAAACAGGCCGAGAACCCTTTTTTGTAGTGTTCTTCTCTTTAGTGCCCAAATTCCTTGAGACAGACCAAGAAGGCGAGAACTTTAATATGAAGCTGAACCTAAAAATTCAAAGCATCACATAGAGAAATTTTGTTTTCCATCTTTTTTCTTTTTTTTAGTAGTTGGCTAATTTTGAAGTCATTTAGTAGGTGGGGCGTCTGGGTGGGTTTGGATAATGAAATAAGATGAGATGAGTTGAGATGATTTGTGGTCAATAATAGTAAGATTATTAATTGAGATGAGATACAAATTTTATCTCACCTCTATATCCAAACGGGGTCTAAAAATAATAGATTCAAGATGAAGATCAGTAGCATTATATATTTAACATATTATGAAATGTTTTAGCAACCATTTCCTTGACAGTGCGGGCATCTCTCTTTTGATAAAATCCAAAATCTGGAGTGGAAAAATAAACAAAAACAAGCCAGATATAATATAGTGGAATTATGTTATGAAGATCATGAAGCATTATGCTTTTTATAAACACTGGAGTCTCAATATCCATACTAGAAATGTACAAAAAAAATGATGAACTTTTCTCGGAGGAAAATGAATTCTGGCTGAGCTATGCCCAGTAACGTACGTACAATATTAAAAGTTAAATTAGAGGGGACAAAAACCAAGATTTTCTTTTATATATGTTTCCCTCTTAATTCCTCTGACCTTCTTCGACGTGGATCATGATTGATTTCATGATTTAAAACCATATATAACACTACAACAAAAACTTCATTTTCCGATCAATTTATAGCGACTAAAAGACTATTCGCAACTAAAATGAAAAGACCATTTTTATTGCAGTGTAAGTATATATACCACACTTAAAGCAAAGTTAAAGAGATCAGATATTACCGACTTTCATTCAAGATGTAACCCCAAAACCAAATAACGGTTACAAATAGGGGTGTAATCTTGCCTAATGTTTTAAATTCTGATCCGGTGATCATTTGTATTTAAGTATTGGAACGGAATATTTCGGTACCAATACGTTCCGGTGTTCCGTTTTGGGATTAACTATATTATATATATACATGTATATATAAACTAACAACTAATAGAATCAATATTACATGTATATGCAAGTGTGTATCTGTATGTGTGTGTGTGTATGGAAGAAATGACAATTTATAAAATGAATATATATTGAAAAAATCACAAACTTCAGTTGAGATACAAAAAACAAAGAAAAAAAACAAAAGAATAGAGAAATTAATAAAACTAATGATATTTAAAAAAAAAAGAAAAGAATGAAGGGACATATTTAAAGTTACAAAAAAATTAAAGTTATAGAAATACATTTTATATTTTAGAATTAATTAAATACCATCTAGATTTAAAATTTACAAAAATTTCATCCATGCACAAGAAAATTACAAACTTCGATTAAAACAGTTCAAAATGGAATGGGGTCTCGAATGCCAATTCCGGCTAAAACAAACCAAAACAGGCCGGAATTTGAAGCCAAAAGGAACGATGAGGTATAGTGTACCAGATACTACACCAGAACGAAAAATTCCAGCCGAAATGAAACGGAATTCAAAACTATGATCTTGACTCCATCCTGCCACACGATTTTTTCCACACCATGAAGAGGAAAGAACGGGAAGGGAAGAGGAGGGTGTCATGGCGATTAAAGTTGATATAGAAAAGACTTATGATAGGATATAATGACCCTTAATCCTTAATGTCCTAAAAACTTTTGGGTTTAGGAAGACTTGGATCAAGCAATAAATCTCGACTCTACTTATTTCATTCTTCTCAATAGTAGCCCCGTGGACCTTGTTAAACCATCAAGAGGGCTACAACAAGGAGGCCTCTATCTCAATTCCTATTTATTTTGATACTTGAGATTTTCTTCACACTTCTATTAAGGGAAGAGTATAACGAGCACCACAAAGGGATTAAAGTCAGCCGCTCAACCTCTCCCATCTCCCACTTACCATTTACTAATGGCTTGGTTATCTTCAGTGAGGCATGTTTGGCAAGTGGGATGAGATACGAAATTCTTATCTCATCTAATCTTATCATTACAACTTTTTTAAATTCTCATACAAAATATAAACAATTCAAAATTTTCAAATCTCAAAACGATAATAATATTAAAAACTAATATTTTAAACTTTCATATAAAACTAAAAATCTTCATCTCACTATCCAAACATACTCCAAAACGAGGCTCATACAGTTATGAAGTGTCTTACCACCTACGGCAATTGGAATAGATAAAAAAATCAATACTAGTAAGTCTAGTGTCTATTTAAGCATGAACACCAGCCTCATGTCACTGATACCATTGCCGTCATTCTAAATGGATACTTGGGGAAAGAGATGAGATGAAAATTTTATAAATAGTAGTTAGATAATTTGAGTTATGCATTTATTGGGTTTTCAGAAATGAGAGCGAAAAAATTGAATAAAAAATATTATATATAAAATTAAAATATTGTTAAAATATAATTTTTGTAATATAATTTTTGTTTTAAGATTTAAAAAAGTTGAATTATTTTTTATTTTGTTGTTTAAAAATTTAGAAAAGTTATAATGATTAGTTTGAAAAACTTGTAATAATTATTTTTAAAATGTTTGTATTTGAATGATGTTTGGAAAGAAAATAAGATGAGATGTTATGAAATATGTTTCCAAACCTGGGAAAGCTAAATACCTAGGCTAACCTATTCATAGGTATATTGAAGAAAGAACCAATGGCGATCCTCATTGAGAAGATTCATAATCGAATTCCCAACTAGAAAGCAAAGGCCCTATCACAAGCAAGGTTCGGCCCCGTTTGCTTGCAAAACTTAATTGAGATAAACTCAATCTAGTCTAATTTTAAGTTGAGTCTAACATCCAAACATCAAACTCTCAAATTACTAAACTCATCATAACTCAAAATTTTATTAGGACCTACAACTTTTTTCAACTCAACACATCTTTATACGTGAGACCCACAACTTTTTTCAATTTTTCATAAATAGTGCTAAACTTATCTTAACATCCAAACACATCTAAACTCATTTTAGATGAGCCCTATATAACTCACTCCACCTACTCAACTCACTATTATTCATAAATAACTCAACTCAGCTCAACTCAACATCCAAACGTTTAATCTTATTAGATTAGTGATAAATGATTTGTATGAGTCAAATAAATAAATTCTGCACAGTCCTTTTCTAAAAAAGTAGACCACGTCTCAAAAAGTGTAAAAAAAGAAAAATGCTAAATGTATTTAACAAAAACTTATTTATCACCATGTCAGTTATTAATACACTAAAAATCATGAAATCTGAAATTCAAAGTTTAAATTTTAAAAGAAAATTAACAAAATAAGTCTTGTAAGTAAAATTGTAAATAAAACTATAAGTACATGTAGCACCTATTCTTTTTTTGTATGACACTTTTTTACAAAGGACTAGAACAAAACTTATCTATTTGAAACTTGTACTTAACATTTTCTAGATTAGTAGCACCTGCCCTCCCATCGTACTGCATGTCTACTTTTCTACTACCCAAAAATATATGCTTGACCGTAGATGGCTTATTCAAAATTTTTTTGTGGGGATTTTCAAAGAAAATGAACTTCACTCCAAAGCCCTGGGAATGAATTCGACATCTAAAGGACAATGGGAGTACTATGATTGAGAAGAAATGTATAACGTCAATAGGGCTCTAATCGCAAAGTTGAGATGGAAGACATTGAACAGTTCGAACCTCCAATGGGTCACAATCTTGTAGAATAAACATACCAGGACTAATACATACCCAGAAACTAGGAGAGATCCCTCAGCCTCGTGGATTTAGAAAAGCATTGTAGCTGACCTGATAAAAAAAGACATGCTTCAGCACTTCATATGGGAACTTTGTAAGAGCCTAGGAGGACCCTTGGTACCTGGACTGGATAATTCCAAGCCCTAAAATGATATATACAAATCTCAAGCGTACAAATCTCGCGCAAAAACTCACTTTTCTTAATTGGGCCCACATTTTTACAAAAAGCTTATACAATTCTTACACATTTGAGGTTTGTACCTAANCTCCCATCGTACTGCATGTCTACTTTTCTACTACCCAAAAATATATGCTTGACCGTAGATGGCTTATTCAAAATTTTTTTGTGGGGATTTTCAAAGAAAATGAACTTCACTCCAAAGCCCTGGGAATGAATTCGACATCTAAAGGACAATGGGAGTACTATGATTGAGAAGAAATGTATAACGTCAATAGGGCTCTAATCGCAAAGTTGAGATGGAAGACATTGAACAGTTCGAACCTCCAATGGGTCACAATCTTGTAGAATAAACATACCAGGACTAATACATACCCAGAAACTAGGAGAGATCCCTCAGCCTCGTGGATTTAGAAAAGCATTGTAGCTGACCTGATAAAAAAAGACATGCTTCAGCACTTCATATGGGAACTTTGTAAGAGCCTAGGAGGACCCTTGGTACCTGGACTGGATAATTCCAAGCCCTAAAATGATATATACAAATCTCAAGCGTACAAATCTCGCGCAAAAACTCACTTTTCTTAATTGGGCCCACATTTTTACAAAAAGCTTATACAATTCTTACACATTTGAGGTTTGTACCTAACATTAATGGCCTAGCTTTAGATCATTTGGAGTAGGATCAAAATGTAAGAGTAGCTGACTTCATTTTGTCCCATCCAAGGCAATGGAACGAATCTAAGATCCGTCACACCTTTGACAATGGTTCGACAAACAAAATCCTCAGAATTCAAATTCTACAGGTTACCGATCAAGATGAACTAAAATGAGCCCTTAACAAAAGAGAAAAGTTATCCATCATGACTGCTTACAGGTTCAACCAAGCATCTCATCTGCAAATCGATAGCACCACTGACGTCAAGGAGGGAGGGGAACACGTTGTGGTCATCTAACATGTATGAGAGGCTAATTACTCCTCTGAAATGGCTTCTGCTGCTCTCCCTACCAGGTTTTCAATGGCTAGATTCATTCCAATGGATGAAGATCAAGATGTTTATTAAATGAACATGTCTGTCAATAAGAAATTATGGTCAATTATTAAACAATACAACTTGTATAAAACTTCACTTGACTCGGTTAATATTCTCGAACAAGCTCGTATAAAACTTGACTCGACACAAGCTTGCACGTATATATTATAATATAATAAATATATTTTACAAATATAGGTATTATATGCGTGTAGTACATTAGACATGGAGTAAACAATATATATTAAAAATATATAAATTAACATGTGTATGTGTCATTATACTGTTATTTATTATTTTTTAAATTGAGAAAATAAAAGGCTAAAAAAATTCTTCAATCGAGCCAAGCACTCGACTCGATTATTAGAACTCGAGCTTCAAGCCGAATTTGAGATGAATTTTCAATAAATCGAACTGAGCTCCAGCCAGATTTTAAAGAGCGATTTTTATACTAGCTGTGCTCAAGCCGTGTTTTGAGATATTCGAGATGAGTTTGGACAGCCTCAACTCACCCGAACTTGGCTCGTTTACAACCCTAGTTACAGGCCTCTTGAAAGCAAACTATAACAACACATATATCATTTACCTAAAGAAAATTAAATAATCCAACCATTTCGATCAAACAATATTACTTTGGTTAGAGAGAATTCAACAGTACTGCATACTCCATTTTTTTTTAAGTAAATTTGAACCAACTAAGCACTCTAGACAGAGAACACGAAATTTTAACAAGTTTGAAAAGTGAGAAAAATGGTCAAATCCCCTGTTTTTTAAGTGTCAAGGTAGAAGTGTATGTAGTTTCACAAAATTCATAGCAGGTTTTAAAATTCCTGATATACGAATAGAAAACCACCTAGTAGCATGTATTCTTCTATTCATTACGTGTTCAGGTCACCTACCAAACTTCAAAAGGTTAAATGCAATCAACACGCCAATAGAAAATCACCATCAATGGTGGTCACTAAATAAGTGTTATTTCAGAGTCTTGAGGAGAACAAACATGCATCAGACCTACTTACCTAATTTAGATCTACAACAGGACTGCTTAAGAAAAAAAAAACCTAAAAACTTGCCTAAGACTCCAAATGTGAGATTGCAAGGACCTTGAAATGAGCACAAAAACCGCATCGCCAAAAAAAATTTACTGACCTCAAACACACATTAGTACTTCTCTGCTACAGGTCTAGAAGGGAAAAGCCTTAAAAGAAATGTCAGCAAGGACCAGAGGCAGACAATGCCAAGAACTTGGAAAGTCGATATCATGGAAAACAGGGCACCACTCCTTTCCAGCAATTCTGGAGAAGTGGGGCGCCCCTTCAATGTGAGCATCAACTTTTCCATGAAATGAGCAGCTTTTGTCAACTGATAGAGTCTATAGACCTGCAAAACTAATTCAACCCATCAAAACCGTAACTTTGGCTACATAATGAAACATTTTAATTAAGAGAAGCCATATACCTCAAAAATTATAGGAACCAAAGGCCAACAAGATGATCCACTCATGTCCACAAACTTCTCAAATGCAAGTTGTACAAGACAGCCGAATAGAAAAGGAACCACTGCAATCAGGCTTGGCAGGCCAATAATTGGCCAGTTGACAGAGACAGCTAAGAAAGGCACAATGACCTTGAAGCCCATTGTGAAGAAAGCACTTGTTAAGTACCCTCGGAGACCTGTGATGAGACCCCACCTCTTTGGACTAAATTGCAAATATGGCCTTTGAACACGGTCAGTTACAAGCAGGAATATTGAAATACCAATGTAAAACAGGACCTCGAATAATAAAGACGTCACAAGTTCTGCATAAAAATTACATGGAAACAATTAGATTAATTTTACCCAATCTTTTTCATAGAAACCACGCATCCATGCATACTTTTTATCAAAGAGCGATTAAGAAAAATTTTTAATCTAGCTTAACATTGGATTTAAATATAGAAGCATGTTTGTGTTGTGCATACAAAGAATATTCCTTTTTCACAAAAGACACAATTTTGGTATTAAATAAAAAAACTATTTCACAAGGCTAGGTAAATCAATAACATCATTTGGGAGAACTGTGTGGTCTTATAAATTATACCATCGAATAAGATTATAAATTGATATCCTCATTGATCCAATAATGAGTACATTAATCATCCTTTTCTTTTGATCAGTATACAAGAACTTTTGCTGAAGATATAGATAGGCATAGCCTAGGTACACGGGACATATTGAAGAGCACAATGATGGAGAAGTTTCAATACTAATCATCTTCAAGAAGACAAAAGAAGCTTTAGACAAAAAGGAGTAAGTAAATTTCCGGATCTATCAATTTTATTTTTCTTTTATATTATTTTTGGCTGTGTTCGGGAGGTAAATCACAAAGAGGAAGTGGGGCAGCAGGACTTCAAAAAGTTCTTTACACCAAACCAATCTCCCAACAGTAATCAACTCCTAGCCCATTGCAGTAAATTATCACTTAAACCAGGCAGTGGAAAGGCTTTTTGCAACACACCCCCATTCACAGATAACTTTATTTTTCTTGGCTAATCATTTTCAAAAAACTGTTTAAGGTTTGCTTAAATCCAGCTACCAACACTCCATAACTAAAATTTTACCAGCATTGTATAATAAGTAGAAAAGATGCACTCATAAAAAGGACAGCCTCTTTTAAGGATGAACAATCCTCAATATAGGCACTACCCATCATATTAAATTCATGCCCAAAACATACTAGACTAAAGGCCTTAATCTCTAATCTTTTCATCTAAGCACCTCCAAAGATGTCTACAAGGCCTTCTCTTCACCATCGCATCCACTCATAACTAGCTATCTCCTTGCTTTAGAAGACACGAGTTAAGAAGTTACTTGATAATTTGATGTTCAACAGCAGTCACTAATTATATATCATAAAGGAATAAAAGTAAATCAGTATCACATTTAACTTGAAAATAATCAATTCTTGAAATCTGAAACATGCCACAAAACATAATCTTCTACAAGCAGTGAAAACATATTAAAAGTTAGCAGAGAAAAGCAAACAAGCATACATCACTAAGCCATTAATCACACATCATACAAAAGCAACTTACGACAAAGGTTTATTTATATCATCTTCTCTACAATTGATTTGCCTAACAGGATAGTGTTGTCCATGATCCACCACACAAGCACAGTCACTCACAAGTTCAAAGGTAGACAACACTCATAGAAAGTACTCAGTCGAATACAAATACCTACGAACAGCACGTCCCCCAGGATATACTCAATTATGTCAGAGAAGAAGAACTGCGGAAGAATCAATGATGAAATCAATGCGACAGGGGCTAACACCCAAAGAAACGAGCTCTTCCCCTCATTAAAAGGGGCTGACTGCAATTTGCCTTCCTCTACAGACTGGTGAGTCAACCCATAAAATGAAATTGAACCCGATTTACCCCGAAAAGGCTCTGCCCCATCAATTCCACTAGCAGCAACGCCAGAACCAGAATTTTCCCTGCCCGAAAACTGCAACTTCTCGTCTGGGTTATATTTAGCAGCACATACAATAACTCTTCTTTCTGAGCCCAGCACCGAAGATTTCTTAAACACCCTCTTCAAACCAAGCATCAAGTGTGCTGGGACACGGGAAGAAAAGAGTTTTACAAGTTTGGACAAAAACGGCAGAGGTCCATTCAGCACAGCCTATTAGTTGAAGAGGTAAACATTTGAAGATAACGAAAAAGAAAACAACGAGATAATACCAAAAACAAACAAAACTATATTCTAGCCATAGTTTTCCGAGCAACCAAGCCGCAGGTAAACATAAACTTGAGAAAAAAAACTTACATTTCGATGCAATACCGACTGGAATCTTTTGATCCCTCAATCCACCTTGATTTGCTGAAACCTAAAAGGAGCGAACAAAGAGAAATAATAAAATGATGTAAAGTAAGAGACTATAGAGTGAGAGTAATTTCGGAGTGAAATCCAGGAGAAATCATTTCCGAAAGAAACAATATAGGTACTTACAGATTGATGAGAATGCAATCGGTATGTGGAAAACCCCAACTTCGGGGTGGGAAGCCCACGACAAACTGATTGCAGTTCCATTTTCTGGGGTTTAGGGTTTTAGCAGATTTCGGCCCCGTTTTATCCAATATGCCGGCTAAAACCTCTGTCTAGATGAAGCCTCTTTTCTTTTTCTTTTTTCCTCCACTATTTTAAATGTAATAAAAAAGAAAAGAAAAGAAAAAGCTTCAGCACTACCTCTAAGTTTGGGAACCAATTTTAATAAGGAAAAAACTATAAAGTTACCCAGAAAAGGTCCGATGAATTCTGCCAATTGTTTTTTATTTTTATTTATTTTTATTTAAAAATTAAGAAAGTATTTTGTTAATAATGTTGTGAATTTAATTTTTTAAAGTATTTAAAGGGGTTAAAAAAATGTAAGAAAAAAAAATAGATTTCACATAGAGAATCTCAATGGGTGCGTCCCTTTTAATAATAATAATAATAATAAATATAAAATCCAGTGACTTTTATTTATTTATTTTTCGATTGCCAAAAACATTTTCAAACGTTGAAAACAAAAATTGTTCTTGTATAATGTACACAAAATGTAAATACATTGTTGGCCATTTTGTCACTAATTCATTTGTGCCATCATATTTTTTTTTTACATTGAGGGAGGGGTTCGAATCCACTGTCGTTAGCCGCCATAATTTTTTTATTTCTTTTGCAAACGGAAAAAAGAAACGATTTCATTAATTTTGTACTCACTCAATGTAATGTCTTATAAAAATTTTTTTTACTAAAATAGTGATACAAGTATCACAAAAAACATTGTGATAAGAAAAAAGCCCTTTTTCATGTTGTAACCTTTTTATTTTATAAGAAAAAACAAACTAGAAAAGAATAAATAGAGTTCATGGTGGTTCCAATATAAACTTTGGATCCGATAAATTTTAGGAAATAATGCTATATACAATTCTAGAGTATACAATCGTCGTGCTATTATTTTGAAAAAAAAAATAGTATCCACTATAGCATAGTTGAGTTTTCTATGTGGATTCTAACCTTAAATTGTCCAAACCATTTTTCAATTTTCCAACCTTATATCTAATAAGTAATCTTAAAGCATTAGCATTGGTTTGGACATTAAATTAGACATTTTTTGGGCTCAAGATGTCACTTTTTGTATGGTAGCTTATGTATTCAAAATCAAACTCATGTTAAATTAGTTATCATTCTCTCCATAATAATAAAGAATTGTTTTTAAAAAAATATTTTAATCTATTTTTTAATGCATATATTAAATCCATCAAATCAGCTTCAATTTCATTTTCATTATTTTAAAAAACAACAACCTATAAATCAAAGTACATCCAAAAAAACACAAAGCATCAAATTAAATTAAATTAAATTGACATTCTCCTCAAATTACATTAAGAAAACAATATAAAAAAGAAGAAATATCTTTGCATATACAAACAACCAATACAAACATAAAATCCACTTGGAGAGAGAAATAATATAAAACCTATTTGATAATTAAATGTACACACCAATGACTAATCCAAGCCATCTTCAAAATTTAGCTAAAATTGGTATTTGCCTAATCCAATGTGAATGCTCTGCTAGCTAAAATTTTGCCAACTTTATTTAGCTTCTGCCCACGTGGTGACTAAAGGGAACAGGCAACACCCACAGAATGACGAATAAGACAAAAGCAAGTGATTCAACATTAAATGGATAAATTTTACACAATAATGTTAGATATAGTCCTAAAGCGTGCAAATATCATACGATCATTTTGAAAAAGTAAGGCCCACTATGAAATAGTTAGTTTTTCTATGTAGATTCTAAGTGTGCTGTTTTTTTTTTTTTTTCCCCTCAAATAGACTGCATGAGACTTGTACAACCTAAAACTATGCAAATTATTTTTCAATTTTGCCAACCTTTATCCAATAAGAAATTTGAGCTAGCTAAGATTTGCCAAACTTATTTAGCTAGCCCATGTGTGGCCGAAAGGCAACACCCGCAAAATGATGAATAAGACAAAAGGATCAGTTTGAGAAAATCGTAAAGTGAACCAACATAAAATAGATAAAGAAACCCAACACATGCCTTATAGGTTGATTGGGTAATGGCTTCATATGAGCCCCATCTAGCAATAAGGGTTTAACTAGGAGCGATAATTAGTGTTCTCGCCTAAGACACTTCATAACTGTTTAAGCCTCGTTTTGGGTAGCCTTACTGAAGATAACCAAGTAGGCATGTTCATCCTAGCCTGGTCCGGAACCCGGTTATCTAGATTTCAGTTATGGGTTCCAATCCGAAAAAATTGGAGTTAGATCCGCATAGAAAAACTCAAGTACACCCGGTATCCGATTTTTTTTATTATTATTTTTTCGGTTTGAATGTTTTATTTTTTATTTTTGGCTCATTTCTAGCAACTAAATGGATAGAAACTCAAATAGAAAATGCATATTATGTCTAATGAATCATCCATTTTATGATTTTTTCTTTTTTTACTCTGTTCTTCACGTGGCTTTTTATTAGTGGTTAAGGAATATGTAGGCTTTGATTTAAAAAATTAAATAAATAGAATTTGAATGCGGCATTAACATTTTTCTCATGAAAACATATTCATAATATATAAGTTTTGATTAAAAAAAAAATCAAGAGTAACTCGGAACCCGGGTTTTGAGTTTTTAAAAACCGGTTTCAATTTGGGTTTAGACCCGATTTTGAATTCGGGGTTCCGGGACCTAAACTTGGATGAACAATACTACAACCAAGTCATCAATAAATAGTAAGTGGGAGATAGGAGAGATTGAGTGGCTGACTTTAATCCCTTTGAGGTGCCCATTATACTCCTCTTAATAGAAGTGTGAAGAGGTAGAACCTGGGTAATTCTCCACCCTAAAAAAACTCTACAACTGTATCAATCACATCTCTACTAACAATATTCCAGCAAGCACAGAAAAAACCCGAATTAAAACCATCCTGGCCTGGGTAGCTGTCTACTGGAATGGAGCATATCGCATCATATACCTCCTTTGACGGTGACGTTCTGCATAGAATATCATTTTGCTCCTCAATTACCACCTTCGCCACTAGATCATCCAAATTCGATGAAGTAGGAAACGAACGTGCCTCCAAGAACTTTTGAAAATATTCGACCGCACCATTATGAACCTGCTCAAGAGAAGTCAGCAGCGTGCCATCCTCTAACCTCATCATATTAATCCTCTGCTTTTGCCTCTTACTAACTGCACGGAAAAAAAAATAAGAAAAAAAAAAGCATTAGCCTCACCTTTTGTTAACCAACTTTGTTTTGCTTGTTGGGCCAATCATGTTTCTTCCCTTTCTATCCATACTGATAGCAATAGCTGGGAGGCCAAAAATTAGATTCCAAGGCTTCCGAATATCCATCCTGCAGATTTGCGTCAAGCCCCTCAATCCGTAACTCCAATTCTGCAATATGACTCTGTGTTCGCCCAAACACCTATTTGTTCCACTCCTTCAAAGCAATTTTAAGCCTCTTAAGCTTACTGGCCAAACAGAATAGCCCCAAACCAGATGTCTCTTCTTCCCAAATCCGAGAAACAAATTCCATAAAACTGTCATGCGAAATCCACATTTGCTGAAACTTGAAGGATGGAAAACCATAAGAGGCACCGACCATATCCAAGTTAATGACCATCGGAGAATGATCCGATGAAGTGCGGGGAAGATATTGCAGTGAAACATTCGAAAAAACATCCCTGGCCTCCACATTCAATCAACCACGATCCAAACGAGCCCAACTCCGAGTTATGTTTTGATTTCCATTACAGCAAGATAAGGATTTCCCTGTGAAGGGCATCTCCGTAAGCCCACAGGAATCAATACACAAGTTGAACTCAGCCAGGCGAGGTCTCCCTCCATGTCTTTCTCTATCATATCGAATTACATTAAAATCACCCACAACCATCTATGGAAGCGAATGACAATTCGAAGCTTCCAAGTGTCTCCTTAAATCATGTCTCTCATGATAGCTACACTTTGCATAAACAAACGTTAATAGGATTGGCTGCATATTTTCAGTAACCTTGACAGTAACATGTTGCTCACTCATATTTTCTACAACCAAGTTTACTTCAGACTTCCACATGATCCATAGCTTCCCACCGACCTCTTCATTAGAACCACAATCATCAAAATTTAAACTGTGTCTCCACCATTGTAATCTAGAGCCACTCATCATAGGTTTAGCTATAGCCAAAATTTTGGGATGATACCATGAATTCAATTTTCTTATACGCTTCCACAGCGTACCCAATCCACAGACATTCCGGTACAAGTATGGACTCATCATAAGTTAAGATGTAAGGGCTTGCTCACAACCCTAGTAGAACCCTGTAATTTAATTTCTTTCTTCTTTCTGTCAGCTTCTTTGGTCACCCCAGAGTCTGACATAACATCCTTTTCTTTCACCAGAGGCACCATTGCTTCTTCAGTTTCAGAATCTGAACACACTTGACCTTCATCCAAATAATTAAAGTCATCTCTCGCAAGAGACCTTACTTCTAAAACCTTCATCATTCAGCCCCCGTGATCCATATGCACCTCCTCTCTAGGTAATGACTCCCTAGGTTCTGGGTGCAAAGATCCATAACCCACATGCACCTCTACCATTTCTTCCACAACGATATCTGGAGTTTCTTCCGCAACGAAATCTAGGGGAAAATTTTCCTCCCCCTCCTCCAACACCCTCATCTCCTATGTCCCTGCACTTGCACTTACCAAGTCCTGATCATTCACATTCATATTTCCATTACACACTCCCTTCATATCCTCTTGGACATCATTTCTAGAAGGAAAAACTATATGTTCTGTAACATGCAACGTATTATTTCCATTCTCCTCAACTTGAATTTCCACATGTCCAGGATCATTTATCTTGCCGTCTGTCAAAAATGCCAGTGTATTATCTGCTGCATTACCATTCTCCTCCAACACCGGTTGAGGATCTATTGGTTTCCGAACCCAAATTCTATCCACCTTACCTCCTTCATTTACAGTTTTCGAAACTAGATTACGATGTAGAGCCTCCTTCTTGCACGTCTTCAAATTATGACCCTGGGACTAACATTTCATGCAATAAGCAGGTAGTGTTTCATAAACAATTTCTTGGAAAAACTATTGGGGATTCCTTGGCGTACCAATCCATAATCCCAACAACAGTTCTTTCGAAATATCCATTTCTATGCAAACCCTTGCTCCGTCCGTACGTGTAGCACAATGAGTGGGATTATCTCGTTTAAGAAATTTTCCCACTGGTGCAATTGTGCTATGTAAGAGAGATTCATGATAGAAGTTTGGGGGGAGCCCCGACAGAGTAATCCAAACTAGGACCTTAGCAGGTTCTTTCTCCTCCTGAAAATTTGAGTTCCAATGAAACATATGATACGGAGCCTCATCAATATCACAAACTTCTCTAGCAAAGGCCTTCAAAAAACATTCCTCATTAGACATACGAATAAAAACATTCATTGGCTTATGCATTGAGGAGACAGCGGGCTGTGAGTTCAGACCCCATCTCAAGCGAATAAAGGATCGAATGGAATCTAGAGAGGGCCTTTGGCATAAGAACTTTAGGACCAAAGAGAACTTGAATGGCAACGTAGATTGCTCGATCTTCTCCTTAGTAAATAGCACACAAACCATTCCATCCATATTTTTTGGAGCACAGAAAGGAACAGCAACCTCAGGAAGAGGTTGCAGAGAATCCAACACCATATCGACAAACGTACACTATCGTGAAACCTTCACCGAGGCGGCTAGATGGGCCTTGGTGACTACCATCGAAAAAAAACCATAAAACCCTAGCAGAGCACATAAATAACTTGCCAAGTCAGCATAGAATCAATCTCCCTGTATCCCTCGTATCACCCAATTTACGATAGAATAAACTTATTTGCAAGCTTGATTTTTTTACACCCAATACACTAATAAAGTGTGTTCTACAATGATGAAAAAATATTGATAATAAAGTGGTATTTCGACATACCAGACTTTCAAGTGGCATAACTCTCACAAAATTCTTTCCAATAGACCTGCACCACTCCAAGACCCTTTTCGCAGCATGGGACAAATTCCCATCCTAAGAAGGGTGCAAGGGATGCTTCCACCTTTCCTTTTTGCATAAACACAAGAAATCCAAGCTGGGCTGGTTCTTTTCTTCGACATGGATGGCTACTTGAGTAGAAACTAGAAAGCCAGCTTGAAAGCAAGTCAGTAGTACCACCAAACGCACCGAGCAACATATTTGATTTTCACCCTTGTTTGGATGGAGAGAGTCTCTCAACTCAATTTATCTCATTTTATCTTATCACATCTCATCTAATTCTTACATTTTTCTAAACTTTCACACAAAATACAATAAATAATTCAACTTATTTAAATCCCAAAACAAAACAAAAAAAATATTCTAATAATATTTTATTCAACTTTCAATTTTCATCTCACTTCATCTCAATTGACTATCCAAAGTCCAAACCAAAGTTCTCAAACGGATAAGCTGCCAAAATCTTCACTCTCTAGTACTTATGGTACTTTTAAATCATGAAATCAATCATCCACGTCGAAGAAGATCGAAGGAATTAAGAGGGAAACATATATATTGTTAAGGATAAAATCCCATTTAGCACATCTGCAATATCTCAGTCATCTCAGCCAACAGATTCAAGTGGAATCACACGTAACAAACATCTTCATGAAGAATGCCTCTGCTACAATTCGTGCCTCTGCTGCACTACGTTACTCTGCTACATGCCTCTGCTACACTGCTCTGTAACAACCATAAAGCTGTAGACATTAGAATATTCTTTTATACCTTTTCACTCTATAAAAGGACCTCAGTGTAATACGTTAGAATCAGTAATGAAAATATAGCATACATTACATCTTACATATATACATATATATATATATAAAAGAAAATCTTTGTTTTTGTCCACTCTAGTTTTACTTTTAATATTGTACGCACGTTGCTTGGCATAGTTGATCAGCCAGAACATTTTCCTCCGAGAAAGCTGATCATTTTTTTTGTACATTTCTAGTATGGATATTGAGGCTCCAATGTTTCTAAAAGGCATAATGCTTCATCTTCATAACATAATTACTTAACATATTAATGCCACTATCTGGCTTGTTTTTGTTTATTTTCCATTCCAAGAGAGAGATGCCTGGCACTGTGAAGAAAATGGTCGCTAAAATATTTCATTACAAAAAATCTTCACAACTTCCTATTATTCACCCACACTCCACACTCCACATTTTTTTTCTTTTATCAAATATTTTTTATATGAATAGTGAATAAAAAATTTAAAATAGTTTTAAAAAAATAAACTCAAATAATTTTTTTTTAAAATATTAAAAAAATTAAAAAAATGTGGAGTGTGAATAAATAGTAGGAGGTTGTGTAGCAAAACTCATTTCATAATATGTTAAATATATATAATGCTACTCTTCATCTTGAGTTTATTATTTTTAGACGCTCCACCTCAGGTGACAATATCTCTTAAATGACTTCAAAAGTACACTACTATAACAAAAATAAGATGGAAAACAAAATTTCTCTAATGTGATGCTTTGAATTTTTAGTTTCAGCTTCATATTAAAGTTCCCGCCAGCTTCTAGGTCTGTCTCAAGGAATTTGGGCACTAAAGAGAAGAATACTACGAAAAAGGGTTCTCGATCTGCCTGTTTTTGTCATGATCTACCCGCCTACCAAGCTGGGTCAAACTGAAACTTGCAAATTGGGCTCCTCAAAGAATTAAAACAATGTAGCAACAGTGCAACACAAAAACAAGGGTCATGCTACAGCCCCCGCTGTAGCTTCCCGCTGGAAGCTACCGCTGGATTGTAGCTTAGTTTTTGATGTGTTTTTTTAAAGATTTTTTTTATATAGATTATTTTAATAATTTTTAATATTTTAAAAAATAAAATAAATTTAGAATATTATTAAAAAATATTTTCTTAATCAGAAAGTAAAAAAAATCATTAAAAAAATACTTCCTTAATCACAAAGTAAAATAAAAAATATTTTTTTATGATTTTTTATTTTACTTCATGATTAAGGAAATATTTTTTAATAATATTATGAATTTATTTTATTTTTATAAAATATTAAAAATTATTAAAAAAATTTATATAAAAAAAAATCTTAAAAAAAACACATTAAAAATCATCTCTACACCCAGCGGTAGCTTCCAGCGGGAAGCTACAGCGGGGCGTGTAGCATTTTCCCAAAAACAACTTGGGCACTTACTGTTCGATCGTACATGGAATATGTTATGGGCATCCTCTTAATTGAAACTGTCAAAGTGTACTTTCACTATAAGAAAAAAAAAAAAAAAAGAGAATTTATAACGAATTATTTACTATAACAATAATTATTTGTTATGAAAATATATTTATTTTTGTATGAAATAGTCATTTTTATAAAAGATAACTGATCATAAATAAATAATTTTATCGCAGTGCCTGCATGCGCGCACATAAATCAATATGCAAGGTGTGCATCTAAGGCCTCTCTCTCCTTTGAATATTATTACTGTGAAATTGCTTTGCAAATTCTAAATACATTAGTGGTTGGGATTAAAATAACTATCTTATTTGAATTTTGACCGATTCAACACTTCTTCATGTGGTGGTGCTAGCTCTTGCCACGTAACACATGTTTCAGACGTGGAGTACCATTGGCTTCTAATAATTTGACGTATAAAAATAGAGGCTTAAACCTAATATATAACAAACCAACGTACAAATGGTTTCACCAATTCTCAAACAAATACAATCATCATACTTCACAATTTTTCAACCTCCACAATCCCAATACTTCATATGGCATCCTACCACTTCACAAACTACACAACCATCCCATCACTTCATATTGCACAACCACTTCACAAATTGCACAATAATCCAATAACTTCATATGATGCACAACCGCATCACAATTAAACCATTCACAATCCACAACGATAAAACACATTTCGCAATTACACAATAGTACAAAGTTCACAATTCCATAAACAATTAATAGCATAATTTAGATTAAACATGGATGAGAGATATCCAAAACCTAGTGGTTGTTGTGTGGTCGCATAGAATAGGTTTGAAGTTGTTCCTTGATCGTGATTGTATGTGTTGCTACTATTTCGGGTTACACAACAAGGGCTTTGGGATGACCAAGGTGGAGCTCGGTGTTACTGCGTGTGGTCAAGCATGGGGGAACTGTTGGTTTGGAACTGAGGATTTCTCACACAAAGGGGCAATGAGGGATGGTGCCTCTAGTGTTGCTGAATTGTGTTTGGAGACGGACGAGGTTTGATAGGGGTTAGCTTCATGATTGCTAATACAGTGGGGTTGAGTGGTTTCCAATGTGAGGTGGGGGTGGAGGCAATGGTTGTTGTGGCTATGGATTGGTGGAGTTGTTCATAGTGGTGCAAGGTAGTTCCATAGCTAGAGGCGCTAACAAAGGGGCTGGCCTCAAGGTGTGATTGGAAATCGGAGGCTGAGCTTCACTACAGCTGAGCTGGGCTACGTAGGGATAGCTACTCACAGCATGGCACTGAAACAACCGTTGATTGCAGCTGTTAGAATTCTATGATGGAGGTTTATGTGACTGTAGAAGGTGCTGGTTCAGGTAGCAGTGGCGTTGTGTCATGAAAGAGTGGCTGCGACGTTTGCTCTTTTGATTACCAAGAGAGAGGAAGAGAGAAATAGAGAGAGTGAGATACGGAGAGGGGGAGATTGTTGAAGGGGGAAATGGAGAGAGAAAAGTTAAGATGGCAAGAGAGGAAGTCACGATGGTGGCTGCTAGGCACGGAGGTCCTAGGAGCTTCGGTGAAGGAAGCATTTGCAATGGTGGCGTGTGCTAGAATCGTGTATGATGCGAGGGGCTTTCGGTGGTCGATAGTGGCTACGTGGAGTCTGGTTGGCCGTGTGTATGCCTTGCAGTGGCTGTTGTTCATGAAGGCTTCGTGTCTACTGACGATGATCAATGTGAGAGAATGGAGGAAAAGGGTACAAGGGTCACGAGTTGGGGGACGACACAGGTTTGGGGGGGGGGGGGAGGAAGAAACGAAAATATAGGGAAAGAAAGAAAAGGGAATTAGGATTTTTGAAAACTAATCTTGGCCCTACATTTGCGCCTAACTTTAATCTAAGGGTGGATATCACTTCTTGAGAAATACAATGAATAAAGAGAAAGAAAGAAGAACATAAAATAGGATGACAAATGAAATGAGTGCAAAGTAAATCAAACTTTGTTTTTCTTGATCCAAAAATAATATTTTTCATCATCAAATAAAATGATGAGTTTTAGTAAATCTTTCTAAGAGAAATAAATTCATCTAAGTAAATAGAGTTTTTAACATAAATTCAAATGACGAATCCTGATAAAAATTTCTAAGGAATTAAAATCATATAAATACATGAACTACTAAAACTCTATTTTATTTTCGGGGCTTCAAAGTTAAAGAAGCTTAACTTAAAAATTAGGTTTAGTTCAATAATACTATAAATTCCCTATTAAAATAAGTTTGGACTTATAAAAATATTTAGAAAATTTTAAAACACTAGGCTCAATTTAAAACCATCCGTTATATTTAAAATAATATTTTAGATTTAAAATATTTAGGCAACACTCGAGACCAATTCAAGAAAGAAAGGAGTAGTAGGTCATGAGTACTAGACTATATCGGTCAATCCAAACATAGCCTGTTTAACTAAACAGGTCAGATCCTAAAATCTTAACACGGCCCATATAAATAACAAGTGACACAACACAACCCACATAATCCGTTTAGTAATTAAATTAATCTGAACACGACCTATTTAACATGTTTCATAATAAATGTGTTAAGCTAACCCTTGTTGTTGGGAAAACGATAACATAAAAAGTAAAATAAGACAAGAATAAATCATACACGACACAAAATTTACTTGGTTCAGCAACATGCTTACGTTCGCGGAGCTGCAGAGGATTGTATTCTCTTGAAGAATGTCAAAATACACTGTGGGGGAAAAATACAAAGTTCAAGATGGCCATACTGTTAACAACAAACATATATAGGGTTATATGGTGGAAAACCTAATCTCACAATTATCAGGTTATTCTCTCGAGCGATTGTTAACTGAGTCTCGAGTGAACTTTATATCTGATCTTCGCTCAAGCCAACTGATGAGCAGGCCTTAAGTGAACTCTTTGTCTAAAGTTCGCTTGAGCGCTATGTCAAGCGAAAGTCAAGTGAACTTTCGGCTTGCCTCCGCTCTCAAGTCACAAACCAAGCTCCACAAACCCAACAATTCTCCTATTAGAAGACTGGTACTACCAACGTATTAGCACCTGTCTCCAAAATGGAAATCCTCCACCTCTATAGCTCATAACCCCTATCTTCAGCTAGAAGAACAACTAAAGTTGTGTACAACTTCAATTTGTCAAGTGTAACATCCTTTGTTAGCATATCAATAACGTTCTTACTTCCACAGCTTTTCTCAAGTATCGACTGACCATTATCAAGTAGAGATCAAGTAAAATGATATTTAATCTGAATATGTTTGGTCCTAGAATGAAATACAAGATTCTTGGCAAGGAATATGGCACTCTGATTGTCACTATAGAGAGTGCCTTTTTCATTTTTCTTACCCAACTCCTCTAAGAAACTTTGTAACCAAATTATTTCCTTTGAGGCTTATGATACAGCAACATACTTAGCTTCTTTGGCAGACAACACAATAGTCTTCTGCAAGTTTAAACCTCATGACAAGGCAGTATCACCTAGAGTTATACAAAACTTGTGGTACTCTTTCGATTATCAATGTCACTAGCCAAGTCAACATAAACATTACCATGTAGTTTCATATATGCTCTAGTAAAGCAAAGACACATATCTAGGGAACCCCTAAAGTGCCTCAAAATACACTTTACTGCCTCTCAATGTTGCTTTTTTAGGTTACTCATGTTATTGCTCGCAGCTCCCATTACATAGACAATATGTGGTCTCGTCCAAACCATAGCCTACATGAGAGAATCAACAAATGAGGCATAGGGAACAATACTCATGTAATCAGTATTGGTTTTGCAAACCATAGTCTCTCATGTGGGTATGCCCTTAGGCACTCATTCTCTCATGAGTATTAGAATGAGGATCCCCCAAGTCTCTGGTGATCCTCATTCTAAGGATTGGTTTTGCAGCTCCTAACTCCACCCTTGCAAACTATCTTACCAATCTCTTCTTTATATTATTAATATCTTCAATGATGTACCCTACAAGGAGTATATCATCCATATACAGTAGCAGAATGAAATATAAGTTTTCAAAATACCTAACGTAACTGTAGTAGTCTACATGGCATCTGGTGTATCATGAACTGCGCAGAAAGTTGTCAAATTTCTTGTACCTCTGCATGGAAGCTTGTTTTAGGCCATATAAGCTCTTCTTTAGTTTACAGACTAAACTTTCATTATCTTATCCTGCAAATCCCTTTGGCCGGTGCATGTAGATGTCTTCTTCTAGATCACCATGAAGAAAAGATGTTTCAACATCTATCTGCTCAAGATGTAAATTTTCGGTAGCCACCATTCCCAGTACTAATCTAATAGTTGTGATTTTCTCAATTGGAGAGAAAACCTCAAAATCGTCAATGTCTTTCTGTTGAAATCATTTCACAACAATAGAGAATCCATCTCATCCTTCATACTTGACTCTTACTTGCTCAAATTCTCATCTTGAAAGATTCTTCATAACTCTACGGCTCACCACCATTAGTCAGCATAATGTAATTCAAAGTGGATGAGAACCACCGTGGGGGTCCAATGGTCCTAGAAGACTTGTCAACAACAGCGGTAGGTGTAGATGACTCTATATCTGACTATGGAACAATAGGAATAGATGCACTAGGCTCACTCCCTCCTTACTCACACCTCTATTGTGCACTGTGATTTCAGGAATTCCATCTAGGCTCACAAACTCACTCTTTAGGAACTACATTTGCTGTTGTACTAGACATATCCTTGTACATAACTTTCTCATTAAAAATCACATTTCTACTTTGATGACTCTCCAACTCTGCTCATCCTAGAAGTGATAGCCAAACAACTTATCTCCATAACCATTGAAATAACACTTTCTTGATTTGACATCAAGCTTACTACGAGTATCAAAATCAATATGAATGTAAGAAACACAACCAAAAGTTCTAAGATAAAAAAAACTTCACATCTTTTCCATTCCAAACCTCCTCAGGTAGTCTACAGTTCAATGGACCTAATGACCCTCAATTGATCAAATAAACTACAGTGCTAAGTGCATCTGCCCAAAATATTAGTGGTAACGAAACATGAAACATCATACTCCTAGCACGCTCATTGATAGTCTTGTTCATACACTCAGCAACACTATTCTATTGTAGGATCCTAAGAATGGCCTTCTCCATATGATATCGTGCGCTACATAGTACTCATTCAATCCTCTATTAAAGTACTATCCACCATTGTTATATCTCACGTATTTTAGCTTCATGTCTGTCTCTATCTCAACCAAGAGTTTCCATTTCTTGAATATATTAAATACATTAGATTTCAATTTCAAGAAGTAAACTTAAACCTTTCTTATGTAGTCGCAGGTGAAGGTGAGGTAGTACCGAAAACCTCCAAGAGATGATATCAAGGATGGCACCCACAAATCTATGTAATAGTTTTAGCTTTCTTGACCTTTGTGCTCTATCGCTAGACAAGAAACTGACTCTTTTTTGCTTCTCCAAAATGCAGCTCTCACATAGTCCAAATCAACTTACTTAAGCTCTGGTAGCTTTTCCTTAAACAAAAGTTCCTTCATCCCTTTCTAACTCATGTGTCCAATCCCATAGTGCCACAACTCTGTTGTACTCTCATCTTCGATAGTGATTGTGTCGCTTGATCCCAATATCATGTATACTATACCAGTTTTTTGAATGACCGTCAAATTGTCCTACAGAGATCAAGTTTTTCTTTAGTTTGAAAATGTGTCTGACTTTCTGTAAAATCCACACATTCCTATTTAGGAGTACAATGTCCATGTCTCCCACTCCTACCATATCCAGAGCTTCTCCATCATCCAAGTACACTTTATCGAAGTCACAAACAATATGGTTCTACATGATTTCTCGATGTAAAGTGGTGTGAAAGGAAGCTCCTGAATCCAAAAGCCAATCATCAACCGAACTGTGAACTGCAAGAAGTAGAGCATCATATACTTTCTAAGTTACCAAGTTTGTAGCATTATTCTCTAATTTCTTTGAATTTTTGCAGTTCCTTTTAAAGTGGTCAGTCTTGCCACAATTCCATCAAGTGGTCTACTCCCGAGATCTTGACTTGCTATTAACTCTATTCTTTAATTTTGATCTTCCCTTATTTGAGTTCTTATCATATCCTTCTACCCCGAGCATCAACATTCAGTATGCAACCGAGCCCGATGTCTCAGCAGAATCTCTCCCACGCACCTCCTCAGCAAAAGTCAAATTTCAGATATCATTGTATTTCAACTTCAACTTCTCGGCATAAATACTCACAGACATTCTCATGGTCATCCAACTATTCAGCAATGACGCCAATAGGATCAATGCCTCAATCTCATAATCAAACTCAATTTCAACTGAAAAAAATTGATTGGTGATTTTATTAAATTCATTCAGATATTGGGCAACCGACATACCTTCTGCCATCTTCATGTTGAATAATTTCTTCATCAGATGCACCTTATCAAGATTAGTTGCGCACAACATTTGTCTAACAAGTTCTAATCAGCATGGCGGCTTTGTTTGTAATTCAACTAAATAATCCCCAGGACCTATTGGTCTAACAAGTTCGAATCAGCATATTCTATGTTGTCGGCTTCTTCCCTAAAAGAGGAAGATGAAGTCTCTTCCTATAGAGATCATTCTCGATCTACATCCTCTAGTACACGAAGTCTATGCCGTCAAACTTTTCAATTCCAAATACATTCACTCCTTCTCCTCCTATTGTTCTCCCTTAGACCCAAACCTTAGCTCTTGATACTAGTTGTTGGGAAAATGATAACAGAAAAGTAAAGCAAGATAAGAATGAATCATACACGATACAAAATTTATGTGGTTCATCAACGTGCCTATGTCCATGGAGCTGTAGAGGATTATATTCTCTTGAGAAATGTCAAAATACACTATGGGAGACATACAATGTTCAGGATGACTATATTATTTGTAATATATATATATATAGGGTTATACTATGGAGACCTTAATTTCACAATTATCGATTTGTTTACTTGAGCGAATGTCGAGCAAGTATTGAGCAAACTCTCTATTTGATTTTCAAATTGACAAGGGAGCGTCAAGCGAACTCTCTGTCTGAAGTTCACTCAAGCACTATGTCGAGTGAAAGTTGAGCAAACTTTCAGTTTAGCTCCGCTCAAGTCACGAACTAGGCTCCACAAACCCAACACTTACGTTTGACTATGTTTGGATGTTAAGATGAGTTAAGTTATGAATAATAGTATTTTATTAGTCTCATTGAGTGGGTTTAACTTTTTTAGGTTGGGATGAGTTTAACTTTTTAGGTTGAAATGTATGAAGTAGGTTACGATAAGTTTTAACTTTTTTTTTATGAGAAGTTGAAAAAGTAGTAGATCTCATTAATGATTGGTTTGAGATAAGTTGAGTTTGGTTCAACAACTAAATAAAATCTTATAATCAAAACTAAACATTTATAGAATTTGAGAATAGTATTCATGTTATACTGGTTGATTGTGTGTTTCGAGACTTGACTCGAAATTGACCTGTTTATTAATTGTGTATTATTAGATTAACCCATTTTGATCCAAACACATTTATATCAAACTCAAATTTACCTATTTTGTATCATGTTTATGTTGGATTCATAGGTCGATCGTGTCATGAATTTTCATCCTTAGATTTAACCATACGAAAACGAAACTCCTAACTAAGAATCGACTGACAGTTCTACCATATTTCATCAGCGAAACACCCTACCGGCTACCACGGATGAGATAACAAAATTTCCATATTTCAATGGGAAAGGTTCATGCATATGGAGGCAAAACAAGAGGCCAATTAGGATTTGGGTAACAACTATGCGGTTTCACAGGCAAATATGAGAACAAAAACCATGCATAGAGTCAAAATTCATGTGTTTACCTTCACCTTCATCTTTAGACTACATTACTCATATAGTTATTTAAAAATTCATGTACGTTTTAACCATGACATGTTGGTTTTCTTTTAGATTACGTATAACAATTTATAAGTTCTTACAGTCAGATGGACCAGCTGTATCTTAAAATAAGGAATAGTTTGGCCTCTTTAAAAAATAGATCTTGACTAGCTTCGTTATTGCCCACCACAAATAAATACTATAACTCCATTTTTGGAGAGTTTAGACTTGTGAAATACTCCCAATTCTCTCTGGGGGGAAAAAAAAGACTTTTGATATATAGTACTACCGCCAAGCATCATGCATGCAATTGGTTAAAATATCTCCCAATAAGGCCTTCAAAATCCTTTAATAATGTTAAAACAAAGAAACAATTACATTTTCCATTGATCGATCTAAAGTACGTAGGATTGTCCATTATTTTATGGTACGTATGCACAAAAGTATTATGAAAAGCTATAAATCTTTAAGATTATATCAAATTACATATATGCATTTATCTTTATGTTATTGTTTATCATGACTAAACTTTGGGGCAAACTAGGACTGAGCACCTACTCAATCGGAGTCGGAATGCCCTAATTCTGACTCCGACTTTGACCACAATAGACTCCGCTCTGACTCTGACCACTAGAGTCGGAGCGGGTACGGATTCGGAGCCACAACCATCCAAAAATAAACAAAATCACAGATTCACAAGAGAAAAATCACCCAAAAATCAGAAGAAGCAAAATACTCAAATCACAACAAACAAAATTTGGAAGCAAAATCACTGATTCGCCCAAATGCAAAATCACCAAAATCACAAACCCCAAAATCTGGCAGCAAAATCACCCAAAAATAAACCCAAAATACATATGTACACTCAAATTAAAATCAACAAATTGACAAAGATCGAGCAAGAGATGGAGATCGAGCGTGAGGGACCTAGGAAAGACAAACGGTGATGGGAGATTGGGGTCGCGAATGGAAGACGCACTACCGAGAGAAGAAAGAGAGAGAGGGGGGGGGATTACTTGGTCTCTAGGGAGAGAGAGAGAGAGAGAGAGAGAGAGAGAGGATACTGACGACATAAGATAGAAAGAGAGGGAAGGCGACATGTGGGGTGAAAGGCGGTGACGGGCTGTGTGAACTGGGATTTCTTAGAAGAGATCCCTGCCCCGGGGGGGGGGGTTGGGCTGAACTCCAGAAGAAGGAAATGATGACTGATGAGATCGAACGGGAGAGGAGGATGCTAAGTTCCTAAGCACGTGAAACAACATTATTTTATCCTATGAAAACGACTCCATTTAGTAATAGCCCGGATATGGTGAGGTTTATAGAGTCAAAACGATGCCTATGTTTTGGGCCTTTTAAGTTGGGCTGCTAGGGTTTTGGGCTTTTAAACCTTCTTTTTGTCCTTAAATCTTGTTTTCGGCCTATTTTTCTTCTAAATCCTAAATCAAGCCCTATACCAATTTTAATCTTTATTTTAGCCATAATTTTTTTTGTTTATGAGTTTTATAATTTTTTATCACTAAGTTTAATTGTTAATATTGATTATTAACTATGACTATTTAACTAGTGTCTAATTACATGTTATTAACTCATTATAATATTTTATACTAATGTCTAAATTATTTCTATTATAGACTTATACTATAGTATTTAATTACATGTTATTGTACTAAACTTAAAGTATTACATATTATTATATTAGTTTTTAATTAATTATATACTAGACTTAGGGCTCGGTTGGATTCAGAAAGTGTTTTATCTTATCTCATCTCGTCATTACAACTTTATCAAATTTTCACATAAAATATAATAAACAATTCAACTTTTTCAAATTTCAATTCAACTTTTACAAATTCTAAAATAATATTAATATTAAAAAAATAATATTTTATTCAACTTTTAACTTTGATCTAAAATCATCTCATCTCATCTCACTATTCAAACCAGCCCTTAGTATTATATGTTATTATACTAGTGTTATTATACATTAGTATTACATGTTATTATATATTAGTTATTATACATTAGTATTACATTTTATTATATATTATTATCATTACATGTTATTATGGTTTTACAATTGTTAGTATTGATTATTATTAGATATTAATTATATGTTATCATATTATACTTTTGACATTTTATCATATTATAGTGTCTAGTTATATGTTATCAAGGGGGTTTAATGGAAATAGCTACGAAAGAAAGTATGTTTACATGGTGTAATGGGCAATCGGGGCTTGCCCACTCCTGGGCACGTCTTGATCGGGCTTTCATGGATAGTTCCTCATTTGCTTTATTCCCTAATACTAATTGCTCTTATTTGTCTCGTTATACTTCAGATCATGCTCCTATGTTTATTGAGCTTAAAAATGATCATTTTCTCTATGGCCCACCCCCATTTCGCTTTCAACAAATGTGGGTGGACCACCATAGCTTTTTGGATTGTGTTCGGACTGCTTGGGCTTTTCGGGTGGAGGGTTTGGCCTTTTAGATTCTAACTAGAAAATTAAACCAGACTAAGGTAGTGTTAAGGGAGTGGAATAAGCGAGTCTTTGGTCATACTTTGGATCATATTGATTTTCTGGAAAAACAGGTTGAGGAGATTGAGCAAAAACTTCAAGTAAATTGGGAGGGCACTTTGCAGAAGGAGTTACATATGGCAGTCTTAGATTTGGCAAACTGGCGGCGGCGGGAAGAGATCTATTTGGCACAAATGGCAAAATTAAAATGGAAGGTGAATGGGGATAGTAATTCTAACTTTTTCCATGCTTGCCTTGTTAATAAGAGGAGAAAAAGAGTGCTTGAAATGCGCCTCTAATAGGGCGGTGTACGAGACGCCAGAAAGAATCCATCAAGGGGCAGTGGAATATTTTTCTTCTTTTCTTCAAGGGAAACAATTAGTTGAGCCTTCTAGGCTAGAACAACTTATTGATTCAGTCATTTCAGAAGAGGGAAATGTCTCTCTTCTTTGTGCTCCTTGTATAGAGGAAGTTTTTGAGGCCTTGTCTTCCATTCTGGCTCAAAGTGCTCCGGGTCCTGATGGTTTTGTGTCAGGTTTCTATAAAAGTTGCTAAGAGATGATTAAAGTTGATGTGTGGAATGTAGTTTTGGAATTTTTTACACGTCCAAACAACTTCCCAGATTCTTCACGGCCTCTTATTTGGTTTTAATACAAAAGGTAGATTCGCCTACAGGTTTTGATAAATTTCGACCTATTAGTCTTTGCTCTGTTTTTTATAAAATTTTCTCCAAGATTATTGTGAATAGATTAACAGGTCTCCTACCTCGCCTGATATCTTTGGAGCAAGGAGCTTTTATTCCTGTGAGGAGTATCTTTGAAAATATTAGTCGTACCTAGGAAATGGTTCACTCTATGAACAAATGAACACAGGGGGGTAATATTATGTTAAAAGTGGATATGGCGAAAGCTTATGAGAGTCTGGATTGGGCTTTTTTTTATTGCAGTTTTGCACGAGTTTGGCTTCTCTTCTGATTTTTGTGTTTTGGTGCATTATTGCATTTCTAGCCCATGGTATTCAGTTATGATGAATGGTACGGTAAATGGTTTCATATACTTTGTATTGTTTGAAACATATTTCTCATATGAGAAATCATCGGCTCTTATGTAGTACTGGGTGCATGGAGGGACCTTTCCTTTCAAATATCTAGGTGTGCCAATTATTATGGGGCGTCTTAAGTAGTGTCATCTGGATGACAAAAAATCAGTGGTTGGAAGATGAGGCTACTTTCTACTGGTGGCAAACTTGTTCTACTTAGACATGTTATTTCTAGCATGGCAATTCATCTCTTTGTTGTTTTACAGGTCCCTCAAGCTACTATTAACAAGATTCATAGATTGATGAGCTCTTTCTTTTGGGGAGAATCTGGAGGGCATGAGAAAAGGAAATGGGTGGCTTGGAGTCATATGTGCAATTCTGTGGAAGAAGGTGGTCTTGGGTTACCGCATCTCCATGACATGCAGAAAGCTTTACACATGCATTTTGCTTGGAATCTGTTACAAGATAATTCTTTATGGATTAATTTTTTCAAAACTAAATATGTGGGTTCGAAGCCTTGGGCTTTAATAGAAGCCATGAAAGGTACAAGACTATGGAGAATGGTTGCTAATTGTGTTTCATGTTTGCTGAATAATTCTAAATGGAATAGTAGAGAGGGAGAGATTTTTTTTTTTTTCTGGTATGATAATTGGAGGGTTAATGGTCCTCTCTTTAATGAGATGCCAATTGTGGGTTCACCTTGGCTTAAAGTTAAAGAGTGTAGACTGTCGGATAGTTGGGATGTGGATTTTTTAGAGAATTTACTCGGACAAGAGAAGGTGGATGAGATTTTAGTCTCTCTAGCTGGGTCTAAGACCGAAAAGGATGTTCTAGTTTGGACATCGTCGGAGGCAGGTATATTCTCTACCAAATCTGCTTGGCAGTGTATTCACATTCGAGGTTCTCCTCTTGATTGGCATGATTGGATTTGGCATAAATGTCTTCCTTTATAAATGTCTATTCATTTTTTGAGGGCTTGGCATATAGCCTTAAGTGTAGTTGAGAGATTGTGTCGTATTGGTATTCTCCTTGTTTCTAAATGTGATTGTTGTAATGTTGGTCATATTGAGAATATAAGTCATGCCCTCTTTGAGGGTGATTTTCCACACAAAGTTTGGTCCTTCTTTGGCAATCTGTTTGGTATTACTCTTGGTAGATCTTGGATGCAAAACTGTGGGATTTGGTTCAGGCGTGCTAGCTCTTCATCTCAGGTGGGTTTTATTGTGGGCATCATCCCTATCATTGTTACTTGGAGACTATGGAGGCGAAGATGTCTTGCGAGAATGGAAGGTATTCGGGAAACTCATGAAACGGTTGTTCATTCCATTTGTGTGCGCCTTGGTTCTCTTTGTCTTGAAGCAAAGAATCCTAGGCGCTTGTCTCATCGGGATGAGAAGATTTTAAAGGCCTTGCGGATCAACCTGATTGTGCCTAAAACTCCTCATTGCAAATTGGTTAGGTGGATTAAACCGCCGTCAGGTTGGTACAAACTGAACACGGATGGTAGCAGCCTCTGAAACCCGAGACCTTGTGGCATTGGTGGGGTTATTCGGAATGATTCAGGTTGTTTTGTTAAGGCTTATGCCTCTCCTATTGGTTTTGGTGCAAACAACAAAGCAGAACTTCTTGCGCTCCTTTAAAGTTTGAGACTTTGCAATTCTGTAAATATTTCTAATGTGATCATAGAAATGGATTCCATGGTGATTATTTCCTAGTGGATGTGAGGCGTTGTGGTGTTTGGTACCTTGAGGATTTCTGGGAAGAAATTATTGGGTTGACTCATACTATTCATTGTCAGTTTCTACATGTGTTTCATGAAAGTAATATGGTGGTAGATTGGTTAGCCAAGGAATGGGCATTAGGCGCTGATTCGATCTATTCTTCTAATTGCGATCTTCCAAGGATTCTTTGTGGTCTGATCTGGTTGGAATTTTAGGTCTCCCAGCTCTAAGAGTTTAGTTTTTCTCTGGTATTTGTGGTTTCTTTGTTTTTACCCTTGTTTTGTCATAAGATTGTCTTAGTTTGTTTTTTCTTGGCTGTGGTCTTGATGGTTTTTCCTATGGGCCTTTTCTTGTTACCACGATATTCATCCACCATAAGTAAGGGCAATATTAATAAAATAGAGAAGAGGTCACTATTGGACATGTGACATTCCTGCTCTTCTTAAAAAAAAAAAAAAAAAGAATATGTTATCAGCTTATACTTCTATTTATGGCTTAATTTTTTCCATCACTCAATTTAATTGTTAGGTTTAATAATTTTTATTTAAATCGACTTGTACTGTATTTTCTAAAATTTAAATAGAATTATTATACTAGTATTTTTATACATTGGTATTACATGTACTATAAGTTTATAATGTTATTATACATTATTATAAATAGACTTGTACTATAGCCTATAGTCTATAGGGTTTAAATACAATTGTTAGTATTTATATTCTTTTTTATATAGGAAATAGACATCATTTCATTCACGAAACCGAAGTTACAGTTGTGACCGGTCAATACAGAGAAAAATTCAGATTACAAACCAAATTACTCATCTGTGGAGAGCTTCCCCGCATATAAATTTTTTTGCGGCAGACATTATCTTAATTTATAGGAAACACTCTACTAACAAAACTGGTTTGTCTGAGAGTACCACTCTCTGTAAAACAAACAGAGATAAGCATTCCTCCTTCCTTTGGGAAGGACACAAACACCCTCAGTGGCGGAACCAAGAATGTGTTGTAGGGAGGCCGAGCAAAACTAAAATTGAAATAAATTTTTTTTTTCTATTTCTAGGTTAAAATAATTTATAAGATCAAAATAGTTTTGTAGAGGAGGTCAAGCTAATTTTTTAAAAAGGAAGCCAACATAATATGTGATTAATATAATAATATATATATATATTTTTTTTTCCAAACTTTGGAGGGCCATGGCCACCCCTTGCCCCAACGTAGGTCCGCTGATGAACACCCCCATCCTCCAAAGGATTAGAAGGAGTACACCACCCTCCTCCTTCAAAAGTGGTGGTGATTTTCTTGCTATGTACCAAAGCCCAATAGTCTTTTTCTTTTATTTCCTAACACAAACAAAGACAAAAACTACAAACACTTAAAAACAATGCAAAAAGTGAAAAAAAAAAACACTAGCCAAGGCGGCTGTAGTAGTGCGTGATGTACACGCGCCACTCTAGGAGGATGCTAAACAGTCGATCTTGAGGATACCAGAGTCGCTGGCATGGAGGCAGCGCAAGCCTTCTCACGATGGCACATGGAGGCCATGCGCGTGCTTTTGACCCGCGCGTGTGTGTTATGCGCGCTCCTTTTGGTGCCGTATTCGGTAGGCTCGAAGATCGGTGATTGAGGAAGTTGATGGTCGACGTATCTCCTTTATTTGACCTAAAAAAATGAACAAAAAAGAAAAACAAACATGGGAAGAGAAAGGGGGAGGAAAACACTGGACTGGAAGGAGGGATGGGGGAGGAGCTCCCACAACCCCCCAGCCGGCTGATTTCAGTTTGGGGTTAGAGAGTGGTTTGAGCTTTTCTCTCTAAAGGAGTGCTAGGGCCGGTTGTGCTGAGGGTTTTTCACTCCTTTGGCTATCGTTAGTATTTATACTTGTACTATAGAATTGATTATTGATAATTACATATTATTAACTCATTATACTTGTACTAAACTAGACTACTAGTGTCTAACTTATTCATATTATAGTCTATAGACTTGTACTATAGTGATTAATTACATATTATTATATTCTTTTCTAACTTATTTCTTACTTAATGATATAATAGACTTAGTATTATATTACTGTTCTAGTGTTATTATACTTTAGTATACTTGTTAATATGTTATTATATATTAGTATTCCATGTTATTATAAAGTTATACACTTGTCTTTGTAGTATTATACATTAGTATAATAGTATTACATGTTCTTATAATTTTATAGATTAGTGTTTATACATTAGTATTATTGTTATTATACATTATTAGTATTACAATTAGTCTTTATACATTAATATT
This sequence comes from Pterocarya stenoptera, assembly GCA_003123785.1. Taxonomy (NCBI): domain Eukaryota; kingdom Viridiplantae; phylum Streptophyta; class Magnoliopsida; order Fagales; family Juglandaceae; genus Pterocarya; species Pterocarya stenoptera. The sequence continues at coordinate 189,098 of QEOT01124272.1, read as the reverse complement.
ACAAGTTATTACATTAGTTTATTAAACATTAGTATGATGTCTACATATGTCATATACTAAACTATTATTAGACTATAGTCTATTTATATTACAGTATAAGTATATTAGTTTATAATAATTAGCTCATATTTTTATCTAGTTTAACTAACTATATAAGTTATAATGATAAATATATAGAAAAATACATAGATTTTTTATAATATATGTACAATATCGGAGTCGGAGTAGTAGGAAAAAAGTATTTGACATAAGAGCATAATCGAATTTTTAAATTTTTATTCAACGCTAGAGCAAACAAGAAAGAGAAGGGAGGGAAATAGAAAAAATGAGAGAGGAATAACATTGTCTACAAACCAAGTTAGGAACATACACACAAAAACATACACAGATAGGGTTTGGCCCCATACATGCTGCGAAAGGCCCCACAGATCTTCTCAATTATTCGAATAATGATCACTACCACCAAAGATAAACAAAACGTGGGTCAAGTGAATAGTGGCTGCGCACATCCATATATGGATTTCTTGAAGCTTGGCAGCACTTGGACGGAAACGTCGACGGAAAGGTAAAAAAACAAAAAACAAAAAAAACCACGTGAAATGAATGATGTAGTTTGAATTTATGAAAAAAATTACAATATATGTCTCGTGTCAAACTTAGATATGGATCGTGTCTAATTACATCCCAGTCGTATATTACTTTAACCTATATTTAATTAAGGATATATAATGATAAACTTATTATTTCCTATCATTTTTTTTTTACTTAGTGATTAACGGATTGACTATTAGTGTATTGTTATTTTTTATTTTTAAAAAATGTTTAAAAAACATTTGAAATAAAAGAAAAAAAAAATACGAATTATATTAAGCAGCATACAGAGTGAATATGTCTAGGCGACAAAATAGCACCACTCTTCCCTAAAATATTAGAACACTAGCATTGGTTTGGATAAAGTTGAAGGTTGGTTAAAATTTAGATAATTTATATTAAAAAGATCCCACATTAGATCGGCCATCTCTAAAACAATTTGGATTTTTACTACATGTGATTAGTCAAATTTGAAAAACCAAATTGACTCACCAAAAGTTAAAATAATAATTTCTCACTCCAAACAAACATTAAAATATTAGTTTCTCACTCTAATAAAAATACTATTAGGTTTGTAATTAAGAAATTTAGATAGAATTTTTCATAAATTTAATTAAATAATTTTTGTTATTAGCATTAAATAACTTTTAAAAATATGATTTTCTTAATATTAATTTAATTAGAATATAATTATTATTAATATTAAATTAGTAGAATTATAAAATGTAATACAAATAAAGTACATAAAAAAAATTATTAATTTAATAACATTTTTTTATTATATAAAAAGTAAATGATTAATCTAATATAGAGATTAAATTTAAATAAAATAGATAAATATAAAAAAAAATATAATATTAACTAAATTTTAAAAATACATTTAATCAAAGTCAATTCCGGCGCCCTTAATCAGATAAAATGAACTTCTGATTGTTTCAGAGGTAGTGTACGACGGAGACCAGGTAAACAATTGTCTGCATGGTAAGTAGTACAACATGCATATAATCAAAGAGCAGTGCTAGGGACACCGCTGCGGTTCCTGCTCGGTGTCCTGCTATGTGTTTTTTTTTTTCATTTTCAAAATATATTTTTTTAATATTTTTTAATATTTTTAAAAAATAAAAAAAATCACATTTTTATTAAAAATTATTTTCTTAATCAAGAAATAAAATAAATAAAATAAAAAACAAAACAAAAATCTCAATAGAACTGGGAGCGGGCCTGAGAGCGTGGGATACATCATTTCTCATAATCAAAACAAAGGTGACACGACACCATTGACTTCTGTCACTGCAAAGCTACTGACAAATTTCATCGAATCCATAAGATTAGATTTGCGTCCGAATTCCATCAATACATTGTGGGCAATAGATTGTAGGTAAATAAAAAGGCCGGCTTTAGGTTACGATCTATTTATTATTTATAATGTATTAGAAAATTTTTAAATTTTTTTAAATATTTTTAATTATTAAAAAAATAAAAATATATATAATTTTACTAATAATCATTTTTTTAACTATTAAGTAAATTAAAAAATTTATAAAAAAATAAATATGAAAAAATAATAAATAATTAGTAAGAAGATAATAATCTTATTATTATCTAAATAAAATAAATAAATAAATAAAAGATCAGATAGGACAATCATCATCCACATGTGACACGTGTGCTTTCCATTAAATATTGAAATACTAGCTTTCGTACCCCACCATAACGATTCTCAAGCTCCTGAATTCCCGCCCGCTGGCCGGAATATAGAAACGATGTCGTTTTCTTATGATATAATATTATTGCGACGGCGCTTTGAGGCCGGTAGTGAGAACACAAGAGGAGCGGGGGCGTGGACCGCACATTCCAAATTCAAACGTGCGGAAGTTTCGTTCCGACCCTCGGTTTGGTAGCGGGTATGATTTTAAACGACGTTCTATGTTGTTGCTAATTTGACCTGTTAGGTGCTACAGATTTTCTTTACTCCCCACGCGGGCAGCATCCGGAGCATCGAAGTTCGTCCCCCCACGTGCAATAGAATGCGAGTAGCTCTTGACCATGTCAAATTTTGCAACAAAAGCTGAGCTTGGGTCAACGTGCAAGCTCACGTGATGGGCATACACCTGTTTTCTTATGCGGTGAATTTTATTAGGAAACTTGCAAAACTCGAAGAATAGTTAGGCGATTTGAATGCTAAAATGTTCGGTTTGTGCCATTTATAATATTTTTAATCTTCTTTATTTTGAGTAGTGTTCAGTTCTTGATGTTTTGATCGAAGTATTAGACTATTAGTAGCTTATATATGGGAAACCATTGGGTTTGTTGTTTTTTTAGATTAATTTTTTGAAGTGCTTAACCCGGTTGCTTCAAGTTAATTGCCATTGTTGATGACTTGATGGAGTTTATTTAGGCTGGGAACCTTCTATGCTAATGATCTATCCTTATAATGTTATTCCCCTCTCCCCCCTCTCAATATGCGTGAACTTGAGTTTAGTTGCCAATGGCTAGTGTTTGTGTCTGTGTATATGTATATGTTTGTATGTATGTATGTCAATATGTGTGTGTGTTTGACAGTTTTATATATGGATTAACTTTTTTAAATTTATATTAGTGTTTGTGTGTGTCTGTGTGTTTGTGTATATTTATATGTCTGTGTGTGTGTCAATGTGTGCGTGTGTGTTTGACAATTTGTGTATATGGATTAGCTTTTTTGAATCTATATGTGTGCTTGTGTGTGTCTGTGTATATGTATATGTACATGGCTCTCTCTCTGTGTGTCAATGTGTGTGTGTGTTTGACAGTTTGTGTATATGGATTGCATTGTTTAACCAGAAAATCGAACCGGACCAAACCAAAAACCGATAAAATCAGAGATACCGGTTTAGGAGGATAACTGGTGCGTAATCAGTTTTGAAAAATGCAAAATCGGTCATACCAGTTCGGTTCTAGATTTTGTCCAAAATCAGATCGAACTGGACCGGCTGCACTTCTAATACCAACTCCAACTTTGACCACAATAGACTCCGCTCTGACTCCAACCACTAGAGTCAGAGTGTAGCAAGAGCGGAGTCAGAGCCACAACCATAAAAAAAATCATCAAAATCATAGATTCACAAGAGGAAAATACCCAAAAATCACAAGAAGCAAAATACCCAAATCACAAGAAGCAAAATCAGTGATTTGCCCAAATGCAAAATCACCAAAATCACAAACCCCAAAATTTGGAAGCAAAATACCCAAAAATGCATATGTAAACTCAGATTAAAATCAACAAATTGACAGAGATCAAGTAAGAGATGGAGATCGAGCATGAGGGACTCAGGAAAGACAGACGGAGACGGGAGAGTGGGGTCACAAACAGAAGAGGCACTACCGAGAGAAGAGAGAGAGAGAGCCACACACACGATACTAACGACATAAGAGAGAAAAAGAGAGGCGAGAGGCTGGATGAAAGGCGGCGATGGGTTGGGTGGCCTAGGATTTCTTAGAAGAGACCCTCGGGCGGGTACTCGCCCGGGGGGGGGGGTGGACCCTGGAAGACGAAATTGATGACTGATGAGATCGAACAGGGGAAGAGGGTGTTAAGTTCCTAAACAAGTGAAATAACATCATTTTATCTTATGAAAATGACGTCATTTTATGTAATAGCCTGGATATGGTAAGGTTTACAGAGTAACAAATGACGCCATTTTTACTCTATTTTGGGCCTTTTGGGTTGGGCTACAAGGGTTTTGGGCTTTTAAATCTTTTTTTTGTCCTTATATCTTGTTTTGGACCTTCTTTCTTCTAAATCCTAAATCAAGTCCTATACCAATTTTAATCTTTATTTTAGCCATAATTTTTTTTTTTGTTTATGGGTTTTATAATTTTTTATCACTAAGTTGAAAGTTAATATTGATTATTAACAATGACTATTTAACTAGTGTATAATTACATGTTATTAACTCATTGTACTATTTTATACTAATGTCTAAATTATTCCTACTACAGACTTGTACTATAGTATTTAATTACATGTTATTGTACTGAACTTAAAATATTACATATTATTATATTAGTTTTTAAATTATATACTAGACTTTATGGCTCGTTTGGATTCAGAGAGTGTTTCATCTAATTTTATCTCACCATTACAACTTTATCAAATTTTCACATAAAATATAATAAATAATTCAACTTTTTCAAATCCCAATTCAGCTTTTAAAAATTTTAAAATAATAATAATATTAAAAAATAATATTCTAACAATATTTTATTCAATTTCATCTAAAACCATGTTATCTTATATCACTTTTCAAACCAGCCCTTAGTATTATATGTTATAATACTAGTGTTATTATACATTAGTATTACATGTTATTATACATTAGTTATTATAAATTACTATTACTTGTTATTATACATTAGTGTTTATACATTAGTTATCATTAAGTTCAGTATTGATTAATAACAATTTTTATTTAAGTCGACTTGTCCTATATTTTCTAAAATTTAAATAGAATTATTATACATTGGTATTACATGTACTATAAGTTTATAATGTTATTATACATTATTATAAATAGACTTGTACTATAGCCTCTAGTCTTTAGGGTTTAAATACAATTATTAGTATTTATACTTATTTTTATAGGAAATAGATATCATTTCATTTATGAAATCAAAGTTACATATGTGACTAATTAATACAGAGAAAACACATATTGCAAGCCAAACTACTTATCTGTGGAGAGCTTCCATGCACACAAATTTTTTTGCAGTGGATATTGTCTTAACTTTTAGGAAATTCTCTACTAACAAAATTGTTTTGTCTGAGCATTCCTTGTAAAAAAACAAATAGAGATAATCATCTTTGGAGGGAGAGGAAGGACACAAACACCCCCATCTTCCAAAATAAAGAAAATGACAAAACACCTCCATCCTCCAAATGAGGAGAAGGACTAGACCACCCTCCTCCTCTAAAAGAGGTGGGGATTCTCCTGCTGTGAACCAAAGTCCAATAGCCTATACAAACAAAGACAAAAATTACAGACACTTAAAAACACTATAAAAAGCAAAAAAACACTAGGCAAGGCAACTGTAGTGCCATTCTAGGAGGATGTCGGATAGTCGATCTTGGGGATACCAGAGTCGCTGGCCCTAGAAAAGTCGTGTGTGGAGGCAGCGCAAGCCTTCTCGCGTTGGCGCGTGGAGGCCACGCTTGCACTTTTGACCCGCACGTGTGTGCAACGCACCTCTCCTTTTAGCGTCGTATTCGGTTGGCTGGAAGATTGGTGACTGAGGAAACCCATGGTAGGGCATGTGTAAGACATTGGCCACTGAAAAACCACTGGTCGGTGTATCTCCTTTATTTGACCTAAAAAAAAAAAAGTAAACAAAAAGGAAAAAACAAACATGAGAAGAGGAATGTGGGAGAAAAACATTGGATTGGAAGGAGGGAGGGGGGACCCCCGCCCCCCAAGTTGATTTCAGTTTGGGGTTAGAGAGAGGTTAGAGTTTCTCTCTCTAAAAGAATGCTAGGGCCAGCTGTGCTGAGGTTTTTTCACTTCTCTGGCTGTACTATAGAATTGATTATTGACAATTACATATTATTAACTCATTATACTTGTACTAACCTAGACTACTAGTGACTCACTTATTCCTATTATAGTCTATAGACTTGTACTATAGTGATTAATTACATATTATATTCGTTTCTAACTGAATGATATACTAGACTTAGTATTATATATTATTGTTCTAGTGTTATTATACTTTAGTATACATGTTAATATGTTATTATATATCAGTATTACATGTTATTATAAATTTATACGTTTGTCTTTATAGTATTATACATTAGTATAATAGTATTACATGTTCTTATAATTTTATAGATTAGTGTTTATACATTAGTATTAATGTTATTATACATTAGTATTACAATTAGTCTTTATACATTAATATTACAAGTTATTACATTAGTTTATTATACATTAGTATGATGTCTACATATGTCATATAATAAACTATTATTAGTCAATTAAGTCTATTTATATTATAAGATAAGTATATTATCTTATAATAATTAGCTCACATTATTATTGAATTTAACTAATTATATAAGTTATACTGATGAATGTATAGAAAAATACATATATTTTTTCTGTAGCATATATACAATATTGGAGTCGGAGTTGGATTTGGTCCGACTCCCTACTCTGACTTTTTAGGTGAAAAAAAATCCAACTTCGACTTCGAGTTGAAAAGGAACCAGAACAGAGTCGGATTTTCAGATTTTTTTTCTCAACCCTTGGACAAACAAGAAAAAAAAAGAGGAGAAATATAGAAAAGGAGGGAGGAATAACATAGCCCACAAACTAAATTAGGAACATACATACACACAAAAACGTACACAGATAGGCCGGTTTGGCCCCATACATGCAGCCAAAAGCCCCACAGATCTTCTCAATTATTCGAATAATGAATGATCACTACCACCAAAGATAAACAAAACGTGGGTCAAGTGAATAGTGGCTGCGCACATTCCATATATGGATTTCATGAAGCTTGGCAGCACTTGGACGGAACGTCGGAAAGGTCAAAAAAAAAAAAAAAAAACACAAAATACAACTTGAAATTCGATGTATTTTGAATTTATGACAAAAATTACAATATTTTGATGTCTCGTGTCAAACTTAGATATGGGTCGTGTCTAATAATAAAAGTGTTTGAAGTATTCTCCATTTCCAAACCAGATATTAAGTCAGGATGCAGGTAAAAATTTGTCTGCATGGTAAGTAGACAACATGATACGTAATCGAAACAAAAGTGACACGACACCATTGACTTCAGTCACTTCACAGGTACAAACAATTCTTCAACAATCCATTAATTCGATTTGCCTTCCGAAGTCCATCATCGATAGATTGTAGGCAAATAAAAGAAGAAAGAAGAAGAAAGATAAGGTCAGTTAGGACACATCATCCACATGTGACAACGTCTGCTTTCCTAAAATATTTGGACACTAGCTTCGGTCCCCCACCATAACGATTCTCACGTTCCTGAATTCCCGCCAGCTAGCCATATAGATACGACGTCGTTTTCTTATAATATACTATTATTGCGACGGCGCTTTGATTTTGAAGGCCGGTAGTGAGGACAAAAGAGGAGCGCGGCTGTGGACGGCACATTCCAAATTCCAACGTGCGGAACTTTCGTTCTGACCCTCGGTTCCGTAACGGGTATGATTTTAAACGCTGTTCTAGTTTAGGTGCTACAGATTTTCTTTACTCCCCACGCGGCAACATCCGGAGCATCGACTTCCGTCCCATCTCACCACGTAAGATAGAATGTGCGTGGCTCTTGACAATGTCAAATTTTGCAACAAAAGCTGAGCTCTCGGTCAACGTGCAGCTCACGTGATGGGCATACACTTGTTTTCTTATGCGGTGAATTTTATTAGGAAACGTGCAAAACTCGAAGAATAGTTAGTTGATTTGGATATAATGTTAATTTCATCATATTATTAGAATTTTTTTAAATTTTTATATAAAATATAATAAATAATTCCATTTTTTTAAATTTTAAAATAATAATCATATTAAAAACTAATATTCTAACAATATTTATTCAACTTTCAATTTTCATGTCATCTCAACTCATTATTCAAACTACATTAAAAAATAAAAAAAAATTTAGAAACTAAATATAAAATACAAGTAATTATTTTAAACTTCTTCGCTTTGATAATTATATTTTTATATAAAGATGATGCTACATACATTGATCAGGATCAGTGTTAAAGCAATTTTTTAAAAGCATTTTTGTGTGTATTTAAAAAAAAAATGCTAAAAAAAGTAAACACTAAATACTAAACCACACATAAATGCCTTAAAAAAAAACTAATCGGTACACCGACATGAAAAATATTTATCATATAAAAATAGTAATGCTACATTAAAAATGATTTGTAATATGAAAAAAAATAATTTTTTCTTAGTAAATCCCATTTTTTTAAAAAAGAGTACAGAAGTCTTATACATCCTTATCATCTCATCTCATCATTACAAGTTTATTAAATTTTCTTACAAAATAAAATAAATATTTCAACTTTTTTAAATTTTAAAACAAAAATAATATCAAAAAAATATATTCTAATAATATTTTATTCAACTTTTAATTTTTATCTGAACTCATTTCATTTCATCTCATCTGCAAAAACAGACCTAACTTAATCTCAAAATATAATACCTTTTCATTAACTTCAAGATTATTTTTTTAAAAAATCAAAAGCTAATGAACAATACTAATTATATTGAAATAAAAAAATTAGAGTGCAATACGTAGAGTTTATCCTTGGCCGATTATAATTGATCCGCTATGAATTTATGTAATGAGTACATGAAAATATATAGTTGTGGTCACCACATATTATCTTGTTATATGATTCACAATATTTATAGTTTTTTTTTTTTTTGTTAGTAATATTACATATAATCATAGAGTGCGTAAGTGTCCTGTATTTATTTTAAAAAATAAAATTTATTATTAAAAATTTAATTTTTTTCACATAATTCCATATTTACTCATGTTTTTTTTTGAAAAAATTAAATAGCGCTTGTTCATTCCTCGTATTATTTTTCATTTTTTTTATATTTTTAAAAAAAATTGCGTAATGTTTACGCATTCTACAGATCACTTTTTTTTTTTTTTTCTTCATTTGATTTGAAAAACAATATGTACGTACGATCTCTAATCAATTCATTTTACTAATGTCAAAATTCTAAAGGTCCAAAAAGTCAAAAACTAAAAAAAAAAAAAAAGTAAAAGCATTTACTGCACACCTTTAAGGACTATTAATATTCAAGATTTTTGGGCTGTGGAAAGGGAGTGGGAGTCGGACCCCACCATTCAACTCGTGCCCTATTTTACTATAAATATACTGGATCGTCTCCACACACTTTCATCTCAACCAGATCCACTATTCCAAACACAAACACATCTGCAACAAAGGTCCTCTGGTCAAATTCCCTTCAACGATTCAGTTTCACCCACAACAATGGCTTCCACTGCCTCTCTATCTTTTTCTTCTTTCCATCCAAACTTCCAGTCATCCAGGAGATTGTCATCTTCTAAGCCCTCCTCTCGTCGAGTTTTTTTCAGTCCGATCTTTGCGTCAGTGTCTGAGAAGCCATCAGTGCCGGTTTCTCCGGTACCGCTGCCTCCCGCTGAGCCTGCTGAGCTCCCTATCCGTCAAATTCCCGGAAACTATGGTGTCCCTTTCTTTGGGGCGATAAAAGATCGTGTTGATTATTTTTATAACCAAGGTCGTGAGGAGTTCTTCAAGTCACGCGTCCAGAAGTACAGGTCCACGGTGTTCAGAGCTAACATGCCACCCGGTCCTTTTATTGCTCCGGACTCGCGAGTCGTCGTTTTACTCGACGGCAAGAGCTTTCCAGTGCTGTTCGACGTCACCAAGGTTGAAAAGAAAGACCTTTTCACCGGAACATACATGCCCTCCACCGAACTCACCGGTGGTTACCGGATTCTCTCGTATCTCGACCCGTCCGAGCCGAGTCACGAGAAGCTCAAGCGCCTCATGTTCTTCCTCCTCAAGTACCGTCGCGAGCATGTCATACCCGAGTTCCATTCCAGCTACGCGGAGCTCTTCGATGGACTCGAGCAGGAGCTCGCCACTAACGGGAAAGCCGCTTTCGGAGATCCCAGTGATCAAGCCGCTTTTAACTTCTTGACACGTGCACTGTATGGCACGAACCCGGCCGAGTCCAAGATAGGGACCGACGGACCAACGCTGATCGCGAAGTGGATCCTGTTCCAGCTCAGCCCTCTGCTCACACTCGGCCTCCCAAAGCAAGTCGAGGAACTCCTCATCCACACCTTCCCTCTCCCTCCATTCCTGGTCAAATCCGACTACCAGAAGCTCTACGACTTCTTCTACGAGTCCTCCGGACCCGTACTCGACGAGGCCGAAAGATTGGGCATTTCCAGAGACGAAGCTTGTCACAACTTGGTATTTGCCACTTGCTTTAACTCCTTCGGAGGCATGAAGATCTTTTTCCCCAACGTGGTGAAGTTGATCGGCCGAGCTGGGGTCAAACTCCACACCCAGTTGGCCAAGGAGATCAGATCAGTCGTTAAAGCCAATGGAGGAAGAGTCACAATGGGCGCCCTGGAACAGATGCCGCTGATGAAGTCCGTGGTGTACGAATCGCTCAGGATCGAACCTCCAGTACCGCTACAATACGGAAGAGCAAAGCGTGACCTCATCATCGAGAGCCACGACGCAGCTTTCAAAGTCAAGGAAGGCGAAATGATCTTCGGGTTCCAGCCATTCGCCACCAAGGACCCGAAAATATTCGACAGACCCGAAGAGTTCGTTCCGGACCGGTTCGTCGGAGAGGGTGAGAGATTGCTCAAGCACGTTTTATGGTCAAACGGGCCGGAGACCGAGAGTCCGACTGTCGGAAACAAGCAGTGTGCCGGAAAGAACTTCGTGGTGCTGGTATCTCGGCTTCTCGTGGTGGAGCTGTTTCGCCGATACGATTCGTTCGAGATCGAAATCGGTACGTCGGTGTTGGGGGCCTCCGTCAACTTAACTTCTCTCAAAAGAGCGAGCTTTTGAACGGACTTTAAGGAGTACTTTTGCCTTCTCAATGTTCAATTATCTGTTTGTTTATAATGTATATGGAGCAGATAGGTCACTAATATCAGTTGCAGTGGAGCGACACATATAATTAATGATTTGATGTTATTTATTACCGTTATGAGTGGTGAAATTATCTTGCATTCTTTTTTAAAAGCGCATGATTTATTATTATAAAATTAATTTCTATATTTACTCTTATATATATATATATACATTTTTAGAATTTGTAAGTCTTGAGCATTATTTTGTGAAAAAGTTAGAAAATTTGGGTTACACTTGAAAAAAATTAATTTTAAATATTAGGTACCATTTTTTAAATGAAGTTATCTTATAATGTATCTAATATTATTCTTTGTTAAAATGTTTTTGGCTTTTCAAATTATCATTCTTCATCAACGTAGTCAAAATCACGAATTTGTTTTGCAGCCAACTGAAAATCTAATTAAAATAATTAAAACAAAACAAATTGATATGATATTAATTATCTAGAGAATTTCTTGCTTAAATATAAAAATAATTGATATGGTTTTTAATAAAATATATATGAAAGACACACCAAGATAAAAGCATTAGTATTGGCTTCATCGAAGGCATATCTAAAATTTGATGAAAAGTACATATTTTTCATAAATCTAAAACCTCTCTAACCATAAGTTCACATTGGATTAGTCATTAAATTAGTTAAAATAATAATATAATACTTAGGGGTGCTACCCGCCCCCTATAGGGTGGGGCCACCCCTTCCTCGCATCCCGTCCCATGTAGGGTGGAGCCGATTTCCAATCCGCCCAGCCTCAGATCTATTTAAAAAGTAGGCTACATTTTACTAGGTTTAAAAAATATTCTTAGGTCTAAAAATATATTTTACTTTTAGACCTAAATTGTAAATTTAAATTTTGTAAATATGACTATAATTTAAAAACTATGTAGTTTTTAACTTTGCTAGTGCATACTTTGTGAACAAGTCTAACAAGTTGTAATATATATTTATATATACAATTTATAAAATATAAATATATATTTATATTTATATATGTAAACATGTAAGTGGGGGCGGGGCGGGAGAAATGCAGGACGGGGTTAGGCCCTCCCTGCTCCCTTTCCCCCGCTAGGGACACTAGATGTGGGCAGGATGGGCAGATCGGACGGGGGCGGGATCCCGTTGCTCACCCCTAATAATACTATTTTTTTAATAATAATATTTTTAAATTTTTTTTTCATATTTTATAATTACATTAACCATATGTTAATTAATACTTTAATTTGATATTTAAATTAGTATTTTCCAACTAATTTTTCTCATCAACCTAATTAATCATGATTAATACTTAAATCGTGGTGGCATTAATCTGAAAGTTAGAGGAAGTGATTTTGTAATAAAATAATGAGAATAGACCATGAACAGTGTGTCTTAAAATATGGAAATGAAATAAAATACATTGTAGTTCAAAATTTGAGTTTTGATTTTTACCAAATCCAATACAGTATTTTTAACCACAAACCATTCAAATTTTGAAAATTCTTCTATTTTAAAGAGACCAATGCCAGAGCTCTTAAGAGTATTTACTAATGACAATAGCCAAATGAACTTTGCAATGATTCTAGTTAGGTTTGTTAACCTTATAACATTTTTCGACGTTTGTTACTCATCATCTTATACACCACACACTATACTTTATTTATTTATTTTAATTTTAATTTTTTAATTTTATTCTTTTTAAACTAATTGAATTCTTCTATTCATCATTTATATGCCACACATTTGATAAAAGAGAAAAATAAAATTAATAAAAAAATGTGCGTGGAGATCATAAATGAAAATTTTCTTTTTCTTTTTTCATTTTGCCTTATGTTTGTTTTTGACCTTAGGACTTTTTGTGGGGGGTGGGGGGAAGATAATGGGTATTTTGAATTTCTAAGAAAATAGGCAAGAGACAATGACAGAGAGAATTGATGTTTGTGCTGAAACCAATGCACATTTTTAACATGATTTAATGTTTCAATAATTCTAAAAAGGTATTGATGGGTTGCAAGAATTTGACACCACAGAATATTTTGAGAATTCTCAAAGAGATATTGATTGGTAGCAAAGAAAGAGTTCCTTTTTATTTTTATTTAAAAATAATAATTTGTACAATTTGTTTGGATATAATAATTTTAAAAAAAATGTCATGTGGGTTGGTGTGGAAAAGGAAGTCGGATGCTTTTAAGCACCGCAACCAATAGGCAGCGACCACAATTAAACCTATTAATGTTTTATTCTAAGATTGCAAAACTGGCAGTACGGTTCCTTTTTTCTGGACAAAGGTCACCCACATGGTTTCTGGATGGAAACTTTATAAAAATATCCGGAATGGAATATAAATGATTTGATTTATAAAGTGTATGCACATGGTGTAATTACACAGACAGTGACCTTTTTTAAAAATATAAAAAATAATAAAGGGTTTATGGTTTCTATCTTAATCAATGTTTTGGAAAAGATTTCTTTAAGAGATTGTGTCAAATTAGATGCCTCTGTTTGTTTTTACAAATGAAAAGAGATGAGTTAAAATTAAAATTAAAAATTAAATACAAAATTATTAAAATTATTTTTTTAATATTATTTCTGTTTCGAGATTTGAAAAAGTTGATTTGTTTAATTTATTGTGTGAAAAATTAGAGAAGTTGTTATAATTAGATGAGATGAGTTGAGAGGAGTTGTAAAAACAAAAGCTAAAAAAAAGCGAGAGAAATATAAATCATATATTATATATTAGAGTAATGTCATATATAATTTTAGTGTGTATAAATTTTGCGCATTCTTTTAAAAAAATTAAGGTCTACTATTAAAAAATATATATATTTTTTTATATGGGTCTTAAATGTATTAATGTTTTTCAAAAGTAGTGCATCAAGCTTTCACACCCTAGATTTGCAAATATTCTATGTATTATTTTTGTTATAATTAAGCTTTTTGGATGGTATTAATTTTACAAACATTTAACACATGGTCTTGTTAAAAAAAAAACATTTAACACACGGTAGAGTTATATGGTTGGTGACCTTATAATTTGTTTTCGAACGAGATAAAGGTTTTGGAATTAAGATTTTTTCCAAGTTGGATTGGGTTATGAGAAAAAGGGGAACATAAAAGAACTGTATAACATTTATTATTATTCATGTGAATATCATAATCGATATTAAATGATCATTTTGTCGTTGATCCTTTTATGCATCTATTTATGGAATCATAATACTGATTTTTCTTTCTAAAATATAGGGATGCTACTTGCACCATACGGTGCAGGATAGACTCCTCCCCGCCCCCCCAAACCCCCATGGGTTAGGCGTGGAGTTTTCACCCCCATCCCGCATACCTGGGGTCCACCCACTTCAATAATGAATTATAGTCTANCCCCCCCCCCCCCCCCCCCCCCCCCCCGGCGGTCCTCACTAGGTGGGCCAGATGCAGGGCGAACGAGGCTAGGGCAGTGGGGTCCACACCCGGCTGCCCACCCTTACTAAAATATGTTTGCGAGTCAATTAAGGACATGAACAAGTGAGAACAAGACTTATAAGTCAAACTTGCAAGTAAAATTTTGCGGATACGCACTAAATAAATAATTTAAATCTTTTTAACGTTTTGATCTAAATTTTAGGGCCTAGAATATGAGACATAAACATGTCGTGTGAAATCTAAAAACTTTATGGTTATCTAAGCGACTTTCTCAGATAAAAATAAATGTTTAATTAATACCGTCAAACTTATTTCTTTTGTCTATCTCTCATTCTAAGCTCTAAAAATTTGATAAGGAATCCAAATATTTAAATAAATATTATATGACACACTACATAAGGTTATGGCTCAATGTGATTGAGTTACTCTCAAGATGTTTGCCATACACTAGATCTTAGATACGAATTAGAAATATAGATTCATTGAGTTATTAGTATTTATTAAATTTGGTTTAGATTGGGTGGAGATCTTAGTCACCTACATATTTATTAAATTGGGTTTAAAATTTAAGTTATCTCTTGAGAGTGACGCAATTATGATCTCTAATTTAAGATGTGGTATCGTGTGGCTTATTAAAAAAAATAAAAAACACAAATATAAAAGGGAAGAGGGAATCAAGAGTTTTAATTTTTTATCTTTTTATATTTTCAAGCACCATTTTATTTCGAATATAATTTTTTTTTATTAGATGAAGGGGCGCCCACATGGGCAAACCCGTCCAATGTCGTAACAGGCCACGGCATGGCCATGCGTTAAAAGTGGCAACAGCCACTTTATTGCAGTGATTAAAGGTTGACCTTTTGAGATGCACAGGGAGGGCTAATTTATTATACGTACTACACTTTACCATTAAGAGGAGACGCTTTAGGTTTGTTGGATTGTTTGTTTAGGTTGGATAGACTTGTGGAGCAACTTACGTTATGCTTGAGGTATTCCGTTGTGTTTTCTAACATTGGTATATGAGTATTATTTAAATTGCTTCCAATTTACCAAGCCTTTTTCTTTTTGTAGTCTTTTTTTCAAACTGTGAGTGGGTGTCATTTTGTTTGTTTTTATTTCATGCTCAAGAAAACTCATGCATGAGTTGACAGAGCTGCTGCAAGAACCAGTGGTGCCGTGACAGCGGTGTTGGGCACACCAACAGTCGCGCTTCACACTCGTGGAAGTGCAACACCCACCATGGAGTTGCTGCACGGTGCAGCGCACAACCTAGGGGTGTTGCGCGCACCATATCAGTGGCGCTATACACCCCACAGAGGTTCTGCGCACACTAAAGAAGTGGTGCAACGCCATCCAGTTGCTGGAAAAATGCTGTCTCTTGTCAACGGCAGTGGTAACGATTGCTTGTGAGTGTATATGTGGCGGCGACTGTGTTATGCTGTGAAATGGACTGTTCAAATGAACAATGCCCTAACTAGAGGTTGAAGATAACATGAGTCATATGAAATGGGCTTGGGCATTTCGGCCAATTATTCTTAAAAAATAAAATGGAATCCGAGGACAATTTTGTGGTCGAGTGTTGTCATTAGCCTTTTTTTTTTTCTTTTACATTGAAATAAAACAAAAAGTGGCATACCTGAGTTTTGAACCCAGGATCACCTCCTAAAACCAAAGAGTTGGGCACACTACTGGGCTGCAGGTTTTTCTTAATTTAGGTGGAGTTTATAAATGTATTTATTATACATTTATTTTTTTTAAAGTAAATTAAAAAAACAATTTGCATGATTTATTTGTTTAGATATATGCTCTTTTTTTATTCCATAATGTTATATTTCATGTGATCATTTATTTACTATTTTATATTAAATGTGATTACATGTATGTGTGAATTAAACATGTGGATATATTCTTATTTTATCAACTATGTATATTAGAGTTGAATGTTTAGACATTAGCTTTCATTTAGATTTTTTAGAGATAAAATAGAATTTTCCACTAAGTAGTCTTAGTTAGTATTGGCAGTGTGAATAATAGACTGAAAGAATTGCAGTAATCCTAGTAAGAACTGTAAATGTATTGTATAACCAAAAGACTACGGTGGCTAGTAAGAACTATATAAGAACTGTAAATGCACTGATAGAACAAGAAAAGTGGATTGTAATGGTCTTAAAAGAGCCATCTTTGGTAGACTAGTCCAACAAGCTGTTGTAGTCTGAGTAGTTGTCCTTGTAGATTGACCCAAAAAGGTTACTGCAATTTTAGCAGGTTCTGTCTTTACATGTGACTAGGGCTAGATGACTACTTAAGATATGAGAGTATTGTTGAGATTCAGGAGGATTTGATCTCCCATATAATTTTTAAATTTGAGCAAAAGTTGGGTTAGAAATGAATAATTAGACATTGTGGAGTAAGAGATGATTATGAAACCTAGAGAATTTTTGATCTTACGATGTGTTTGAATTATTTTTCTTCTAGTTTGGATGAACGTGGCAAATTTCTTAAGTGTATTTGTAATATTCATTTTTTGCACATTTTGTAGTGAAATGACATTGAAGAATATAGCTACCGATTTAAACAAATGGGAGAAATTGGATGGAGAAAATTATAATATTTGGCATCACAAGATCCAATATGTCTTAGATGAGCAGTAGGTCTTGGAGGCCTTAACTAACTCTCCTAATGAACATGAAAAAGGGGACTCTTAACCGAGTGTCCTCCAAATTAATATCTTCCACCCCATATGACTTGTGAACCAGTGAGAAACTCAATTTTAGTAACTTGAGCCATGTGGTTTAGCAGCTTTTGTTCACGATGTTTCTAAAAAATACGGGAAGTTAGGCCCGAGAGGAAAGAAATGTATTTTTATAAGGTACTCAGAACACTCAAAATGGTATGTGTTAATAGGTGAACAATTTGATGGAGATGTTACTGGGATTGAGTCACGAGATGTGGATTTAATAGCGGATGAGTTTTCAAGTAGGGGTGAGGTTGATAGGAGTTTGGAACTCCATGAGATTGTGGATCAAGAGGAATGTGCTCTAAGAAGTTAGTTGAGAAGAAGGAAGAAGTTACTCAAGCTCTTACAAATTGTGAGAGTGACTTGTCTCTGAATGGGAGCACACCATTTATAAATCAACCACAACAACCTTAGACGTGTAGAAGCACGCTTGAAAGTGTTTCTCGTCATCGTTTTGAGACTAAAGGGAAAGCTTTTATGATAGTTCCAGAAGATGATGGTGAGCCTAAAACAATTCATGAGGCTCTCTCGTCTTCTACTAAAGATGAGTGGATGAAAGCATTAACTAATGAGATACAATCTATGAGGACTAACCAGGTCTAAGATTTGGTAGATCTACTGTCAGGGTGCAAGGCTATTGGGAACAAATGGGTTCTAAAGGTGAAGTGCAAATCGAATGGATCAATATAAAGGTACAAAGCTCGCTTAGTGGCAAAAGGATATACCCAACAGAAGGGTATAAATTATGAGAAAACTTTTTAATCAGTGGTGAGGTTAGCCTCAATTTGCCTAATTCTAGCTATACTAGTGTATATGGATTTAGAACTCTATCAGATAGACATTAAGATTTCTCAATAGAGAACTAGATGAGGAGATCTATATGGATCAACCCATGGGCTTTATGGTCAAAGGTCAAGAGCGTAAGGTGTGTAAGCTCAGACGATCTATATATGACCTGAAGCAATCATCTAGACAATGGTATCTCAAATTCCATCGAGATATTATCTCGATTGGGTTTACGCTGAACCATTGTCTCTATATCAAAAGGTGCAAGAAGAGTTTCATCATGTTATTATATATTGACGACATACTACAAGTTGGAAATTACAAAAAGTTGATAGTTGTTACAAAAGAGTGGTTATCTTTCAATTTTGAGATAAATGATATGGGTGAGGCAGAATGCATTTTGGGAGTTAATATCTACAAAGATCGATCAAAGAAACTTCTGTGTTTGTCCCAACAGACTAATATAAAAAAGTTTCTCGAGTGCTTCCGAACGAGTGAATGTAAACCTATTAACACCCCTTATAATACTAGAGGTGAGACCTTATCCAAAGATATGTGTCCTAAGATTTAACAAGAAATGAAAAAGATGGCTCGTGTTCTTTATGCTAATGCTGTGGGTAGCCTGATGTACACAATGATATGTACTCGACCAGACATATACTATGCAGTTGGCTTGGTGAGTAGATTACAATCTAATCTCGATTTGGCCTATTGGAAAGCAGTCAAGAAAATTATGAGATACTTCAAGGGAACTGCAAACTATATATTGTGCTATCAGGGTTTAGATTTGCAGCTGAGAAGTTACAACGATGTTAATTGGAGTAGTGACGTAGATGACCGCAAATCAACCACTGAGTATATTTTTTTGCTCAACAATGGCGCCATTACATAGAGTAGCAAGAAACAATTCTGTATAGCCTTATCCACCATGGAGGCAGAATACATAGTTTCTTCAGCAGCAGTTCAAGAAGCTGTTTGTTACAGTGGTTCCTTAAACATTTAAACATTGGCACATATATTTCAGATTCGCTGACGATATTTTGTGATAGTATGGCAGCTTTTGTATATGCTAAGGACTTAAAGTATCATAATAGAATCATATACATAGATATCAGATATCACTACATCAAAGACATGGTAGCACAAAAGGAAGTGATCTTGAAATACATTTCTACGAGTTGCATGGCTGCTAATCCCTTGACAAACACATACAAGTTATGTCAACAGCGTTAGGTTGGCTCAATCATACGAGCGATCGCCTTTGATGCTTGAGTAGTGAATAGATATGAGATATTGTGTCCCTAGATAATTGTCTAAGGGGATAAGTTGGTTGACACATAGATATGTCACCTTAGTGGGAGCTAAGATGAGGTCTATTGTATTGAGATGACTATGCATGAGTACCCCATAATCCATATTGCCTGTGATTAGCTAAATGCGAGAACCTCTTTAAGCCTTAGAGGCAAGCAAATGGATGAACTCGGGTTAGACACTTGAGAAACGACTAGACTAAGATCTGTACGGTGTTGATATAGACATATATTCTTTGAGGAAGAGAAATCCACCATAGCATGTATTTCATACCATATGTGCTTATTCGACCAAATGAGTAAGTGGTTCACTTCTTGCTCACTATGTGAGTCTCATATTTTATTAAGTATCTTTTATTTATCTTTGATTATGTCATAAGATAGAGGTTGTGACGTTTGCTACTTTGGTTTGCTGTCTATGACCATGATTGATACAATCTAAAGAAGAATTGTTAGGAAAACGGTTTGACAAAAATTGAATGACATGATGGCAAAGAGAAGACTACTTGATATTATATATTTGATGGTGTTTGCCGACGTCGAACTATGATGCTACATATTGGTAGCGACTAAGGTTGTGAATATATCAAAATAATTTGGAGGTAGTCTAGCATTGTTTTAAGGTTTTTTTTTTTTTTTAACTCAAGAGGGTTCGAAAATGCTTAATCTGATGTGATCGAATGAGTCTAGGACATGACAAAACACTTTAGGGATGTTGTTATGCTGTTCTTTTTTGGAAGAGATTTGGTATAGTGCTCTCACCTTTCTTTTTGCAGGTGTGCTTGGTGTCCGCACAACCTATTTGCTTGTATGAATAAAATTGAGAATATTAGAGAGATGTAAGGCCTATGATCATATCCATTGCGCGAGTGGGAGATGTAAGATGGAGAGACCCCCACATGGGCAAACCCCTCCTATGTTGTAACAGGCCATAGCATGTAAAGCATGTAATGGAGGGGCACCCACATTAGGCCATGCATTACATTCTTGTGGATAAAAGTGGCAACGACCACTTTATTGTAGTGATTAAAGGTTGGCCTTTAAGGCCAGCCGTATGAGATGCACATGGAGGGTTATATATAGCCTCCCTCATATGATTCTCTAAAATTTCAAAGAAAAGTACAAAATCTCTGTCTTGAAAAAGTATCTAGGCTGTGGATGTGTTAGTGTTACTCTAATTAATTCTACATAGTACACTTCATTACCAAGAGGGGACGCTTGAGGCTTGCTGGATTATTTGTTTAGGCTGAATATATTTGTGGAGCAATTCAATAAGTTGTGCTTGAGATATTCTGTTGTATTTTTTAACATTTTTAATAAACCACGTTACATCACAAGTAAAAAATAAAAATAAAAAATATTAATTAGCATAGCAACATTATGTCTTAAGCTCCGGTTTGGATTGAAAACTCATCTCAACTCATCATTATGATTTTATCAAATTTTTATACAAAATATAATAAATAATTTAATTTTTTCAAATTCTAAAATAACAATAATATTAAAATATAATATTTTAATAATATTTTATTCAACTCATCTAAAATCATATCAACTTATCTTTAAATCTAAATAGTGCAAATTCGAATTGAGAAAATTATTACAATTTCTAAATATTAATATAATTATCGCAAAATAAAAAAGCTACTTCTATCTTTGCCGCTTACACAATTACCAACAAAAAAATACTGGATGAGACAAAGGGGCTCAGATACATGTGCCCGACAGGGAACTACTTCCCAGTTGGTAAAACAAGCCACCTATATTCTATTCACAATCTAACTACAGTTAGCTGTCATTTCTTTCATCTTTAATCAAAGATTCGTCCGCGCGACAAATTCTTCTCGGAATTAATGTTTTTTTTTATATATTTTTTATTTTATTTTTAAACATTAAAAAAAAAATTACACTACCGTTAAAAAATCACATTCTTAATCATTGAATAAATAAAAAATATCGATAGACACTATTGAGATCCAATCTCGAGACCCCCAAACATTTCTGTTAATCAAAACCAAACTTTGATTGCATAACATCCATGTGAGGATAGAAGTATTTGAGTCCCCTTTAGTAGTTTATTTAAGATTTCTCTCCTTTTTTCTCATTTTTTTTTTTTTTTTTTGCAAGAGATGGGTGAAGATTTATTTATTTCATAATCATTTTTATTTATTTTTTTCACTATCTAGATGAGAATTTGTATTTTCTTGGGACCATAAGTTTTTTCAAAAAAACATTATCATCATGATTAGGTTCGATAAAGCCGAATGATGAATTAAATATCAGACACTATTCAGAACATGAGTGATATTTTATTATAGTTGTAATGAGATATTTGTTGAAATTCCACTCCTTTTTATATATCTTGCTTCTTTCAATTTAATGAAATGTTGGCTTAGGAATAAAAGAAACCGTGACTCACGTTCAAAACAGCTATGTGGAAGACAGTTCTACATAGCATGATATATATATATATATATATATATATTTTTCTCTATGGTCAGCACTTTATAAATGAGGACTTAAAAAGCCATTTCTCCCGATCGATATCGGTACTGATCTTGAACACCAAGAAACAAAATGCATAATAAACCAGATGAATTGAAAGTTGTAATGATGAGATAAGATAAGATGATGAGATGAAATGAAACTGTTTATGTATCCAAATGAAACCTTAAACATAGAAGCTGCCAGAAGGACTTCTAATTCTCATGAATGATCATGAGCATTTGATCATGACTTTAGTTTCAGTTCTTATGTATTTTTGACTAGGAGTACTTGGGTAATGCCGAACATTCAACTCGTCGCATCAACAAGTATGATGAGATAAGTATGTACTCAATTATAAGAGTAATGCTACTATACCCTCTAATTTATACCACTCACTTTATGTGACACTAAAATGTGGTACCATGCGTATTATTAAAAAAAAATTAAAACACAAACATAAAAGAACAAAGGTAATCTAATTCTACTTTTTTTGTATTTTTGGACGCTATTTTGTTTTAAATATATATTTATTAATCTTTTAATAAGCCAACATCTAGGGTGCAAAATGAGTGGTATAAATTAGAGGCCGGGCATATTAACATTACTCCAACTATAAGGAAAATGCTTGGTTGCCCTCTAGATGTGCCTCCAAAAGTATCTCTAGTGCATTTTAATTTTTTTTAATGTTTAAAAAAGTTACTATTAGTGAATTTGTGTGTGCGTTTTTTAACATTTAAAAAAGAAACAAAATGCACTAGAGGCATTTTTGGAGACACATTTTGAGGGCAACCTAGCATCACCCCAACTATAAAAGGCTTGGAAGATGGATCCACAAAGTAAGGCTAGGAAAATTAGCCTAGTTAATGTTGCAAAAAAAGGAAAATAATTAGGTCAAGGCCGCTCACACTCACTCGTGATCATTTTTTGTGCGAAATTGTATGCTTTTTTTTTTTTTGCTAGGATGTGATTGCGGCGATTCTTAGGGCAAGGTTGGGGAGTGAGATGAGAATTTCTTATTTTAGATGAAAGTTTAAAATATTATTTTTTAATATTATTATTATTTAGAGATTTGAAAAAGTTGAATTTTTTATTATATTTTGTGTGAAAATTTAAAAAAGTTATAACAATGAAATGAGATGAGAAGAGAATTTTGTGTCTCATCCCACTTCAACAATAATAATTTCAGCGAAAAAACAATGTTTTCAATGTTGCATGCCTCTCTAACGACTGCGAGTCAATTTGGAATATGGGAATGGAGTTGTTAAGTTTCATTTCTCTTTTGTTTTCCTTTTTTCATGCGCTGTATCATGAATTATTTTATGTTTCACGTACTTTTCACATGTCTATATTAGTTTATTTGTACATACTATAAATACTGTACTTCACTGCATTTTTGTATGACACATGTATACACGGAATTGATCTTTCAAAGGTTTTATTCCAAAAGGTTCCAGATCCTTCGACTGCTTCTCTCTACTAGGGTTTCATCCCTTTTCTTTGCTAGGGTTTGAACTTTACATGGTATAGTACGTTGTAACGCTTGTAATTTTGAGATGTTTCTTAAGATGATCTCCACCCCCTCCTCTTATACTTTCGATTTTAGTAAATTTGAAATTGCCCATAAAGAATAATATTATTGAATTAAAAGGTTATCTTTTGGAAGTCTTCAACTAATTAGCTTATAATGGAGATGAATTAGTCTAATTTCTTAATTTGTATTATAATATTACTCGTGATCAACTATTTCAAATAATCAATTATCTCAAAATTCAACTCAATGGAGCTAGACGAATTTAATTATTTAACTTATATTCTATATTATTCCACGTGTCAATAACATCATGCAAGCTATGAATAATAATGGAAATTATAATTTTTTTTTCTGCTTGGAATATTCTTTTCATTACAAAATTCCTTCTCTAAAACTTGGTTGAATATCAAAATACACCAAGTTTTACGTATTTCTTTCTTCCAAATAATCAGTAGTACTTACCCTTCATTTTCCCTTTCTTTTTACAATCAGTTTTTCATTTTTAATACATATAAATGATGCAGGACAACAACATGTATTACGTAAAACTAAAGAAATCTTGAAGAGAATTAATGAAGAAACATAGAAAAAGCAAAGATAAAGATGGCAAAAATAACACAATCGTGATCCGTTTGAGAAATAAAAACAAATAAATGGAAAGTAGTATATAAGAATGATAAGAGAAATACGTTAGTTAAAGAGATTTCATAAAAGTAAACTTATATAGATTGAGGTGGCTTAATATAATATGTCGAATTGTAAAGTTAGTTTTATTGTAAAGTATATCTAATGGATCATAAGGAGCACCACTACAACAAAAAGGCCTCTTTCTCGCGAGAATTTTTGTCTGAAATAGTCAACATTATTGCCAGAAATGACTATTTCCCACCATTTCGACTCGTAGGAGACTCCCTAGAAATAACTGGCAATGGATGCTGCCAATAGTCATGAATTTAATTGTTGTCCCAAATATTACTATTTCTGGGATATTATGGTCGTTGGAAATATAGGATTTTCGTGGGAAATATGTCACACGAGTGGAGCTTGCTCGCAGGAAAAGTTTTTTGTGGCAAATTATATTGCCGGAAATGCATATTTCAGACAATAAATATGGCAAGAAATATTTTTTTCACGCATGAAAAAAATATTTGCGACAATTTGTTCTCATCGGAAATAGTCTTTTATGAAATAAAAAAATATTACTAGCAAAATAGTATCATAAGCTCACAGCCTTATAACTAAAATACATAAAGAATGTAAACAATATATTACAAAAAAGAAAATATTGGAATACAAGCAATAATTTCTAGGTAGTTTGAAAAGATCAAAGGGAAAAAAAAATTAAGCACAAGTACTAAATTATGGAAAAATGCACTGAATAAGTAAAGGAACAAAAGGGAAAACTTCTAAGTCCAATACAGAAGATTTCGCTTGGAAAACTTCTAAATCATTGGTTAACTATCAATGATCTCCCTTGGAAAGAGCCCCATGCAGTCAAATATAGAAGATTTGTTTTTTATCAGTCCATGAAGTCCAATACAGAAGATGAAAGCAAAAAATCGTCTGATGACGCTAACCCTTATGCAGACACTAAGTTTGCAACGACAGATATAGCCAAAATATTGTGATTTGCCAAAACTTTTCAACATCATTCTACTTATATACTGCCTTTACTGTTCATTCCGGAACATAATATGATTTTTTGATTATGTGTCTCTGTGATTTTGATACTGTTTTCTACCCAAAAAGATGGGTTTGTGGTCCATGTAGAAACAATAATTTGAAGATTTTTTTTATTGTCACGATCAGTTAATTTTATAGGTTGATCACTCTTGCATCAATCTTGAGTTTTTTCATTATCCATAAAAACAAACGGTTTTTTCAATTGGCTCCTCTGTTGTTTGCAGTAAAACTGTGAGAATTGTAAGTAGTTTTACTCTTCCTTTATCCATTTTTCTTTTGTTTGATGGTCTTAGTGGACCTTATTTGTTTCTTAGGACATTTTCGTATGTGATCGAATGCTAGTGAGTCAGATTTTTTGGTCCCTGTGATTGACCTTGCTCATGATCTTGTAAATATCTTCATGAGTGGACTTTTATCTTTCCCTTTTGAGATGGGTTCTCCCATATTCGGTTGAAAAGTTGTTTCTATATATATAAAAAAAAAATGTTGTGATAAAATAAGTTACCGATCAACATTTTAAGAATGATTTTATACCATCATTTTTTAAAGAATTTATAGATCTAACTCATCTCATAAAATCAGTTCAACAAGAAATAATTTTTTATTCTTTACAAACATGCCCAAGACCTTATCTACAAGTAGTGTGAGATTATTCCTCAACACTCTCTCTCACTTACAGGCTAGTATTTTCTTGCTCCTTGTCACGAGATAATTAATGTAGGCCCCCCATTTGTCCTGTAGCAGATTCTGATATTATAAAAAAATTCATAAGTTTAACTCATTTCATAAAAACTGCTTTAACAAGAAATTTCCTAATAGGCATATCCAATATATAGCTTGACTACATGCAATAATGTTGAATTATTCACTTAACAATTTTTAACCTGGAATAATTGTATAGCATCAGAGCAGCTGAGACTTTTGACATGAAAGTGGGTACGGATTGTGCAGTTTAGTGGGAAGGTTCTGACTCCTGAGTGGGTTGAATGAACTACTTTTTAAGTTGACCCACCATTCAACGCTCTTATTCTGTGCACAAATTGCCATTTAAAAGATGTCCCAGTAGTGATTGTTCTGTTCCCATTGCTTTTAAGCGAAAAGGGTGTTTAACGATCCCTTTATCAATGCAGCATATCTTGACTCTTTAAAGCTTTTGACATGGTTTGTGTGCATATCGTGGTTATAAACTGTGTGCATATCGTGTGCATATCGTGGTTATAAACTGTGCTGTCTGAGTGGGAAGGTCCTGCCTGCTGACTCCTAAATGGGTTGCGTGAACTACTACAAGTTGACCTACCATTAGGCGCACTTATTTTGTGCGCAAGAGTTAAAAGAATAATATTCGTTTATCGTCTGAGTTTGTCCCATTTTGACCGTTTGTGTATTTAAATTTTTTTTACTTAATGATTAAGGAAGTAACTTTTAAGATATTGATGTATTTTTTTAATTTTTGTAAATATTTAAATATATTAAAAAAAGAAGAAAAAAAAATATAAATTTATGCTAGACAGCACGCTCAACGGTCATTACTAGACTGCAGCCTAGCTTGGTTTGCTGGTAATGATTGTTTCTGTTCCCATTACTTTGATATGAGATTTTGAGTTGTATCCCAGCTTGTATCTCGACTCTTGACAATTTCTGCTCCTTTCTACATGGTTTCACCTCTTGACCCCCATTCAGAGACGAGTTCATAGGTATTTAAAGCCATGTCTATTGTCTGCAGTGTTGCTTGCGAGTAATTTATTGGTACGAGTGGTCTAATGTAAATATGAAACAGGAAGATTATGTGTGGATTAGAGGCTTTGAACCTTCTCCTCGTGTTTAAATTTGTTTAAACTTATGATGATTTAGCCGAGAATTTGCCATCTTTAATGCGTTTTTGACACTTCATTAAAAGATTATTTCAATTTTACTTAACTACCATTCATTTTAAATAAAGTAGTAAACTAGTTGTAAACTAACTGTAAGCTTTATCATTTTCCATATATCATGTATTGCAGAGAACTGCATGTCCACATTCTGAACAGCTTAACGTTATTCTTGAGGGCCAGGACGAGGATGGAAGGAAGACCCAGCCAAGATCTTCATGTTGGGCCCAAAATTGGTCTTTTGTTTTTGTTTCGTAGCTTCTGATAAGACCTGGATTTGGTCTCTATTACTGAAATTTTGGGCAACTTATCACTTGACACAACTTGGTGTGGTTTAAGTGCCACATTTCTAGGGCTTGGAACGCGTTTATATATGAGATTTAACGCTCGTTTGGACATTTGGATTATTTTAAATAGTAGTAAAATTGTCGGTAAATAATAATGAAATAGTATGAATTAAGATGTTTTATTAGATTTTGAGAAAAAAGAGAAAAAAAGTTAATATTATAAAGTTAAAAACTTGTTTAAATATAAATTTTTAATATAATTTTTATTTTGAAGTTTGAGAAAGTTGTATTGATTTTTGTGTATTGAACACTAAGAAACAAAATGCATAATAAACCCCATGAACTGAAATGCAAAAATAAAACTCTATTGTTTAACTTAAGCATAGAAGGACTTCTAACTGACACGATCAATGATGAGCATTTGATCATGACTTTAGTTTTAGTTCTTAGGTGATTTTTTATTAAGGCCTAGTTTAGGTACTGAGATTTCCTCACTACTATTTATTATTTTATTATTATTATTTATCTATTTTTCATTACTATTCAATATTTTATCATTAATTTTTTATTAATTTTTCATTACTATTCATAGAATATCTGAGAATACCTTACTATCCAAACGCCACCTAAGGCTTGGGTAACGCCACACGATCAACTGGTCACATCAACAAGTATGATGAGTTAAGTACATACTCAGCTATAAAAGTAATGCTAATATGCCTTCTCATTTATACCACTCACTTTATGTAACATTACAATGTAGTGCCATGCATCTTTTAAAAAATAAATTAAAACACAAACATAGATTTCTCTTTTTGTGTTTTTAGACGTCATTTTGTTTTAAATATATATATATATTAATTTTTTAATAAGCCAACATCAAGGTTGCAAAGTGAGTGGTATAGATTAGAGGGCATATTGACTAATTCCAACTATAAGGAAAATGATTGGTTGCCCTCCAAATGTGCCTCCAAAAGTGTCTCTAGTGCATTTTAATTTTTTTAACGTTTTAAAAAGTTACCATTAGTGAATTTGTGTGTACGTTTTCTAACTAGAATGGATATTTGAGCCCCCACAATTTTAGTTAAGAAATAAAGTTAAGAAGGGACTCTGACTCTTAAGAGAGAGATGTCTCATATTCCTAATGATGACTCAGATGCCTAAAAGGAAAATGCTTCACAAGGCAAATTAGACTCTATCACTCTAAGGAAATAACCTCTATAAATAGCCTATAGGAGGTAACAAACTCTTCACTTGATTTATTGGCTACTTTATACATTTACTCTCATATTGCTATATTGACTTTGGCATCGAAGTGTCTTCAGGGCAACTAGTGCCGCCTCTTTATTCGTTGTAGCTCATCGTGTGATTAGTGGTGTGAAACATGTCCTTTCCACTAACATTTAAAAAAGAAACAAAATGCACTACGGGCATTTTTGGAGACATAGTTTGAGGGCAATCTAGCATCACCCCAACTATAAAAGGCTTGGAAGATGGATCCACAAAGTAAGGCTAGGAAAATTAGCCTAATTAATGTTGCAAAAAAATGAAAATAATTAGGTCAAGGCCGCTTGCACTCACTTGTTCACTACAACAAAAACAGCTTTTTCGGACCAATTTTTCGCGAAAAATTGGTCCAAAAAAGCTGTTTTTGTTGTAGTGGTTATCATTTTTTGTGCGAAATTGTTTGCCTTTTTTTGTTAGGACACTATAAGAAAAATAACATTTTGCGACCAGTTATTTTCAGCGAAATGACTATTTTTAGCTAAAATAATATGTTTTCGTCTTAAAAAAATAATCACAAATACCCCTTTTTCTTGTGGTGGAATCATGTGAGTGCGGCAATTCTTATGATCACTTCAACACAAATTAGTTTCACAAAAAAAAAAAAATGTGTTCAATGTTGCCTCTCCAACGATTGCAAATCAATTAGGAATATGGGATTGGATCTCTGTTAATTAACTCGCAGATGAGATGAGACGAGGCTTGCCTCTCATTTGTTTTTACAGATGAGATGAGATGAGTTAAGATTAAAGTTAAAAATTGAATAAAGTATTGTTAAAATATATTTTTTTAATATTATTTTTGTTTTAGAATTTGAAAATTTAGAATTGTTTATTTTATTTTGTGTGGGAATTTGAAAAAATTGTAATAATTAGATGAGATGAGATAAGTTAGGAGGAGTTATAAAAACAAATGAGACAATTTTATTTCTCTTTTGTTTTCCTTTTTCATGCGCTGTAATGCTTGTGATTTTGAGATGTTTCTTAAGATCTCCACCCCCTCCTATTATACTTTTGATTTTAGTAAATTTGAAATTGCCCATAAAAAATAATATTATTGAATTAAAATGTTAATTTATATTCTAATATATTCCACGTGTCATAAAATCATTCAAGCTATGAATAATAATGGACAATTATATATTTTTTTTTCTGTTTGGAATATTCTTTTCAATATAAAATTCCTTCTCTAAAACTTGGTTGAATATGAAAATACACCAAGTTTTACGTATTTCTTTCTTCCAAATAATCAGTAATTACCCTTCATTTTCTCTTTCTTTTTACAGTAATTTTTCATTTTTAATATATACAAATGATGCAGGACAACAGCATGTACGTAAAACTAATTAAGAAATCTTGGAAGAGAATTAATGAAAGAAAAATAGAAAAAGCAAAGATAAAGATGGCAAAAATAACACAATCGTGATCAGTAGTTTGAGAAATAAAAACAAAAAAAGAAAAAGAAAAAGCAAAGTATAAATATATAAGAATGATAAGAGGAATGCGTTAGTCACAGAGATTTCATAAATGTAAATCTATAGACTGACGTGATTTGATATGATACGTTAAATTTTAAAATTAGTTTTATTGTAAAGTATATTTAATGGATCATAAGGAACCATGTTAGTTTGTGTATTTACTCATGATCTAATATCTTCTAGAGAAAGCTTCCCTTCCCTCTCTCGAGAAAAAACCATCTCGTTTCTCTCTGAACCCTCGTCCACCCAGACCGACGAACGGGGGTGGGAGCTTCGGCTCCTCCCCCTTCCCTTCTGTCCATTTACTTTTCGTTGTAGTGTTTTTTTAGTTTTTTATGTGTTTTTTTAGGACAAATAATGGAGGAGTGTAGCTCGAGTCTTTCCAGCCGTCGACTCTCTACACGTGCCCCATCAGGATGACGCCCAGCCGCCGATCTTCAAGACCACCAAATCCGGCGTCTATCGGAGTGGCGCGTAGCCCGCACGCATGGGATGAAATTTTTGGACCCCGTTGGCTCGTGGTCATCACGCGCCACCGAGGAGACCTTTGCCGACACCACGCTCGGCTTCTTTGGGCTCCCTACCTCTGGGGCTTCCAAGATTGACTGTCGGTTTTCCTCCCCGAGAGACCAGTGCCTGCACGCGCCACTGCTGACTCACCAAGCACTGTTCATCCAATTTTGTGATTTTCTGTTTTTCAGTGCTTTGTTGGTGTTTAGTCTCTGTTTATCTGTTCTTTTGTTGATCCAAGTAAGATGTTGTACCTTTGGATCGGACGTAATCTGGAGCAAGAGTTATTCGAGAGTGGTGGGTGATGTCACGACTGGCGATCGTATGACCAGTGCTTGCGCACAGGGGTGGCCTGCGCAGTGGAGGCTGTTGTGTTCATGCGTAAGCTGGATGCTCGTGTATTCAGGGCTCGAGATGCCGATATTTGCGGTGGGTGTGAGGTCCGGGGTCACACCAGTGCTTGTGGTTATGTAGTTTAGTTGATAATTAGTAGTTGTTTAGTTGTTAATGGTCTTTGTGTAGTTTTTATGTTAATTTTAAGTTTTAAATAAAATAGAAATAGGCGATTGGATTTAGTATCCATAGCTATGTCCCATACTCTTCCTCTCTAGGAGGATAGAGGGGACCTTCAAGTTCTGTTTTATAAAACGCTTTCTCTGTTAAGAGAGAGTTTTTAGTGAAGTTAAGACAATGTCCGCCACAATGTAATTTGTGTGCAGGGAAGCCCCAGAGCTTAAGTGTAGTTTGACTTATAGTCTGGATTATTTCATGTATTGATAAGTTATAGCTGTAATTTCGGATTATTAATGAAATGAGTCTGTTTTCCTTAAAAAAAAATGTTAATTTGTGTATTTATTTTTATAAAATTTGACTGTAACATTTCTCGAATGATAATAATATAGCTTCTCAGTTCTCAATCAGCACCCGTACACAAAGTCATGGGTACGTCCATAACTGTCATTTCTCCTCCATCTTGCTTGATCGAGGTGTGATTGTGGGGAATACATTTTGAGTAAAGCTAGCGTGCCGCTTGCAGCTTACCGCTGCAAGTGACCGCTAGTTTAAAATCAGTGTTTTATTTTTATCTAATTTTTTTATTCACATTTTTTTATCATTTTAAAATAATTTTAAAAAATATAAAAAATACATCAATATATTAAAAATTATTTTCTTAATTATTAAATAAAAAAAAATTATTATTACAGAGCGGTCAAATTGGGCGATAAAGTTTGTGCGGCAAACTAGTTTTTTCCATACATTTTTGTTTTACATTGTTTGTCGTGGAATACTAATAAGTATTAAGAGACACGTAGTCATGCACGTACATGCATGCAAGAACAAACACATAAAACCAAGATGGAATATTGCTTTCGTACGTAGCACGTACAGATCACTTACAATGATCCTGAGTTGTCGGCTCAGGAAACAAAAAAGAAGAGGAATAAATCATTGTATTGCAGAGAACTGCATGTCCTCATTCTGAAGAGCTTAACGTTATTCTTGAGGGCCAGGACGAGGATGGAAGGCCCAGCCAAGAGCTTCATGTTGGGCCCAAAATTGGTCCTTTTTTTTTGTTTTCGTAGTTTCTGATCAGACCTGGATTTGGTATCTATTCCTGAAATTTTGGACTTTGACACAACTTGGTGTGGTTTAAGTGCCACATTCCTAGGGCTAGGAACGCCTTTATATTTGGGATTTAAGATTCGTTTGGACATTTGGATTATTTCAAATAGTAATAAAATAATTTATAAATAATAATAAAATAGTTTGAATTAAAATATTTTATTAAGTTTTGAAAAAATAGAGAGAAAAAGTTAATATTATAAAGTTGAAAACTCGTTTGAATATAATGTTTTAATATAATTTTCGTTTTAAGATTTGAGAAAATTGTATTAATTTTTGTGTTTTGTTTTAAAGTTTGCAAAAATTGTAATATTAGGTAATATAATTAGAAGAAAAAGTTGAAGATGAGAAATGGGAAATTATTTTGTGTTTGAGAATAAAATTGTGAGAAGTTATCATATTATCTCATTACCCAAACATATCCTAATACCAATACCTTGCACAGATTAGTCACTCATGGCACGAATCAATACTTTGTCAAAGAAATAATATCCATTGGAGGTGCTCTATATACCTAGGAAACTATGATATAATTTGATAAAAGAGAATTCGGGTCTAATCATGCAGAACTGTCGGATTCTACATTAATAATATGATATGAAACGGTAAACATTTGTTGAATTGAGACAATATCACACATATGGTGGTATTTTGACAATAACTTTTGTTACTAATATCATAATCGCACATAAGACCTCAAGTCGGAAATCTCTTTTCGACATGCACGTCACGGTCACTACGCTATACTTGGTGCTTCATATTTTGACTCTAAAATCAGCAATTTTCCCTCTTAGAATGTCATATTACGCTTGTTTATCTTTTCAAAAAATATTTCGTTTCCATTTGTAGAGGTGCTTTTAATTCCAATTTTGGTCAGATATGTGGAAGAATTCTTGTTTAGTTACATACATTTTTAGTTTTATATAATAATTAGTATTTTTCCTTTTTGGGAAAACTCCACGTAATTTAGGGATTTTCCTAACTATTTGAGTTCGGCTAGTGGGTTTCATTGTAGGACTCGAATTTTATCAATAAACCATATTTTCCATAATATGAAATTAAGAAGACAACATGAAAAAACAAGCACAATATCTATAATTCTTCATAGGAATTCTTTCCACAAGCATACAAGTATCTATCAGTGTATGTTGAACCATGGGGAACTTACAAAATAGTAACATTGCAAAAGTATCTTGGTTGTATTGACAGGATGAGATGAAACTAAGCACCCTTTAAAAAAAAACTACATTTTAGTTCACTGAATTACATTATTCAGCAAACTGCTTGATGAAGGTGAGCTCTGTTCACTTAACCAAGGGTCTTGCACAGAAACTGGAGAATTATCCCTCGCTCTTTCCAAAGAGTCAAAACGAGGAAACGCAATCTGTGGCACAGCAATCTCCATTCCTGCCCTCTTAACGATCAAGCTTAGCGGTTTTTCACTTGTGTTGGATGAACAAGAGGAAGAAGATACGTCTGATGATGCTATACTATATTTTTCTTCTGAATGTTCCCATCTACTAAGCCTGATTAATTCTAATTCAGCCGCCACTTCCATCATTGAAGGCCTCATGTCCTGGTGATATGCAAGGCATCTAAATGCCAGCTCCGCCACCTTATGCACTGACGAACGTGTCCAAGCATCACTTTGTGGCTCGAGGAATGGGTCCACAATCTCATCTAAGCATCCTTTTCCTATCCTGTCAACGGCAAGAGAAGCCAAGTTCACCTCATCTGGAGGTCGAGAAAAGTCCACCACTTTTGATGCTGTAATGATCTCAACCAGAACTACACCAAAGCTATAGACATCGCTTTTATCAGATAGATGAAAACACTGATGATACTGAGGATCAAGGTACCCTGGCGTCCCTTGTGGGGCGGTTGAAATGTGAGATATTTCGGTCATCCCAAGTCTAGAAAGACCAAAATCTGCAACTTTGGACTTGAAGTCGTAATCCAAGAGTATGTTGCTTGACTTGATGTCTCTATGGTATATTGGAGGCTTGATAGCAGAGTGGAGATAGGCTATGGCCTGAGCAGTTTCAGTTGCAATGGTAAGACGAACTTGCCAAGAGAGTCCATCTCCTCTCTCTTTCTGCAAATGCTGACACAAAGTTCCATTAGGCATGAATTCATAGACCAGGATTTGCTCACCATATTCAATAGAGCAGCCCAAGAGGCGGACTAGATTTGGATGGCTAACAGATGAAAGGAGCTTGATCTCATTCATGACTTGTTCAATGCTGTCAGTGTCTCTATGTTTGATCCTCTTGATGGCAACCCATTCATGATCACTATGGAGTTTTCCAGCATATACTGTTCCATATGCTCCAGTTCCTAGCCTTTGTTTTTCTGAGAAACTATTTGTGGCTTTCTCTATTTCTTTGTAGCCGTAAATTGGAATGCTGCAGTTGCCAGTAGCTTCAGATAGCCGGCGTTTGGCACTGTGTCTGGCTTTTAACTTAGAGCGCCGCCGAATGAAACAACATATCAGACCCACAACAATCATCATAAAAGCTCCAGCAGCAAGGCCTGAGAATGGAGCATTCAACTTTTAGGAATGCGAAATCAGCAATGAAAACTCATCAATCATGTTTCATCCTATGCTTGTCGGAAACCGCAATTACAGTTTTAGGATGTGCAACTCTCGCACACTCTCTTTGAAAAAAGTAGACAAATATAGGACTCATATGAAACATTATTCTTGTAATAGTAGAACTCACTTATTTTCAAAGGAGTGCACGATGTTTGCAGATCTTAAAGCTGTATCTAATATTACTCATTGAAAAATCCCGTTTATCCACCCATAATCAAGTCATGTGATGTGATCAAACAAGCAATGCTATTGTTTCCTCATTTAAAGGAAAGACCAGTTACCTCCAATTAAAACAGCCACTCTGGTTGTTCCTCCACATTGGCCGGACATGTATTTTTTGGGGTTGCACACTGAAGAAACTGTTTTATGCATCAAAATCAAAGATAAATCCAATAAATTAGCAGTTCTTGTTAATATAGAGAGATAGATATAAAGGTATCAAGCTTACTTAGCACCATTTTGATGACCACACGCACGCACACATGCTTTCTATACTAGGTACTATATATGTATGCTAAGAGTTTGGCTTACATCATGCGAAAAAAAAAACAAAAACCCGTTAAAAAGTAACAGATGAGACTTATGGATTTATTTCAATTTATCTCATCCCTTAATTTACATAACAATTGAATTTGAGTGGATTAGCAATTCATGGTCCAAGAAAAGGTATAGGAGGAAACTTAGTGAAGTTAGCCTCAATTCAACCTCTATAGTTTGACACAAATACAGCCTCCTCATATTCGTCTTGGTTGGTGAAAGTTCTAAACAGAATTATGAGACAGCCGTGCATGCTGACAAATGAGAACAAGAACTATTTATTTATCTTTTGGATAAACTCTTTTCCTTTCTTATTTTCATGACCATTCCCTTGTTAAAAAAAAAAAAAAAATCATAATAACTATTTATTTGATGCTAGGGCTTGTTTGGATAATAAGATGAAATGAGAATTTTGTGAATAATAATGAAATGATTTGAGTTAAGATATTAGAATAAAATTTTTTAATGTTATTTTTCTTTTGAAATTTGATAAAAGTAGTATTGTTTTTTGTGTTTTGTTTAGAAGTTTAGAAAAATTGTAATGATTAAGGCCTCGTTTGGTTAGGCAGTTCAGATGAGATGAGATGTTTTTGTTGAAAGTTGAATAAAATTTTGTTATAATATAATATTTTAATATTATTTTTATCTTGAGATTTGAAAAAGTTGAATTATTTATTATATTTTGTGTGAGAGTTTGGAAAAATTGTAATGATTATATGAGATGATATGAGATAATATAGTTTGATTTTGTGTAATCAAACCAACAATAAATAATGATTAAAGATAAGATGATATCATTTCACTTTCCAAACAAGCCCCTAATGTTGCAGATCGAAACCACTACATATATATATTCTTAAAGTTTGACAAAACCTACCTAAAAAGAAGTTAAAGAACCCTCTACAGCTTTCAAGTGGTCAAAAATTTCAAATCATATATATCTCAAAGTTTGACAAATATACCATTCTCACACCAAAAACATGAATTAATAACCATTAACCAAAGCTTCAAACTTCACGTTCAAACCCCACAAGGAGGCGTCTATTGACTGATATTCATGGGTGGAGGGGTCCCCATGCATGAATAAGCTTAGGAGTTTCCACAAGTTTCTCCTACTTCATGCACACGCAACTCTATAGACTATAATACTCAAAAGGGGTCCATCCGCAGCTGTATTAGGTAAAATATTACGTAACCCATTCCTCAGCTAGCAGGAAAAAAAAAAAAAAGAGGAAAAAATGGTAATAATATTGGTGATCTGTTCGTCGACCAAATGATTTATGGAAATAAATGCAGCTAATTGATTAGGTTGACTTGACTAACCCATCAAAAATGATGAATGAGAGCATCACTATGTTAAGGACAACGACTCACCCTCTTTTCCAGGTCCCATTGGAGGTGATCACCAGGGACCACTTTTGTTGCATAAAGCAAATATGTGATCATTTGTAATTACAACATGCCTGTTAGGCAACTTTTGCCTCTTTCCTCTAGTTATATTAAAATAATAATTATTAAATATTTTTATAAATTTATAAATTAATGTGATTTTATATAATAAATTAGGTCAAATTTATAATAAAAATAATTTTATAATTTAATGCATCATATAAAGATAAGTTTAAAAATTCGTTTTTATGAAATATGTGTTATTAAAAGAATTATAAAAAAAAGAAAGAAAGATAAATACAAATAATAACAGTTTTACTCCTTCAAATCATCACGTATTCAATCATTCATTCTGCAACTTGCTTCCTCTTTTCAGATCCAACCGTTAAGACAGGACATGACACCAATTTTTCTTCTTTAATAGTGGTCAAATGTGACAAATTATTTGTAACAAGAATGATTATTATGAGGAAAATATATTTATTTTAATAAAAAATTATTTTAATAAAAAATAATTGATCATAATAAATAATTTTCATGTAATGCATGTTATAAAATGATGAATTATAAATTAGGTTTCAAATATTTGATATTTATAAAAAAATCTTACGAATTTGATGGTCATATCATCAAAAAACTTCAGTTTGAGCGGATAATATATATATATATATTTAAAAAAAGGCTGTGTATGTATGCATATATACATATTTGTTTTCAATTATTTTAAGCATTCTTACTTTCTAAATATTCAGATTAATTGAAATGGATAATGACGTTCAGAAAAAGTGGAAGACATGTAAAAAAGTCAATAGAATCTCGTGCATCTTGACAAATGCAAAGCTGTGATCACCTTAATTCCCGGAGATAAAATTACTTGAATAATGTTGAAAATTATGCAGTGGCATGACAAATTCTATAATTTGGCCCCTATATGAAAATTAAAATATATAGCTCTGAAAATGAAAATAAAAAATTATTAAAATATATTATAAAAAAAACCAGAGTAATGGGGACTGACCTTTCCGGCAACCTTTGCCGGCCGGGAATCCGTCGCCTTCATATCCTTCGTTGCAACGGCATCGGAAACTTGGCCGTCCCGTCGTCGGAGCGCGAAGTGGGGAACAATTGGCATTGATTGAACACTGGCAATCTCCCTCGAGCCACCACCCGAGCTTTACCACCTGAACTTCCAGCGACACCGGCAAGCTGGAGTCGTTCTCCGCCGATATCGACGAGACAAAATACTGGCAGCTCTTCGCTTTCAAGCTGACGTCGTTAATGAAATCATGGGGACGTCTCTCCGTGTAGCAACTGATCGTGCTGTTGTTGGTGGCGTTGGCGTCACAACCCGAAGACTCGAAGTGGGTCTGGACGAGATCAGTGGCCGGGATGGTGCATGGAAGAGCGGGCGTGGTGCATTTCCCTAAGAGAATCGCGTTTTGGGACGTGGGGGCGAAGTGGGGACTAAAGAGGTGGAAGAAAGTTTGGACGGAACGGTTACACGAGGAGGCGATGGAGACCGTAATCTCGTCGGAGTTAACGGATTGGACAGGGAATTCTCCTATGAACATGCCGCTGTCGGTGCATTTTAGACGGATATCGCAGCCGTCAGAGAACCCGAGCGGGTACGGGACGGTCTTGACGCCGCATGATCGGTTGCAGTTGCGGGCGGATGCTTGGGCTATGAAAAGTGGAAGGAGAAAGATTGCTAGGCGCAGGACCAGACGGTCCAGACCTGCACTTTCTGTGGTCATGGAAGGGTGTCTTTCCCGTACAAAACACAGAGGATTCAGTAAAATGGGTTTCCGGGACAACTTTCACATCTATGTTTAGGATTGAAGTCTGTGGCTTGAATGATTGAACTTTGACCAGACCTGTGGGAAAGAAGAAGAGAGTACAGATGCGTGGCTTCTTCAGCAACACAGTACTCACTCGTGCTGGTCTTTTGACTCTTTGATATTGATTGAAATGGGGATTTTTCTTGGAACGAAAAAAAACAAAACAAAGTATCTATCAATCAAGAAAAATTTTAATCATCCTCTTCACACTATACATTTAACATATTTTTTATTATTAAATATATAATATATAGATGATAAGATAAAAAATTAAAAATTTTTAAAAAAATAAAAAAAAAAACAAATAAATATAATATATAATATATAAAGATGATAAATAATAAATCTCGTGAATCAAAGGATTGAGGGGGAAATTGCAATAGATCTGGTTTTCACACTACTGTTCAAACCTTTATAATATAATAACAGGTTAGATTTGATTGAAACCGATTTTCAAAATATTAAAATTTGTGTCGAATCGGTTTAGATTCTCAGTATAAGACTGGATCCGGTTACAAATCCGACCGAATCCATCATTTCAATCCGATTCAATTGATTCAACCCATTTTTGCTTTTTTTACACTTCTATATATACTTGGCTTCTTGCATTCTTTTTGAAAAATTACTATTTCTTCCCTTCGGATTCTTTTTCTAGTCCAAACGCACAAATTTCTTATTTCTACTTTTTCATTGTACTCTTATCTTTCATTCCCTCTTCCTCAACCACGTTCATAAGTTTTTGTTAGCTTTTTTAAGTTTTCCCACTTGAACTTGATGAATGCTTAATGCCCTAAAATCTACTACCTTAGGCTGACCAAACGCCCCATACGGGCCTCGCCACATCATTTCCCGATTGTTGATCTACCAATACAAGGTAGAGAAGTATGGGTATAACGGGTCATGTTCGGCACAGTTTTGTACAATTTTTAGAATCGAACCGATATATATATATACATCCGTTTTGAAAATTTAAGAACTGATACCGAAATTTTCACTTTTTCTGATTTCGATTCGATCTGGTTTTTTCGATTTTACGGATTATCTATGTTAGAAATAATATAAATTTTACATATGCTAAACTATTAGTCTATTTATATTATAATATATGTACATTATTTTATAATAATTAACACATATTGGTATAATATTGAATTTAATTATAGTATTCTACATAAGTTCTAGACTTTTAATATGAGTCTATATGATCAAATGTGTAAAAATATATTTACAAAAAGAATATATATAATATAATTTATTATGCAAAAAATGTATTTATCATTGACTTATATATATATATCAAAAGTAAGTTTATATTAATAACTTAATATTTATAGTTATATTTAAGATTAAAATTTTATGTTATATCACATATTATATAAATTTTATGTTATAAGATTATTAGTTTTGATTAATAAGATTAGAATTTCATGATATATATAAAGAATTAACAGAATAAATTAGTAGTCTTGACAATCATATATTCAATAAAAATAAAAAGTGCATTAATCATTGATTATACTACTTGAAATTAATAAAAATTAAGTTTGACAATATTCCTAAAGACATGCGAGCATGGAATGGTTGAACAGGGAGTACTCGTAAAGATTCTCCCTTGTTTCTTTCCCTCAACAGACTAATAAAAAAAAAGAGAGAAGAGAAAACTAGAAATTAAGACAAGATATTAACCACTATGAATTGCTTTGGGGGTGGGTGGGTGTGAATGTGGGGCCGTCACTTTGAACAAAATGAACACAATCCCGGCCGTGAGCCTTAGATTAAATACTATATTATGGGTATATATAATATATATTTATATATGGTTATGGTGGTTTTGTTTGCAATGCCGTACACGGCATTGTATCATTTGTACGATCAGTATGAAAGCTGAACGGCCGGCCTCCAACCTTTCTTAGGGTGGCGATGGCAGAAAGAACATGCAGGTTTCTTATTATTTTTGTCCGAACACTTATCTATAAATATATATATATATATATATATATATATATACACGGAAACGATTCTGGATGTGTTAGTTCTGGAAAAAGAAAATACAAAGTTAAAGAAAGATCAAAATAAAGATTAAAAAAATATTAATAATAATTATATTTCTAATCAAATTTATAATATTCAATATTAATATTAATAATAATTATATTCTAATTAAATTAATAATTAATATTATATATTGTGTGTTTTAAGTATTTTATTAGTTAAATTTACTTAAAGTTGAATTTTACAATAATGAGAATGCTCTAAAGCATTTCTATTATAAAAAGTAAAGTCATTTTAATTTATTTATTTAAAAAAAAATTGAAAAACAAAAAGAAAGGAAAATGAGTACACTGTTAGAACAAAAAGGACATGAAAAATAGACGTCAATTCATGTGCGCTGCGGGATTATTAAGGGCCTTTTGGTAAAACATGATTTTTCATTAAATTCAAGGGAGCTAAACGTCAAATGATCAATGGTTTTAAGGACTTTTTGGTAAAACAGGATCCTTCATTAAATTTTACAAGGGAGCTACACGTCAAATGGTCAAAGATTTTAAAGACTTTTTGGTTAAACAGGATTTAATGGAAAAACAAGAAAAGTTAATAAAAAAATAACAAAAATTACTATTCACAATTAGATAGCTACTTATTATAATAGAGTAGATATATATTTGTAGATTATATCAGTGGGGAATAACTCTGATGCTTATACTAGTCCCAAAAGCATATGAGATTAGGCCAGGAAATTAAAGACAAATGTGGTTGTTGTGAAATCACCGCTAATCAATCTCTCCTAATCAAAGACAAAAGATATTGTCTGTGATCATCTTTCCTAATCAATCTATTTGTTCCTGAGAGATTGATCTCAAATAATATAATTGTAGCTTATGAGGCCATGCACGCTATGAATAATAGATTGGCTGGGAAGTCTAGATATATGGCATTGAAACTCGATATATAAAGCATATGACTGGATTAAATGGAAGTTTCTAAAAGCAATAGAGTAATAAAGAGTAAGTTGGGTTTTGAGCAAAAATGAATTGACCTAATGATGAGTTGCATTAAATTTGCTGTCTATTCTATTCTTAATAATAGAATTCCACAAAAGTTGTTCAATCCAACAAGATGAATTAGGCAAGGTGATCCATTATCACCTTACCTACTCATATTATGTGCTGGATGTTCTCTTCTCAGTAGTGCAAAAGACACAGGTGCTATTACAAGTGTCTCCATTGCTCGAGATAGGATCCACAT
The DNA here is from genome assembly GCA_003123785.1 of Pterocarya stenoptera. Classification (NCBI taxonomy): domain Eukaryota; kingdom Viridiplantae; phylum Streptophyta; class Magnoliopsida; order Fagales; family Juglandaceae; genus Pterocarya; species Pterocarya stenoptera. Next base: position 147,243 of record QEOT01124272.1, on the reverse strand, counting down.
TAACTAATTCTTTTTTGCATATAATAGTTTACTCTTTTATCAAGCCAACTCTCTTGAATGGAATATGCTTGTTAGGGTTAAGCGCTTACCACTAGGTTAAAAGCAATTGTTGTTAGCAGATGCGCAACTTTATTTTTTTATATACTTTGGCAGTATAGAGCCCCACATCTATATACGTGCTGTGGGCAAGTATGAGGGGCTTTGCAGTGCACGCAAGGTGCACCGGCGGATTGGACGATCAAGCATCAATAGACTCCCATAAGTCTAGCGAGTCCCTAAGGGAGATCGCTAAATCCTATAATCCAACAATCTCCCCCCCAACGACACCTAGGGGACTCGAACCCGTAACCTCGCTCTGATACCACTTGTTACTGAACATAGGCAGCACCTATGTCACCTAACAAATGTACCTATCAAACTAGTAGGCCACCGTCTCCAGCGGTGCACCGTCACCTATGGTTGGAAAGTCTTGATTCGGTGACAGAGTCACAAGCGAGAGTTCCCATGAGTGATCTGCCTGTATGAACAACACAGTTCAACGAGCTATAATACCACTTGTTAGGATCAAGCATTTACCACTAGGCTAAAAGAAATTGTTGTTAGTAGATGCGCAACTTTATTTCTTTATATACTTTAGTAACATAGAGCCCCACATCTATATGTGCTGTGGGCGGGCATGGGGAGCTTTACAGTACACGCAAGGTGTACTCGCAGGTTGGGCTGTCAAGCACCGATAGACTCTCATAAGTCTAGCAAGTTCCTAAGGGAGATCGTTGAATTCCATAATCCAACAAGGCTAATAAGCATTCTAACACTTATAAAAAGTCTTTTGGACAGAGGTTGAACAAAGAGAAAGCATCCATCAAATTCAGCAGAAATACATCAAAGAAAAATCAAGAGATCATTCTAAGTATTGTAGGCCTTAAATCTACAATGTCTGTTGAAAAGTATCTTGGCCTACCAGCACTTATTGGAAGATCTAAAGTTAGCTCATTTCAAAGTATTCTAGACAGAGTAAGACAAAGGGTCAGTAGCTACAAAGTGAAAACTCTATCTCAAGCAGGAAAAGAAATTTTGCAAAAGAAAGTAGTGCAAACCTTGGCTACCTACAGCATGAGAGTTTTTAAACTCCCACATAACCTCCTCAAAAATATCAATAGAGTGAAGCAAAATTTTTTGTGGGAACAACAAGAATATGACAAGAAAATACATTGGGTCTCTTGGAGCTCAATGGGGAAAGCTAAGTTAGCAAGGGGATTGAGATTTAGAGACTTAGAAAGTTTTAATATAGCAATGCTAGCAAAGCAAGGTTGTATATTAATTCAATATCCTCACTCTTTAGCTTCTCAAGTCGTAAAGCAGAAATACTTCCCAAGGGACTTATTTTTTCAAGCAAAACTTTGTAGCAGTCTAGCAGACCATCTTTTATTTGAAGAAGCATTCTTGCAACTTGTTTTTTAGTAGATGAAGGCCCAAATGGAGAATTGGGAATGGCTAGCAAGTAAAGATATGGAAAGACAAGTGGATCCCCAAGTCCAACTCATTCAAAATCCAAAGCGCAGTGAAGACTCTTGATGAGAATGCCACTGAGAAAGAACTCATTGATCCTGATACAAAGCATTGGAGAATTGATCTGATTGAAGAATTTTTTTCAAATGATGAGATTACTATCATTTAAAAGATTCCAATAAGTCACTGCAATAATTAGAATAAGCCAATGTAAAAAGGAACTTCAAATGGCTAATTTACAGTAAGAAGTGCTTACCATAGGCATAAAGAATCTCAGGAGCATTCAAAAAGAGTTCTAGCAAAAGTAATTATTAGAGACAACTATGGTCAGGAATTTGGAAGCTAAACATTACTCCAACAGATAAGTTTTCATGTGGAAAGTATGTCTAAAACAATTCCTACTAGGGGTTGAAACTGGTGAACCGGTAAACCGGATTGGACCGAACTGGTGGGTTTGGTCCGATATCGGGTTTGGTTCGGTCCATTATCAGTTTTATTTTTCTCAAAACCATCAAAATCGTTCCGGTTCTGATTTTATTTTTTCTAACACTAGACCGAATTGGACTAGACCGGTTCATATATATGTGTTTTAATTTTTTATATTGTATAAAATATTTTTAATATGATTTTTTATATTATATATAATTATATATAAAATAATTTTGTATTATATGATAAATTACCAATTAATATAATGCTAAAATTTAAAATCCTATATAAATAACTATATATAATCACTATAGTCTATTGTATTAATAGTTATATTAATATTATATAATTTATTGAAAAAACTAGATCAGAACTGGTAAAACCGAAAGTATCGGTTTATGGGTGTAGCTGGTACGGTATCGGTTTTCAAATCTCAAAACCGATATATACCAGTTCAGTTCTTAAATATGTTCAAAACCGGACCGAACCAGACCGGTTACACTCCTAATTCCTACCAACTTGAATTTGCTCAAGAAGAAAGTGGTGGATAAGCCAGATTGTCCAATATGTATTGAGGAAGAAGAATCAGTGGTGCAGGCTTTGTGGAAGTGTATAGCAACAAAAGATGTTTGGAGCTAGTGTTCTATAAGAATCCAAAAGAGCAATATTTGCAAAAAATCTTTCTTGGAAACAATGGAAGCTATGTGTATTGTTTTTGAGATAGAAGAACTAGAGGAAATAATATTTGTGGCAAAAAGAATATGTCAAAGAAGAAATGAATTTGTTTTCCAATAAGAGTTCAAACATCCTAATGTAGTGATGGAGCAATCGAATGAGATTTTGTAGGATTTGAAAAATCTTAGAGTTCAAAGAACTAACCAAGCTGGAACATCTAGCAATGTAACACAAAAATTGGACCCTCCTCCACATAATTTTTTTAAAGATAAGTTGGGTTGCTACCCTCGATAAAACTCACTGCAAAACAAAATTAGAATCATAGCTCGAGGTTAGAATAGCAGTGTCATAACTGCTATGAGGATGAATCGACCTCTATTTCCTAATCCTAAACTAGCAGAAGCTTATTGGGCACTTCAAGCTACTTACTAATTTTGGTTTGGAGTTGGGATGGAGTCAGATTATTCTAGAGGGAGATTCTTTACAAATTATCCAAGACATTAATACTAATGAAGAGGAATCCTGGGCTAGTGCTAGCATGATTATTGGTGATATTAAGAAGAAGCTAGGGAGCTATGACAAGTAGTCAGTGAAACATGTGAGAAGATAAACCAAGAAACCAATGAAGTAGCTCATACTTTGGCAAAAAATGCATTGCTTTTTTGAGATGTTATTGTTGACATGAAGGTCTTTCATGTATTCTTTCCTTGATGACAACGAATTAATCAATAAAGCTGATTTTGTCTTAAAAAAGAAAAAACTACAGTCATGTAATGCTTCTTTGTTTGCTTTAAAAAAGAAAAGAAAAGAAAGAAAAGGAAAGGAAAGTTGCGATGTCATGATTTTTAACTGTCTCGAATCTGCTTTTGGGATGGCTATTGAAATTGAATTCCCCAATTTATGGGTTGAAAACTTGAAAGTATAATGCGTGCCAACTCTATAATATATATACATATATATATATATTTATATGCTCTGTTTTATTTATTTTAAACTTTGGTGGGGCCCGGGAATTAGGTTCTCATCTTGATGCTTATCTATCTAATTGATGTCATATGGTTGAAATAAAAGGATAAGTAGGTTGGAGAAATGTTTTGTTTTCTTCAAAGATCGATAGAGATCTAAGAGATGATCCCTTGCATATGCCTTAGAGATTTGGGTTTCTATTCTTTGTAAAGAGAGAGATATAGACATATAAAATGGTTCACGTCATTTATACTAAATTTTTTGAATAACATCAAACACTGATCAATAAAACCTGTTTTAATGGAATAACTCAATAGTTCTCTTGCTATAGAAGTTTTTCTTGGTGTTAGGAATGACTATTTTTCATAATATTAAGTTAAATATTTCATAATGTTCTACTAATTTTTAGATACCTTCCAAGATAAAAATGGTGTAATTGAATTATTTTATTTATATTATATCAATCCAATTAAACTTTGTAAATAACATTATATTTTAAAATCTGATCTCACAAATTATTATACATGTATTATTTAGTAGGGTAGCTCTACAGCCACCATTGGGAGCACCCGTTGAAGGCTCCCACTAGTTCATTTTGCCTTTTTTTTAAAAAAAACTTTTTTTACATGTATTTTTAAAAATTTTAATTTTTTTAAAAAAAAATTGTAACATTATAGAAAAAAGAAAAAGAAAAAACCCAATAGGAGCTACCAGCGAGAAGAGTAGCTTTTTCCTATTTAGTATAATGAGCTTGGCAAAATAAAACAGGTTTATAACCCTGAAGGGGTAGCTTAACTGGCCAGGTCTTGGGTTTAGTCCCTAATAGTCACTAGTTCGAGTCCCCTTAGACTCACTGGAGGTTTACCTGGTCGTTCACTTCAGGGTCTAATGGCATTAGTCGAGGTGCGCGCAAACTGGCCCACCACGGTTATAAAAAATTAAAATAAAACAGGTTCATGAACTTGAAAATTAATAAGATTATTAAACAATAAGCATAAAAAAATATATAGTTCTCAAAGTTTGGACAATAGATTCTGTCAATGCAGAAACATGAGAAGGTTAGAAGCAATACTCTTTTCAATCCAAATACTCACACGTTAAACAAGTGGACCAAGTTCTTGAACACAAATCCAAGCCCAATTGGGATATCCTCCATACAATTAAATTCATAATGATTTGGGCCTTCCATACATTGGTTTCTGTTATTATTCAAGTTAATTTGAGTCATTGTTAAGTTATTCCCACTTGTAAAGAAAGGAAAAGAGATGGGCATATATCTTCTTGATATGATCAACGTAATAAATTAAAAAAAGTTAAAAAAAAATCTAAAGTTGATGTTTTAAAAGAAAAAACTACTAATAATTATTTTGATTATCACTATCCTATTATTCTTTTTTATGTGATATTTAAATAATCAACAAAATAAATTAGAAATAACAAATATTCTTTTAATCACTTGACTTTACATCAAAAAATAATAAAAATATAAAAAGCTAAAAAATGATGAACAATATTATTCTTTTAAAATAATATTCAAAGGAATAATATCTAATATTTTTATATTAAGTTATCTAAAACGATACAGATACAACTCTTTTTATTGGAGGCATACAATCTCTATTCAAGTCTTTATACATCTATATTTTAAATAAGAGATATTTTTATAAAATAATTTATAAAAGTAACATCACCTTATGTAATTAAGTAATGCCAATTATAGTTTTAAGATGTGCAAGTCTCGCACGCTATCTTTGAAAAATAGTGAGATTCACTATTAAAAAAGTAATATTTTTATATAGATCTTATGTATATTTATCTACTTTTTTCAAAAGGAGTGCATGAAGTTTGCATACCATAAAACTGCAAAAATCATTTCTCTATATAAGTGATCATTTTTCTATATAAATACCTTCCTCGTAAACATGATTGTATAAAGAGTTTAAAAATAATTGTGAATATGTGATCATGTATAAAGAGTAAAAGAAGTCAGTGTTCATTCAAAATCATATTATTAAAAAAAATTCTTTTCATCAGTCACTATTTACTATCCCATATCTTATGAAAACACTTTCATATTTTATAAAAAACACTCATACACCTTTTGAAAAAATTGTAGGTGTGAGATGAGTGAGTAAATAATGACTCATGAGTATAATTCCTCTATTATTAATTATACTAATAACTAGAATAATTAAATTCAAGAGGAAGAGTCCATTAATGCTAGCTCAGAAGTAAAAAGATCCGACAAGATTTCTCTTCCTACTACAAACGGAGACCAGAAATTCAGTCCATTTATTAAAATACAAACACATGAGCAACAGTTACTAGCTTGAGCGTTCTAGGTACGTATATACAATCACAGCCACCGGCCGGGGACAAAACCAGCTTAAAGTGCAGCAAAGGCATCGTCCACCCACTTCTTCTCTTCAGCCGAGGCTTCTTTATCGGCTTTCTTGGAGAATGGCGACAGGATCAGAGCCAGGAGAGAGGTCTTTACCCTGTTCATGCGCCTACGTTGACGAATACGCCGCAGAACCACTTCTCTGTCGAGGGTTTGGCCCGAGGTTTTGGGTTTTATGTAGATGTGGTTAGTGACTGGGTTTTGGGTTTCTTCAACGCCTGGTTCTTCTTGAATATCTATGGGGATGTTCTCAGCGTTTGCATCGACAGAGGGTTGGGTCTTGGACAGCATGGAAGACATTTTTGAAGGTTTTAGATCGGAAGGGGAAGAGATAACCTAAGAAGAAGAGACATCAGTAGGAAGTCTGAACTCTGGATTAGGTGTGGGGCGGATTTTATAGAGCGGCAGATTTGGAGATTTTGAAGCTAAGAACAGTCAGAAAATTGGGGAGGGATTAGAATAGTATTTAGGTTATGTTTGGATTTTGAACCAAATTTAATTTATCTTCAATTAATTATTAATGGGATCTATTATTTTTTTAACATTTTTAATGTTAAACTCATGAACTTACTTTATATATTTTAATCTAAAAAATTAAATTCATCTCAACTTTAAAAAGTTAAATTTATCGCAGTAAGATCCATAAAATACTACAATTCATAACTAAACTAAACTCAACTCATCACAATATTCAAACGTAGTCTTAGATTGTGTTTGATTGTTGAACCAGACTCAATTCATCTTAAACAAATTATTGATGAAACTTATTACTTTTTTAATTTCTTATAACAAAATTAAACTCATTTTAGTTTATTTCATATATTTAATCTAAAAAATTAAATTTATCTCAACTTAAAAAAATTAGACTCATCTCAATATAATATACAAAATATTACTATTTATAATTCAATTCAACTCGACTCAATGTAATGTACTAATTAATCATATGATTTTGAGGGACAAAATCACGAGCTTAGCAACAACACCATTAAACTAAGAGTAGTATTAGGCTATCGCTCAATAATAACTACTAGGCGTGCCGTTTAGTATAAATTTATTTTTTTTTATTTTTATTTTTTCATATTTTTTTAATAATTTTTAATATTTTTAAAAAATAAACAAACATATCAGTAAAAGTTATTTTCTTAATTATTAAATAAAAAAATTTAAGAAAAGATTAAATATATGACCTGTCAAAGTTAAAAAAAAACAAACTCCGGCATAGTATCGTAATCCAATTTCTCTTAAACTAAAGTGTTGGTCGGATGGATCAGATTCGTGGGGTGTTTGGAAAATGTAAGGAATCAGCAGCAGCAATCCACGGTTTCTGATATTGTCGGCTTTCAAGGTTCAGCTTTTGTCACTGTTGCGAATGCAGACTGTTTTATGGATGAGAAAATGATTGGTAAAAGCTACGTATATCAAGCGAATAATGATAAGCTGACAACTTATATACCAACTAATTTACTACTCTTAAATTACTATTAAATAAAATAATAATTTTTTGAAATTTGATTTTGATTTTAATTTTGATTTGATGTATCTAAAATTTGAAAAAATTATATTTTATGAGAAAATAATAGATAAATTGTAGATGGTTTGTTACCGTATCATTACTCTCATAAAAATGTAAGCATATCATTTTCCTTTTAAAAAGTGTAAAAAAATTTATTAATTTTTATTATAATTTACTCTTTTATAAAAAATAAAAAAATACTTATGTCAGATTTATCAATTTAAAATTTATACATAACATTACTCTTTATAGATCTACTCGAGATTGAGGCTGACTTTATTTGAATAATTCTTGCCTTAAATTCTATTATTAGAAAGCATAGCGGAATGCTTCAAGCACAACTTATTGAGTTGCTCCATAAGTCTATCCAGCCTAAACAAGTAATTCAGCAAGTCTCAAGCATTTCCTCTTGGTGATGAAGTATTGTACTATACTTAAGTAAAACTCAACACATTTACAACTTAGATACTTTTTCAAGAGAGAATAAAATAGAGATTTAGTACTTCTTGAAATTATTTGAGAACCATCTAGGGAAGACTATATATAGCCCTTTCTGTGCAACATATACAACTGGGCTTAAAAGCCGGCCTTTAAGCCATGCAATAAAGTGGCCGTTTGCCACTTTTATTCTCAAGCATGTAGCACATGGCCATTACTGCATGGCCGTTACATGAGTTATGGCATAGGAGGGGTTTGTTCATGTGGGTGCCCCTCCATCCTATAGCTATATATAAAGAGAACTACTCGATGTGATAAAAATATTTCGCTAAATTTATTAACTAACGTATTTTGATGTGATACTTTATATTATAAAGTTACTTTTATTATAAAATAGATTTAACGTATTATATAAAAATGCGTCATTTTATAAATTTATTTTTATAAAATCTCGTTGTGATGGTATGCTACTCATTTGTAAATTATGTCTGTATTCGAATGGTAGAAAATATTTAAATAAAAAAATTATAAAGTTTTAGATTTGTGTTGGTTGTGTCACTCTATTGGGCTCAAGTGCTTAGGAAATAAAAGTGATTGTATCTCTGTATGCTTTTATTCATTTAAAAGAAAAAAGGAAAAGTCTAATATGCCTTGTCCCACTAATTCAAAGAACTAGATTCTTGTAACCAGAATAAATAAGGAAATAAATTGGTTCTAAAAATTAGAATCCAAAAATCAAATAAATAAAAAAACATCAATTTGGTTCTAGCAAGAGGAAGGGATAAGATCACTTTTGATTTGCTGGATGAAGAATCTAATGGATTCAATTGAGACTAAACTAAAGTAAAATCCCAGAAAGAAAAACTATATATAAGCATGCTTTTCTCTATCTTTTTGCCTTCACTTTATTTTATCTTTCTTTTCTTGCTTCGGTGTTGGCAATTTGTAATGACTCAAACTGGTCAGCAGTGGTTTCCTTTTGGGCCTGGCCACAATAATGTAACTCGTTAGTGGTTACCTCAAGGCTCAAAGCGTTGTTTTTGTTGGGCGCAAGGGCCTGTATGAGGTCCAAAGCCCATGGTTTAGTGATGGTGCATATGCCATCATGCATGCTGTATGTACATATCTCATGATTTTCGTTTGATTGAGATTATGAAAATTCTCGGCCCAGTATCATGGCCTGTTGGGGTCTTTTTCAATTGGGTGCGGCTTTCATGATTTGTGGAGCTAGCAATTTTTCCTTCTACTACTGATATATGATTAGTTATCAGTGCTCGGATAGTACTTGAGAAGTAACACTCGACTTGATACAGCATATGTGCATATTGTGTTAGGGAATATCCAGGTGGGACCCACATATTATGCATTGCCAATGTGAGTACTGCTTGGGTGTGCTGCACACGTGATGGAGATGTAAATTAGGCACTCAAAATTATTAACACACACAACATTGACCGCTATTTTCCGTCAATATTGTTAACACAACATAAGTTTACACGTTTCTGAAAATTAGTAGGGTTGCACATTGGCCCGCCCAAGCATTTTTTTGGTCCAACCCGACTTGGCCGGCAATCATGGGCAGGAAAAATAACCCGACCTGAACCATTAGGGTCGGGTCAAAATTATATTTTTTTCTTTTTTGTTTATATGTGTATATATATATATCTGCCTTTACTCACATATTTCTTCTTTTTTTTACCTTTCTCATTGCCATTTTTTTTTTGTCATTTTGAAAGGCTTTGTGCTGAAATTACTTTTTTCCTTTTGCTGCATAAAGGAGTACACATGTAACATCAACCCAAAAAAGTGACATACTCAGCCTCACAAAACTTCATAATTTAACACAAATAGGTCCCAAATGACTGAACAATAAACATCCCTAACATACGAAATTCATTCATTATTGTTAGAAATATTAGGACCCATCAAAGGAACCCACATGGCTTTTCAGTGTTAAGTTGTTAACAAACAGTCATCAACCATGAATATTTAACAACAAATATAGAATGTGCAGACCATAAGCTTTGAGTCACTTTTCATCAACATAAATAAAGCTTGATTTGGGATCAAATTTTGAAAAAAAAGATTATTAAATAATATAAAAATAAATATTATGAAAAAGTTTAATAAATATATTAGTAAGAAATATGTTCATTACCCAATTCTGTCTAAAAACTTTCAACATTGTCTAAGGAGGCACGAAGATCAATAGGTATTGGGTCTTTTAACCAATTCTGAGTACAAACAAGTGCCTCAACTATCCTTGGAGATAATGAATAACGAATGGGTTAAGCACACGACCCCCTGCACTGAAGGCTGACTCAGAAGAAACAAGTGAAACAGGAATGGCCATCACATCTTATGCAACTCTCGCCAAAATAGGACACTTTATTTCAATGATCTTCCACCAATCTAAAATATCAAAATTTAGAACTCGTGCCTCACAACTGTGTTTCACGTATTAATCAATCTCTGATTTGTTCCTCATATTATATTCAAAAATTTCTTGCTCATACTCAACCCAAAAACTTTGGTGAGAATCAAAATCAATCATACTAGGATCAACTGAGGAAGGAGGCTTAGAGTATGTGACGTAGCGGAAACGTAAAAATAAATGTAAGAAGAGCTGTGTCTTCTAAAGCAATAAGTCACCAGTTTATTGAAAAAAACTCTGTAATGTCAAAATCCAAAAATTGCCGTCCCTTCCCATATTCGACTCCTTTATACAAGAAAACCAACTAAGGAAACTTATTTGAAAATGAAAGATATCGCTAGCACACTATCAACTAAGGCAAACTTATTAAAATGGAAACATTAAAATTGGAAATGAAATCTGCAATAATTTGGAGAGCTGCTGAAGATTTCCTCTGTTTACGGCATTTCCTGGTTCAATCCCGATAACTCGCATGCTGCGTCAACCTTGCATGCCAAATCTGCTACATCAGATTCTTCCCCACTGGGAAGGAGGCTCAACCTCGAGCTATGGTCAGGATAGAGTGCTTCATCTGGAGGATGGTACTCATAAATATTTGCTACATTGAATGTAGAGAAAATTGACATGTGATCAGGGAGGTCAACAACATAAGCGTTGTCATTCATCTTCACAATTCGGCATGGGCTGAACTTTTTCTTCTGCAACTTATTGTAAGTCCCAGCTATAAAACACTACTTGCGTAGATGCACCATGACCAGGTCCCCTTCTTGGAAAATCTTAACTCGCCTGTGTTTGTCCACCACTTGTTTGTACATGAGTTAGCCTTTTCTAAGTTGATGCGAACGTCTGAATGGACTTGCTGAATTCTTTCGGCCATGTTCTCTACTGCAGTACTAATTCTAGGAAGTCTTGGGAAGGGAATTAAATCGAGGGTGTGCTTTGGTGGTTGAGTGTAAACAACCTCAAACGGCGTTTTCATAGTTGATTGATTGACCATATTGTTAAAAGCAAATTCCACTTGTGGGAGGCAAACATCCCATTGTTTTGGCTTATCTCCACAGATATATTGAACCATGTTGCCCAGTGTGCGGTTTGTCACTTTTGTTTGTCCATCTGTTTGTGGATGGCAGGTGCTACTATACTTGAGGTTGGTTTCAAATCTTTTCCAAAGGGTGATCCAAAAATGGTTGAGAAACTTCACATCCCTGTCGGACGAAGTCGGAATCCCATGAAGCCGCACGATTTCTTTGAAGAAAAGGTGGGCAATATGAGATGCATTAGCTGTTTTCTTGCATGGAATGAAATGAGCCATTTTGGAGAATCGATCGACCACAGCAAACACGGAATCTACCCCGTGTTGAGTTCGCGAAAGATCGAGTACGAAGTCCATACTCACGTCCTCCCAGATGTTTTCAGGCATCGGCAAAGGGGTGTAGAGTCCTGTATTTTGAGCTTGTCCCTTCCCTACTTGGCAGGTGGGGCATTTTTGAATAACAAACCTGCCAACATCCCTATTCAGTTGTGGCCAATAATAATGCTCAGCTACTAGAGCAATTGTTTTATCTTGCCCCACATGGTCCCCTAAACCTCCACTGTGCAATTCACGAATTAAATGTTCACGTAGAGAAATCCTTGGTATACACAGCTGGTTGTCGCGAAACAAATAGTCATCTTGGATATGGAAATCTGCCACGGGTTGCTTGAGCTTGCACTTCCTCCAAGTTTCAGCAAAGTCATCATCTTCCACATATAGTTCTTTGAGTTGTTCAAAATCAGTGATTTCAGTACGTAAAGTGATCAAAAGTTCCCTCCGACGGCTGAGAGCATCCGCCACCTTGTTGTGCTGACCTGATTTATATTTAAGGACCATGGTGAATTTTTGAATGTAGGTAATCCACCTGGCATGCATTCGGTTCATGTGGGATTGAGTGTTGATGAACTTCAATGTGTGATGATCACTATAAAGCACGAACTCGCGTTGAACCAGGTAATGTTCCCAATGCTTTAAGGCCTTGACTATTGCGTAGAACTCCAACTCATAGACAGTCCACTTGCGCCTTGCTTCATTCAATTTCTCACTGAAGAATTCGACAGGTCGGCCTTCCTGTGAGAGAACGGCCCCAATGACAACAATGGAGGCATCACACTCTACTTCAAATAATTTCTCAAAGCTGGGGAGCTCAAGTATTGGGGCTGTGGATAGTTTTTCTTTGATCATAGCAAAGCTCATATCTTGGTCATCACCCCATTGAAATCGACCCTTCTTCATGCATTCGGTAATTGGTGCTGTTAGAGTACTAAAGTTCCGAATGAACCTCCGGTAGAAAGTGGCTAGTCCATGGGAGCTTCGGACTTGTGTGAGGGATGTCGGGCATGGCAACTCTCGAATGGCCCGAACCTTTGCTTCATCCACATGAATTCCATCTGCACTAACAACAAAACCCAGAAAGAGTAATCTTTTGGCAACAAAATTGCACTTCTTCAGATTAATGTATAGCTTGCTATCCTTTAGGACCGAGAGCACCTCACGCAAATGGATCATGTGTTGTTGGTCATCGGGGCTATATATAAGGATTTCGTCGAAATACACAACAACAAACTTGCCAATAAAGGGCTTGAGGGTTTGGTGCATGACCCACATAAACGTGCTAGGTGCGTTTGAGAAGCCGAATGGCATGACCAGCCACTCGTAAAGCCCCTCCTTCGTTTTGAAGGCCGTTTTCCATTCATCACCAGGCCTAATTTGAATTTGATGATAGCCACTCCTCAAATTAAGTTTCGAAAAAAATTTTGAACCTGCAAGCATGTCTAGCATGTCACTTAATCATGGTATAGGAAATCGATACTTTATCGTGATTTTGTTGAGGGCGCAACTGTCCACGCACATCCTCCAACTACCGTCCTTCTTCGGGGTGAGTAAAGCTGGAACGGCACAAGGACTCATGCTCTCCCAGATTAGTCCCTTGCCAATGAGGTCATCAACCAGGCAGAAGGTGTACTTGATTGCATTAGGTGTTAGTATGGAGCTCTACTTTGGTGGGAGATGTTCTCAACCACATTAGTGGCGAGCGCGGAGCTCGGCTTTGAATTTATTTATTTGTGTTGATGTTTGCATGAGAGATTGTTTGTTGTCTTGACGAAGAATCCATATTTCCATGATTGGTTTTTGTGGGTATTTTTGTGATCGTTTTTACTTTTGTTGGTAGTAATGGATTTTCTGTCTCCTTGGTGTAAATTATTGGTGTTCTCATTTTGTTGTTTGTTTGTAGTAACCCGCGCTTAAGTAGTCAGGGTGCCTGTCGATCCCCTGGATTCTTCGTAGGCGGTTAGTGAGCCCATCGACTAGTTCCCGAAGGACACCCACGAGAAGCGATTGTAGAGTTTGGTGGCTCGTTCCAGAAGGTAACCCGCTCGAGGCAGTTGTAGAGCTTGGTAGCTCGTTTCAGAAGGTAACCCCCATTGGCAATGGTTGTGGTGCTAGCATAAACACTAGGCATTTGCTGAAGAAAATGTTGTGCTTGTATTGCTATCCATATGAGAGAGGTCAGGCAGTCTAGAGAGCTGCCCACCAGTAAGGTGCCAAGGAGGCAGGGTGATCCCTGACCTTTCCCGCCTGTTGGCTGCACTGCAAGTCTTTGCACTCGACATTGGTGGCTAACTATTAGGGTTGTGGGGTATTGTGACCTCCATGCCCGTTGATTTGCACAGCAAGTATTGACTCGACATTGGTGGCTAACTGTGAAGGTCGTGGGGTCATCTCCACACCCATTTTCTTGCACCGAGAGTTAGACTCGACATTGGTAGCTAACTGTTGGTGAGTCATGGGGTCTTTTGACCTCCAAGCCCATTTGATTGCATCGCGAGTTAGACTCGACCCTAGTGGCTAACTGTTGGTGGGTCGTGGGGTCTTTTGAACTCCACGCCCATTTAATAGCATCGCGAGTTAGACTCAACAATGGTGGCTAACTATTGGTGGGTCATGGGGTCTTTTGACCTCTATGCCCATTTGCTTGCACCGAGAGTTAGACTCGACACTGGTGGCTAAATGTTGGTCGTTCGTGAGGTCTTTTGACCTCCACGCCCATTTGCTTGCACCACAGGTTAGACTCAACATTGGTGGCTAATTGTAGAGGTCAGGTAGTTCCTAACTTTTCTCGCCTCCTGATTTGCACCGACTCGACACTGGTGGCTAACTGTTGGTGTCGTGGGATCTTATGACCTCCACGCCTGTTGATTTTCATTGCGAGTATTGACTCGACACTGGTGGCTAATTGTTGGTCGGTTGTTGGGTCTTTTGACCTCCACGCCCATTTGCTTGCACCGCGAGTTAGACTCGACACTAATGGCTAATTGTAGAGGTTGGGCAGCTCTTGACTTTTCTCCCCTCCTGATTTGCACCGCGAGTATTAACTTGACATTGGTGGCTACCTGTTGGTATCGTGGGGTCTTGTGACCTTCACGCCCGTTGATTTGCATCGTGAGTATTGACTCAACACTAGTGGCTAACTGTTGGGGTCGAGGGTCTTGTGACCTCCACACCCATTGACTTGCACTGCAAGTATTGACTCAACATTGGTGTTTAAGGGGATGCTCGACTACATTGTTGTGGCGGGAGGCTGAGTTCGACCATCCTGAGAGGTTTCGCCTAAAACCAAAGAGGTTAGCAAGATATAAATTATGAGTTTGAGATTTGTAAACTTGAGCCATTTTTCTAGAGTGTGGTGAAGGTCGGTGACACACAGGCGATGCCCATGGGCAGCCATGCTTTGGCATTGATGAAGGCCTAGGATGCTTGCGATTCCGAGTGGTTAAATATGATGCAAATAGATTAAGAAGCCTGCGCGGCGCTTAGGAGAGACTTTGTAGCCAGTGCTCCATGCCACACGGGCAATTTTCGCAAAGTATATTTCAGAGGCATGTAGCCATTCGGATTCTTGTGGAAGCTCAAGGATTTTCAGTGGAAAAAATCTCTAAAAGTCGAATTTGTTAGTGAAAATAAAACTTAAATAGTAAGTTTGAGAAAGGTAAACTAGAATAATTTAGTTACTGCTTCATTTTGTTTGAGCTAGCTTTGTTTCATGACTGGGTGAGGAACTCGTTGTCTGCTTATCGCAAGGAATTCGTTTCCTGCCACTAGGGCGGCAAGCTGGCTTTCTGTGCATGTTGTCCGTGCATATTTGTTGGCTCGTCAAAGGGTGGCGAGCTAGCTTACTAGGCACGTGGTGGGGTGAGGAACTTGTTGCCCATCACAAGGTATGAGTGACTAATGTAGTCTTAGTTGATCCGTATTGATCGTGGCTAGCAAACTCAAGGTGGTGGGCAAAGCTTCCGTGTCGAGGTGCTTCCAATCGTCTCCTCATGTCTGCCCAGCGTGGTGGCGAAAGTGTTTCTGCCCACCATGAATAGCTGGTTCCTTTAGGTCTCTGGCTCGCGACGATGAGCAGTGGCCTCCTGGTGATGTCTTCATGGTGGCGAGTAATGATCTTCTAGTGCCGAGTAACCTTCTTGCTGGCAATAGAAATTTTTATGGTTTGCCAGGTTGGTAAAAGTCACCATGATGGCGACAGAAAGCGCCGGAGCTACACAGCGTGGCTGCGGGTGGCAGCACAAGCTCACGTTATGGAGTCGGCGTAGAGCAGCTCTCACGACAAGCTTTGGTGATGGTTTCACGGTGCTTTACGACAATCCTGGCTGGTGGGTGAGGATCACTGTGACGGCGACATAAAGCACTGGAGCTCCACGGCGTGGCCGTGGGTGGTAGCACAAGCTCACAGTTGGGCCAGGATGGCGAGCATATTGTGGCATTGGCGCCAAGCAGCTCCTACGGTGAGCTTTCGTGGTGGATGCGAGGTTGACGACGAGCAAAGCCACCATGGTCGGGGACAATACTGTCGATGACAGAAATTGCTGGAGCTACATGGCGTGGCATGGGTTGCACCACAAGCTCACGTTGTGGCGTCGGCGTCGAGCAGCTCTTCATGACAAGCTTTGGTGAAGGTTGCATGGAGCTTTATGACAGTCTTGGTTGGTGGGCGAGGATCACTGTGACAGCGACAAAAAGCGCCAGAGCTCCAAGGCATAGCTGTGGGTGGCAACACAAGCTCACGGTTAGGCTGGGATGGCGAGCATGTTGTGGCGTTGGCGACAAGCACCTCTTACGGCGTGCTTTTGTGGTGGTGGCAAGGCTGACGGCGAGCAAAGCCACCGCGGTTGGGGACCATTCTGTCGATGACAGAAAACTTCGGTGAGCTAGGTGGTGGCTAGCCATTTGGGGTGCACAGCAATGTGCATGATGTGCCCATGCTATGCTCGATGTGACTGGCGTCCGTGGTGGAGGAACCACCCTGCCGATGACAGAAATAGCCGGCCGTGCGGGTGGTGGTTGCAGGTGGCTCAACCAGCTCACGGACACTGGTATGTGGGCCTTTGACCACTTGTTGCTCTCTGCTCGTACTATGCACGACGTGCACTGCACTCCATTGCGATGAGTGATTAACATAAGGCTCGACTGTTGTTGTGTCTCTGCCATGAAGGGTGGACGTCTTCAAGCCTTGCTGTGCTACGAGGGGTGGTGGCTATAGGTTCGAGCTCTAGTGCTTTATGTGCATTGTGCATGGCACACGCACAGTGCATGCTACCCTCGCACAATGCATGTAGCCCTTGCACATTGCATACTGCCTGGTTTTTCAAAGACGATCTTGTGAGCCATGGAATTCTCCTACTCTCCTTTCCGATGTTAAGAATAAAAAATCGATCCCACAGACGGCTCCAATTGTTGATGCCTTAATTTGCACAACAGACCAGAAGGGAGGAAATAATTATCTTCGGCCCACAAGACGATTCGGGCTTCGATACGATGCTCTTTGCGTTGATCGATATGATAAATAACAATTAAGCAAATATAAATAAATAAAAGGAGACACAAGAATTTATGTGGTTCGGCATAATGCCTACGTCCACGGGTTGTTTGGGGGCGAAATCCACTATAAGGAGTGATTTTTCAACCTCTCATGACCTCACATATCTCACAATACAATATGGAAATTCAAGAAAGATCCTTTGGAATTGTAGTGGAGTTTAGCATAGGGAGCTTCTGTGGATAGATCTTGTGTGTAGAGAGCTTGTCTAGAGTTTGTCTGTCTTGTGGGTGATCTCCTCATATATATAGAAGTCTATTTCCTTGGAGTGATTGCCTTGTTAAACCATTTCCTTTTAGGAGTCTGAGCCGCTTTCCTTTTAGGAGTCTCTGTGTCTTTCCTCTTAGGAGTCTGAGTCAGCTTGTCCTATCTCGTATTGACTTTATCTCTTAACTTGATTTTTGATCTTATCTCGATGCTAAATTATAGGCTGCTAATTTGACTCCTACAGTAGGCTATAAATGTTGAGGGATAATCTCATATTGCTTGTGCACAAGGTCTTAGGCACGTTTATAATTAGGAATGAGCAATCATCTATTGTTGAACCAGTTTTATGAAATGAGTTAGGCCCATTAATTTCTTCAATAAAACATCTTTTTTTTTTTTTTTTTTATTTATTTATTTATTTAATGTTTTGCATAAATAGGTTGGACCAAAATATGCAAAGATTTTGTGGAATTGAGGCATTGAAGCTCTCAAGAATTACACACAAAAACACAAAGGAGGAACGCGGATTCCCTTGCCGCAGAGACAAGAATCGACCATGCACATGCTTCTAAGGGCTGAAGTGGAATATTACATTAGTGGTCTCGTACATATTTTTTTTTTTTTTTTTTTTTTTTTTTTTTTTTTTTTTTAAACTGATTCATTCTTCATAAAACTGAAATTAATACCTAGTTTGAAGATAGTGGGGAGTTTCCTCCAAATCCACTATACACTCTGATCTAATCAGAGCATCCTTACCAAGTAAGTGGGCTATTACATTGCCTTCTCTGTTGATATGCCTAGTAACACAAACTTCCAAAAAACTGATCCTAGCTTTTATATCTGAAATGATCATTCCTAGATAGCTATCATCTGATAAGTGGTTTTGAATCCCCATTACTACTCTTTTGGAATCACCTTCTAGGATAATCTTTCTCATTCCCAGATCAAGACCAAAATTAACAGTTGTTAAAGCTCCTATTTCTTCTGCTATTGTTGGGTCAGGACAAAGGATTTGGTTCCTTCTCATGGTAGCCAAGAAGCTGCCTTCCTCATCTCTAACTGCAATGCCAATGTCTATCTTGTGTTGCAATCTATCCACTGCCACATCCCAATTAATCTTGCAAAACCCTACTGGAGGAAATGCCCATGTACCATTCCTCGTTGCTATACTGTGATTTTGAGTATCTGAGCTGGGTTTAATTGCTGCTAGCTCATGTTGTAATTGAAGCACTCGATGTAATACTGTCTGAGGATCAATTAGTACATTGTTGAATACTCTCTCATTTCTTCTTCTCCATAAGTTCCAAAATATCAGAGCCAATTCTTCCATTTCTTCCTTCTGTAACTTCATGAACATTTCAGCAATTAGCTCTTTCATATCATGTGGTTTTGCTTTTCTGGATATTTTTAGAACATTGTCCGAGAATGTCATTAGCTGAAATGCATTCCCAAAGAATGTGTGTGGTTGTTTCTGGAACTAATAAACACGTAAGGCAGCAATCATCTGTTATCACCTTCCTTTTGCAAAGATTCTCTCTAGTTGGTAGAATGTTGAGACATGCTCTCCACAGGAAATTTTTTATAGTAGGGGGAATACCAAGACTCCAAATTTTGGTCCAATCCTCTCTGTTTTTGTTTGTACTGTGAACTTTGGCCCTTCTTTCTATCTTGAATCTCTCCCTGCAAGTAATAAGCACTTCTAACATTAAAAATACCATTAGCTGAACACCTCCATATCTGTTTATCTGGTCTATTTAAGTAGCTTAGTGGTATTTGATTGATCACATCTGCTTCTTGTCTTGAAAAGATGGTGTAGATTAGATTGGTGTTCCATTTCTTTGTTTGTTGATCAATAAGTATTGCAACTGTAGCCTCTGAGTCCCTCATCTGAAAACCACTTTGAGGTCTGAAAGTTGTGGGTGTTGGCAACCATTTGTCTATCCAGATTTTGACTGAGTGGCCATTCCCTATCCTCCATATGAACTGTTCTTCGAGTAAAGGTTTAGCAGCTAGAAGGCTTCTCCAAATATAAGAGGGACTATTACCTAATTTAGCATTGAAAAAATCAGTGTGAGGGAAGTATTTAAGATGTAATACTTGAGCAGCTAAGGAGTTTGGATTTTGCAACACTCTCCATCCTTGTTTTGCTAGTAGAGCAATGTGAAAGTTCTCAAAATCTCTAAACCCTAATTCCCCCATCAATTTTAGATTTTCCCATCTGACTCCAACTAGTCCAACTTATTTTCCTCTCTTGATTGATCTATCCCCACTAGTAAGCTTTCATTAGCTTGTTAAGCTCATGTAACAGGCCTTTGGGAAGTTTGAAAATCCCCATAGAATAAGTTGGTATAGCCCGTATAATAGATTTTAAAAGAATCTCTCTTCCAGCTTGTGAAAGGAACCTCCACTTCCAACTGTTCAATTTATTTTTCACCTTGTCCAGAATAGTAGAAAATGCCCTCACTCTTCTTCCTAGCAGAGCAGGTAAGCCTAAATAATTTTCATAGGAATTTATAGTTCTCATACCTGCTACACTAAGGATGGAATCTATAGGAGCTGCTCTTGCATTCTTGCTAAAAAATAGAGAAGATTTCTCTTTGTTTAATCTCTGTCCAGAGGCCAATTCGTATATACCAATCAACCCTTGCAACCTACTCCATTCAATAGAAGAGGTTTGACAAAATAAGATACTGTCATTAGCAAAAAACAAATGGTTGATGGAAAGTTGCCCTCTTGCCAATGGAAATCTAGAAATAAGGTGCTGCCTTTCTACTCTATTAAGTTGCTGAGAGAGAGCTTCTGAACATAGTATGAAGAGATAGGGGGATAAGGGATCCTCCTGTCTAATGCCTCTCGAAGGTTTAAAAGACTCTTGTGGATTTCCATCAATCAAAAGGGAGTAAGAGACTGACTTCACACAGTTTATCACTAGAGCAATCCATCTGCTTTCAAAGCCCATTTTTCCATCATTGCTGCTATGAACTCCCATTCTAATATGCCATATGCTTTGCTCATATCTAACCTTAGTGCCATATAACCTGTTGTCCCTTTTATTCTGCTTTTCATTGAGTGCAGCACTTCAAAAGCAACAATAACATTGTCTAGAATCTGTCGACCAGCTACAAAGGCACTTTGGGTTGTGGAAATGATATCTGGCAGAATTAGCTTCAATCTATTAGCTAGAACCTTGGCCATGATCTTGTAGATTACATTGCATAAACTGATTGGCCTAAAATCAGTGATCTGTGTAGAACCCTTCTTTTTCGGGATTAAGATAATAAAAGTTTCATTGATGCTGCTGTCCCAATTGTTTGTATTTAATGCCACTGTCACTACCTCACACAGTTCCTGACCAACTATATTCCAATGTTGTTGATAGAATCTAGCTGAGAAGCCTTTTGGACCAGGAGAGCTCATTGAATTCATTGTAAAAATAGCCTCTTGAACCTTTGTGTAGGTGAAATCAGCCAACAGTTTCTTGTTCATATCCTCAGTGACCTTTGCTTGTATAGGTTCTAAACATTCTTGTATGCCAGTTGGGTTAGAAGTGGAGAACAATGCTCTATAATAATTCTGGAAAGCTTGTTGTATTCCTTGAGAAGAAGTATGTATCTGCCCATCTCCATCTTGAATGCTACTGAGATGATTATTTTTTCTTCCTGTCTCCATGTCTAAGCCAATTTTCTTTTGCTCTTTGTTTCCACCTTAAGTTTTCTTCTTCTAAGAGTAAAGTCACTTCTCTCTTGAGCTGTTTTATTTCTTGCATATCATTCCCATTGTTCCTTTGTTGAAGATTATGCAATCTAAGCTGCTTTAACTCTATGTTTCTCACTGTTTCTTGTTGTAGGAGTCTGCTCCAATTGTGAAGATGTTTCCTACAACTAGTAAGCTTATGAGATACAGATGCTATTGTATGTACTCTGTTGCCTCCTTCATTCCATGTATTTGAAATAATGCTCTTACTATCAGTTTTACTTCCCCAGTTGAGCTCGTATCTAAAAATCCATTTTTTTCTGTTTCCCTCTTGCAAAAAAGGATTAAGGTTTAAAATGAGAGGGCTGTGATCTGAAGTACAAGCAAGGACTGTAGTAACACTGAAGTTTGTAAACAGATTAATACAGTTTTCATTAGCTACCACTCTGTCTAACCTTTCTTTAATAAACTCCCTGCCATCTCTGTTGTTGAACCATGTGTATTTTGGTCCAACCCATCCCAAATCATACAACTCACAATCCTGTAAAGCTTGATGAAATGATTCCATCTGGGCATAAGGTCTCATAGCTCCCCCAACCTTTTCATTAAGATGTAAAATTTCATTGAAGTCTCCTATACAAAGCCAAGGATTGTTATCTACTGGTTTCAAAAGTCTTAGTAGCTGCCAACTTCCTTCTCTTAGTGCTGTACAAGGGTTGCCATAAAATCCTGTGAGGAGCCAAACTTTGCCAATTCTTAGTTTTGTAATTTTGACAGAAATGTGGTGTCTTGTATATGAGTCCAGTTCTATTTGATCATTAGAGTGCCACAGCATAGCTATCCCTCCACTAAAACCTCTACTATCTACTATAAAGCTTTTGTCATATCCTATTTGATTCCTTACTCTCTCCACCTTATCTCTTTTGCTTTTAGTCTCAATAAGGAATAGGATATTTGGGCTCTTATGTTTCATCAAAAGATGAAGCTCCCGAACTGTTCGAGGGTTCCCAAGCCCTCGACAGTTCTAACTGATGCATCTCATTTTACCTGGTGGGGTTGCTTAGTAGCCACCACCTTCTGATCCTGATTTAAGCTCCTTGCAGGCTTGAGCATAGTTCTTGCCTTTTTTGACTCAATTTGTTGACCAAAGCTACTTGGTTTTGGATTCTCTCTTTTCCCACTTCTTGTTTTGACCATTGGCTCTTCTTCATTAGTTCTTTGCATGTAAACCTGTCTAGCCCTTTTTCTCCAACCAGATTTATTGATACCACTTCCTTTTGCAGTTACTGGCTTTTTCAAAGAATCCTCAACCATCGAAGCTAACTCTAAGGTAGGAGTACATACTTCTATTCCACTCCTATTTGACTTGTTAACTTCCTTTAACACATTGCCCTCTTTATTCAATTCTGTTTGAAATTGTTCACCCGAAGAGTTCTGAGCTGCCTCTACTATATCAGATATCTGTAGAGCTTCCAATTGAATGGTTTCTGTCCCTCTGTGAATCTGTTCACCTGAAATTGAATTTTCATCACCGTTAGTATCCTCTTTCTTATTGTCTTCCCCTTTGACTTGCTGAGGTATTAGTTTAATTTGCTGTGTTCCACGATTTCCAAATCTTTTCTCACCCAATCCATTGGATATAATTGGAGAAGCTCTTATCCATTGACCATATTGAACAGATCCCCATCCTTTTGAACTATTTCCAGCTTTTTCCACTTCACAAACTCTATTTACATGTTTTATTGCCCCACACTTAAAATAGAAAACTGGTAATCTTTCATACTTAAATTCAATCCATGTTTTTGTCCCCTCAATTCTGACCATCTTGCCTCTAGGAAGAGGTTTGGAGATATTCATATTTATTCGGACCCTTAGGTATTTACCCCAGCCAACTCCCTCTTCATCAACATCAACTGTTAATACTTCACCAATTGAATTACCAATCCTTTCTCCCCCTTCATAAGTCATCGCTGGAAGGGTTAATCCATGAAGTCGAACCCAAAAAGGCTCAAAATTAAAGACCATCTCAGTAGGAGACATGCTGCTCGGGAATTGTTGGATACAAATCAGGTTCATATCAAAACACCAAGGTCTTCCATTCAGTACCCTTTCTATATCCATGTCTTTCTGAAATTCTACTAAAAATTTATTAACCCCTACCTCTTTAAAGATAATCCAGCCTTCAGGATTCCAAAGTTTAGTCATGGTAGCCTTAAAGGCTTCCCTATTGATGTTTTTGTCAACCACAACTAACATAATCAGACAGTTTTGGCCTCTTAGGATTGATCTTCTGGTTTCTTCCTCTGTGATAGTTATTTCCTCCTGTTCTTCTTCTGTCAACTTAAAGCCCTCCCATAATTGTTCTAGTTCTTCAGCCATGACAACAAAGCTTGAAACTTTCTTCGAACTTGTAAACTTCTATTGCAAAATCTTACCACCGCCTTATCTCCCTCAAGGAAAGAAAGGACCGCTACCTAAACCTTCTACAGAAGGAAAGGACCGCTCTCGTACATATGTTATTCTTTCTTTATATAAGAGCTGCACTATGTTGCATATAAATATTGAATATAAATATTGTATAAAAGGCCAAACAGACATGGGGGACAAGACATGAGAATTACTTTTTCTCCCACCATCTTTTGTTTTGTTCAACCATTAACAGAAGCCACTTGGAATATACTTCCCAGGTGATATCAACTATCCAATCAGAGGAGCACTTTTTGATCCCCTGAATCTCTCCAGAGATCCAGAAACTTTGGAGGAGCTGAAAGTGAAATATATATATATATATATATATATATATATATAAAATGGACGCTTAGCAATGGTTGCTTGGTTAGGCTTTTACATGCAAGCATCTTTGACTGGTAAAGGTACTGTCCAGAACCTTCTTGAGCACATCACAGATCCATTTCATAATAACTTGCTTACCATCCTCAAGTCCATGTAAAAATATCGTCGTGACTGTAATTGTGTTATCATTGGAATAGCTCTGCCCCGCGCAAGGTCATGTATATACTCACTTGTTCATAGTTCACACAATTTTATATTCTAGACCTGGAATTTGATACAGATGAGGGTCAAAGCACTATGATACTTGTGCTTCCAAGGATCCTCTCAATTTCAAGTGTAATAGATGGTATTGGTTTAGTATAAAACATAGTCTTTTGATCATTTTACTTATAAACATAATATAAAATGATTAAAACACCCTATGTTTTACATTAAGTGAAATGAAGTGGACCCGATTTCGATGCTTAGAATTAATAGCCTTTTTCTTCTTCCCCCTCATAAAGCTCTCTCCTCCCTTTGATAAATTATATTGAGGGCTGTACTTTATCTTTTAATTAAAACACCCTCGAAGAGAATACTGTAGATCATAAAATAAAATTAGAGCAAAACCATCTGTGTATGTGCATGTGTGTGTGGAGCCACTAGGAGTGCACTTGGATTCAACATGTGAGGAAATTACTTTGTCTGCGTAACTTTATGAAACAGTACTTGGCTTAGGTGCTAAAAAATGACAACTTTGAGTTAAAGGGTTAATTTGTAATTTTCTAAAGCAATACATATATGTAGTTTATAATAAGGAAAAGAAAAGAGTTTTTATTTGTTTCTAAAACCTGTTTTTTTTCTTCGATTTGCTTGCAACACTCTTAATTAATATGCAATTGTATCTTCGTTAAAGATCAGTAAGAGAAAAAAAAAAAGGGGAAAAACTTGCGTATATTTGGTGGTTCTGGTTGACATCAATATATAACGAACAACGTCTGTTGAGTGTTGAGCATAATAGAATTTGGGCTCATCGATCGATGGAGTGCATATATGTTGGAAGAAACATTAATATATAAAGGAAGCCTATAGAGAGAGGTGAGGGCTCTTGCTGAGCAATTGAAGAGAAGGAATGGCCACCGATGTGTCGTCCACTACTGACTCATGAGCCGCGTCGACCTCATCAGACCCACTCCAACAGCAATCGATGAGGATCGACCTCATCGTCCAATCCTCTCTNCTCTCTCTCTCTCTCTCTCTCTCTCTCTCTCTCTCTCTCTCTCTCTCTCTCTATATATATATATATATATATACTAGCAGCGGTATATTGCCACATTTGCCTAATTGAAAATTATAATGTGTCCAAAAAGTAAATTTTTTGAAAATAATGTTAGAGTTCTGCATGGAAGTTTTAGTTCTAGAAATTAACCATATATAACGGTAAAAAATAAAATTCTTGAAAATAATATTAAAGCTCTACATGGAAATTTCAGCTCTAGAAATTAATCATATTTGACGATAGACATCAATACATGCATGCCATATTACCTCCAATCATGTAGAAGATGTAATGAGGTTGTATGAATCAAATCCACCCTCCCTGTTAGTGCTCTCTTTTTTTTTTTTTTTTTTTTTTTTTTTTTTTTT
>QEOT01124272.1:54253-121605 GCA_003123785.1 Pterocarya stenoptera | reverse complement strand
TTAAAAATATTTAACAAAACTTCATCATTTATTTAATGATGAAAGATTAGTATTTTATAAATTAAAGTTGATTTTAAGTGTATGATATGGTATTTATGTTTTAATTATCTATTTTAAGTTAATTTAAATCAATATTTAAACTTCGACCGTTGGATCAACTTTGAAGATTCAAGATGAAGGGTTGGGATTTAAAATCCCAAACCTAGCATTTTTTCCCTCACTCTCCCTTTCTCCCTCTCTCTCCTTCCCCTTTAGCAGCTACATGTCTTCCCTCTCTCTCACCCGATCTCCTCCCTCAAGCAACCCAGCGCTGCCGTGCGCCACCTAGTGGCGTCACAAACCACCTCATTGGCTTCCGCTCACGCCGATGACCAAAACCCATCATCGAAGCCCCATGACATCTCCTCCCTCAGCCGCATGCGAGCAACTCGAAATGGGTCTCGATACACGAGTTCTCCACCTTGCGCCACCGCGGCTCAACCGTAGCTCCACCAAGCACCACCACCGAGTTCCCCTCACGCTGTGGACCACTTACATGGAACTCACCACCTCTAGCTCCTCCCCAGCCCCACTCACGCAGCCCCTCTACATGCACGGGTTTCTCCTTGTAGCGCCGCCTTTAGCCACCCTCACGCCACCGCACCACTACCAGCATCCTCCTTCGCCGACTATCCCTCCACTTCCTCCTTTCCTCCAGCCAAAGCCCCAGCCCCTCTCACGCCGCCGCATGCCCCTTCTAGCAGCCACGACGCAGCTTGTGTGGTGATTTTGTGATCTGTGTGGGGATTTTGCTTACTGATTTTGTGTGGTGATTTTGTTGTGAGGATGTATAGAGGATGTATAAAGTTTAAGGAGACTCTTTTCATGGGATCCCAGATCCACCGCCGTAGGACCACCATGACGCCGCCGTATGCCCCTTCTAGCAACCACGAGGCAGCTCGTGTGGTGATTTTGCTTATTGATTTTGTGCAATGATTTTGTTGCGAAGATGTATAGAGGGATATAAGTGGAAAAAGAAATGTGTCAAACAAAATCACTATTCATTACTGTTCATAATGTTATAGGCTTTTTTAAGTTAAAGGGGATATATAGCTTTACTACTAATTATTCACACACACCACACTTGAGTTCTTCTACTCATTATCCATACATATCGAGTTGAATGGTATAATATGGAAGATGATGGCATTAAAATATTCCTGTGAGATTTACATTGCCTAAAAACTTTATATGGACGACATTATGTACTATAGGGTTCAGACGTGTGTCTCTTTCAAGAATTAAAGAGTCTCTAATTCAGACATGTGTTTCTTTCAAGAATTGAAGAGTCTCTAATCAAATTTGCTGTGTATGATGTAATTTAAAGGAAAATTATAATGGGGAACTTGTCACTCCCATAAATGTGGATGTCAAAAGACGTAGGCTAATGGGCTATTTTGGGGGTTTGGGGGGGGGGGGTGTCCTCCCACTTCGTTTTCCAAGATCAAGCATATATAGACCCTAAAGATTAGGGGTGTCAAATCGTGTTAACAGGTCTTGTTGAGGTATGTACATTACGATTAATAGGTCAACACGAACACGACCCGTTAAGAGTTTCGTGTCAAAATTTCAAACACAAACACGACACGGTACGATAACGGGTTGACATGACATGACCCGTTTGACTTGATTGATTTTATATAAATATTTAAATATAAATAATATCTATAAAAAATTAAAAATTAACTACAATTCTAAAATTACAATCAAAATATATGATCCACACACATTGTAATAATATATTAAAATTACATCCCAAATATAATAAACAGAACACACATAGTAAATATATTAATGTTACAATCCCAAATATAATAAAAACATAAATTTAAGCAAATTTAGAGCTTGAAGAAGGAGGTGGAGCGTCCTCCAAGTCCTTGCCCTCGTTATTCTCCAACTCTTTTACATCTTCGGTTAACTAGTCCAATTTAACTTCTTCTTGTAATAATCAAATCCTCATTTTCACTTGCTGTCGAACTCATCTGACAACAAACAACAAGAACAAATGTAATACTGTTGGATGATCAAAGATTATATATATATGCATGTTGGTTGATATTCTCTACTTTTGTTTCCACTTCTGGCCACAAACATTAGGATTAATGTGTGTGCGTGTGTAATTATGTGTCTAGCTCTTTTCTTTCCTCCATCCTAGACGTGGAATTTCTTTATTAATTTTATATATTAGCTAGTGAGATTTAATTATACTAGTTTTAAGGTATCTACTTGGCTTTTCTGTTTATTTTTTCTGTTTTTAATTAACAAGGATGATAACCACACAACAATATATATATATATATATAAATATATATTTTTTTATAACATCATGAAACTGCTTATAATCCATACTAAATAACGATTAACTTTATTCTTAATTTGTCAAGATATTGTCGAAAAAGTGGAAACCAAGAAATGTTTCACACATGATTATCATAAAAAAAGTGTTTAATTAAAAATACAAAGATCGACTACGGTTTGAGAATTTCCTCTTTATTATAATTAAGCTTTTTTATATATATGCAATATGCATGAGATATGGGATGTTCATGATGATTTTAGAGTCGAGGTTCAATATTACAGATATCTCAAAACCTTTAATTTTAATTTGACTCAACTTTTAAACCTTTCTGTAGGATTAAAGTCTCTACTAATAGTATTATGGGAAAGGCTCCCCATGATGCTTCTGCCAAGCATTACATTTAGGTGGTAGGAGGACTTAACCTTCAAGTTTTGCTAGTTGTTTAGAACCAAGCTATGTATTGAGTGTTAAACAAATTATAACAGCTGATGATCATGTACTAATTAACTAGGTTAATTTATAATTTTGTGATTTGTAGCCCGGATCCATCTCAGTGATTAAAGCCATGGCCGATGAAGTAGATTCTAACTAGATAGACTCTGACATACGGCCATTTAATTAATATATACTCTCGGCAACCAAACAATACAGAGTCACAAAGTCACAGACCAACGTTTTCCCATCTATTTTTAATCCAAGGAAATTTTCATCTTTTTTTCTTTTTTATTGGCAACCAAACATTACAAAGTCACAAACCAACGTTTAAATAACGCTAAGAAAACTCATATCTTTTTTTCTTTTTTCTCAACAACCAAACAATACAGACCAACGAGATCTAAATGTTAAGGAAAAAAATACACAAACAATACACAAAAATCTTGGTTGGATTGACTTACAGTGGGGGACGGGCGGCGTGAGTTACTGCCTCCTGTGTTGAAGTTGAGGCCATAAGGGGCGGCGAGGCCGAGGTTCACTGTGAAGGGAACTGCTGGAGGGGGGGTCAGCGTGGGTTAGCACTTGGAGACTCAGGACTCGGGGCGGCGTGGGTTACTACCTACTGGGTTGAAGTCGAGGCCAAGAGGGGTGGAGAGGCCATGAGTCACAGTGAAGAGAACTGCTGGAAGGGGGGCCAGCGTGGGTTAGCAAATTAGCACTTGGAGACTCGGAGAGGGAGGGGGAGAAGAGAACTGGAGGGAGAAGAGAAGGGAGAGGAGAACTGGAGACTCAGAGAGGGAGGGGGGTGCCCTTGGGCGTGGCTTAAGTGTAGTTAGGGTTTTTTGAGTTTAGGTCTAAGGGTAAAACAATAATTTTAATTTTCTTAACGGGTTATAATGGGTTGACCCGTTAGTGACCCGTTAAGCAATCGTGTCTTAATGTGTTAATCCGTTTTGACCCGAACCCATTAAGATTAAACCCTAACCTACTTTTATCGTGTCGTGTTCGTATTGGGTTAACGGGTCGTGTGATGTATTGCCACCCCTACTCAAGATGAAAATGACTATTTCTTTTGTCCTTTTTGAGGACTCAGTTTTGTGACTCACAAGAGCTTCTGTATATTTAAGGCGTTTTCCTCTCCCTATGATCAGCTGCACTGGAGTCTTATTAGAATAGGGAATAGATTATACATATTTGAATAGTGCAAAAAGATGATTAAAATTAAAAATTTTAAAGTTTATGTTCAAACTCTAGGACCTACAATGGAAAGGGTCGCGGTAGATACAGTTCGGAAATTGGACTCCTATGCAGTCCTAATATAGGAATAGACAAAATTGTCCCCATTTTTATCATAAAATTGACCAAAACACCCTTATTTCTAAATAAAAAACAAGCCAGAAATCTGAAAACTCATTTGGATTTCCCTCTCCCTCTCTGTGCTGTGCATCTAGGTCCTCCACTGCCAATTGCCCCACTGCCGTGCATCTGCAAACTAAGGGTGTGTATCCGGACCGGATTTTTTTCCGGTCCGGTTAAAAATCCGAAAATCCGGATGATTCGGGCGGTTATCCGCCCGGATCTGTTACGGATCCGGTTTTTAACCGGTATAATCCGTAACCAGCTTTACCTCTTAAACGATAGACGTCTGCCACTTGAACCCATACGTTCCTTCCCCAAAACAAAAAGTAAAGTAAAGCAGTGATAACTTTTTCATTTCCTCGGCTCTCTCTCAATTTCCTTCTAGTTTCTGGTCTTCGCGATTTCTTCTCTCTCTCTCTCTCTCTCTCTCTCTCTCCGACGAAACCCAAGCATCATTCATCAAATCCATTGCCGCCGGTGACTAGCAGTGGCCGTTAACGTCACTTTCTTCTCTCTACTCGGTAGCTCTCTCTCTCTTTCTCTAAATTTGTAGATCTAAGTTTGTGTTTGTAGATATGAGTCGGTATTTGTAGATCTACTTTTTGGGTTTCTTTATTTTCAAAATGTTCCAGTAAAAACTTGTTTGTAGATCTACATGCAAACTTTGTGTACTTTTTTGCTTTTGAAAAAGAATGTTCAGATGCTTTCTCGGTTTATATTTCACTTTCCTCTCTCGTTGGTTGTTTACCACTTTGGCTAGATCTATTTCTGTGTTTTTATGGTACCCGTATTTGTTCAATCTCGAATCTGTCGGTTTATCTATGTTTTTCCTCTTTTTTTTTTTTCCTTCCTTTGGGTTTGGATTTGTATCTGCGTTTGTTCTGTCCTCTCTATTCCTAAATAATCTTTTTGAGTTCTAAATGTGAATATGGGTTTTTGTGTTTATGTTTAAATCTAGATGCAATTTGCCCAGATCAGAGTTTTTTTATTTAAATCTAGATGCGCCCAGATCAGAGTTTTTATGTTTAAATCCAGATGCAGTTTGCCCAAATCTAGATTTTTGTGTTTAAATCTAGCAGCTTAATGTCAGAAAATGGTCATGAACCGATTCTGTGGAAGGGATGTTGTGTCCATGAGTTTATATTTGAATAATGTTTTGTTTGAAGTAGATGTATTACTAAATATTTTGCTTTGTTTAAAGACTAAAGTACAAGATGTTATCTTGCTTTTTAACATGCATTTTATAACTTTTTAAAATTCTATGTTTTTTATGTTTCTTGTTGCATTTTTGTTTAATGAGCAGTATATAAAACATATGTTTAATCTGAGTAGTTTGCTTGTTGCTTAGAGTTTTAATAGTTTTGTCAAGCTACTAAAACATATGTTCTATTAATATATTTGCATGGTAGTAATTATTTACTTGCTCTGTTTTCACCGCCACCTCCAAACCAACCCCACATTCTAATCCAAAACCGATTTTGACCTGACAAGAAATGTAGATATGGATAGATTAAGTCTGGGTGTTCGTTTTTGTTTTGACTCCATAACCGTTTGGTTTGTGAATCTTGGTTGAGCATTCCAGATTTGAACGTTTTATCGAGTTTTTGAAATTTCATAGTATATATTTGGTTTGTGTGAAACATTTATGTGTTGGTTTTGAAGTTCTCGTAGATCTCTTGCATATCGGACTCGTTCAGATAGCCGATAGTGAATTATTTGAATATGTTCTTGGTTTGGATCGCGTTTTACATTAAACTTTCTTCACCGCATGCATTTAATTTTTTTTTTCCTTCCTTTTGGTTTGGATCTGGGTCTGGAGAAATCTGATGAGAAATCCCAATGCATACTCCAGTTTATTAGGCCTCACTTTGTCTCTAGTCTCATTCAGGTATCTCTCTTTTCTTCTTTCTGTTCTCAAGAAGTGAACTTCATGACCTGTTCAGATGATTATTTTGTGTGAAGTTCATGAGAAAACTGTCCACATGACTCAAACTATGACCTTCATTTCTATCTCATTTTTACTAATTTCTTGATTTCCAGTTCTTTGTTTCCCTTAGCTCACAATGAAGAGGATAGGGGGCTCAACTTCAAATGTTCTTCGACAGTTTGCTGCTGCTTTTAAATTTCACTATTTGTTCCTTGTAAACCACAATGTAATGTATTGTGTACGTTGATGTCTATTATTATTTATTTTGTTTTATAAAAATTTGAATAGGCAATAAAAAAGGTTAAAAAAATGCCTAAAAAATATTCATTATATAAAAAAATGCCTATAAAAAATAATAAACATAATAGCCTATAAAGAAGCCTTTTAAAAAGTGTTACAAAGTTTTTTTTTTTAAAGCGTTTTGAAAAAGTGTTAAAAACATATTTATTTAAAAAAATTATGGTATATAAAATTCTGATATTGGTCCAAATTTGGATGAAAAAGCCTTTAAAAAGAGTTCAATTTTTTTTAAAAAAAAAAAAAGCATTTTAATAGTGGTAAAAACATATTGTTTTTTGAAAACAAAAACTCAGAAAAAAAAAAGTTATAAAATCTGGATTTCGGATTGAAACTGGATATCCGGGTCCAAATCCGGATATCTGCCCGGGTTTCAATCCGGTTTATCTGGGCGGATATCTGTCCGTTTTTTAAAATCCGGATCCGGATCTGGATCTGCCCGGATATCTGGATCCGGAGCACAGCCTTACTGCAAACTGCCCCACTGTCGCGGCAATTTTCTCCACCACGAAAAGGGCTAATTTTATCAACACATACGAGGGGATCATGTATATAAGCTAAACCTCAGGACTGATTTAGCTCTACCGATAAAATGCCGAAGTCATTTCAGAGCAAGCCTCAATATTCAATATAACTTGAAGTAAGCAGATAACTAGACTTATGCGTATCATGCACAAGTAGAAGTCGACAATAGCCATTTATTTGGCCAAAAGAATAATTCCATGATTTGTGCAAAAGAATAGTTGATAAAACCTAATCAAAACATCCAGTGTACTTGGGCTATGCCTCCTTTTCCTATGAGTACAAAATCTTGACTACTTAAAAAAAAAAACCTATAAAAGCATCCACAAGTTCTCCCTTGATTTTTAAATCCTACCTCTTGCATTCATGTTATCTTGAATCTTCAACCATCCAGAATATCATCTCCTAGCATTCTTTCTTTTCTTTTTTGTTCATTTATATATTTATTTTAATAAGTCTCCTAGCATTCTATCTTCAACCTAGCCATCAGTGGCAAATATTCCTTTGTAATTTGTGACACCCCGACTCCCACGTATAAAAAGCCTTGAAAATCGTGACGTCAGGATGATGACACACGGTCACACATCCCAACGACAACTGCCAAGTGTGTGCAGCAAATAAACAGTGCACAATAAAATACAAAGCAGATAAAAATAATTAAGTCTCTAGTATTAGAATTTTAATTTAATACAGATATCCAAATACAAAGTATTTAAAACATAAACCAAATGTCCCATAAAAATACAAGAACTAAAAATAGAAACATAACTAGAGTGATCCCAGAGCACTCATCCGGCGGAGCCAAATCCTCAAGCTTGGCACCTGCAACATCATAATCAAAATCTGCAGTACCATTAAATGGTACCACAGGTAAGTTATAACCTAACCAATCCTGAAATAAAAACACATTTAAGCATCTAATCATGCATGCCCATGATGCAGTATGCTTTAAATGCAACACACGCCAAAAAAATCACGTTTTTGCCCAAAAATATTAATCCGTCATTTTCCCAGAAAATGACATACAAAATCAACTCATGCTATTTTCTCAGAAACAGCCATTTTTCTATTTATCCATTAATTCATATGCACCATGGTCTCCCCTATGGACCATCCGCACGTCCTGGCTAATTTACGAGCGATGCCCAGTTCCCCACCTGGTACGTTCGTGGCAAGGTTATCCTCCAGCCCCCACCAGCAGAAGGGCCACGGAGTCGGCACGTAGCTCGTCCGATCCCGTTGTCGCCCGGCGACAACCCAGGGGACATCACTCAGTATATTCTGCTCCCGAGTGATCAGAGGAGTTCCACCGAGATAATGCCCCATCTCGGCTTGGGGTCGTGATACACACGCACCCAAAGATCCATTTCCACATGAAAACCCAGTTTTCAAAATAACCACATGATCATGAATGCAATTACACGAAAACCCAGTTTTCATTTTACAAACATGAACATGCGTGCAATATGCAATGTACCAAACCACAATAACCATAACCAACAACCAATCAAATCACAACATAACCAACACACAATTACTATGTCCTCAATCCATCCACTCCCGAATTCTCCTCGGACTCAGTCCGGAACCAACCAGAATACAGTATAAACAATTAGTGCAAAAATATATTTAAATCTCAAAAGATTGTATAGGAAATACTTACAGCGCTATAAAAATATTTTCGGAGGATCACGGAGAAGCTGGAAAGTAACCAAAACTGAAATTTCACAATGTAAAAACACTGTGGCCGAAAACACAATGAACCAAAAATTACACGGGGTCAAACGAAGACTTGGGAACGGTAGCGTAGGGCCTATGGGAGGTGGTGAAGCTAATGGTGGTGGCCTTTGGCCTTGGGTGGTGGCCGAAATGGCGGTAGAAGGCCAGAAAGGCAAAATCTGGTGTGAGCTAGGTTGGGCTTCACCGGTGACGGATCGGGGCTAGGTTTGGGTCCAAAAGGTTGCTAGAGGGCCGGTGAATAAGTGGTGAAGAAATGGTGGCCAATGGTGGCCGGACGGCGGCGGAACGGGTGAAAGAGTGCCGCGGATTCGCACGACTCTCGGAGGCAAAAGGCGGCAAGGGGTGGCTTGAAATTGAAGGAAGTTGGTCGCTGGCAGCTAGGGAGTCGAACGGCACCGGCGGTGAGGGCCACGGACGGCCGACGGCAGTGCTGGTGGCTGAAGGCTGAGTTGTGCGTGGGAGAGGAGAGAGAGAGGGTCGGGTTGGGAGAGAGAGAGTGTACGCGGGAGAGGAGAGGAAAAAGAAAGAAAAAGGAAAGAAAGAAGAAAAGAGGAGGGAAAAAAGAGAGATCCAGACTTCATCTTGGGTTTCGAAATGATGCAACGAAGAAGATTTTAAAACTACTAGTTAAATAAAATAATTCAAACGCAGTGAAATGCTCCAATTAAAACAATAATAATTTTGAAACCCAAAAATAATCTAATTAAATTTAAAGGTCACTTTAAATACAAAATAATAAATAACACTGAGAAAACACATAAAAATTAATTTTCACAACTTAAAATATTATAAAATAATATTTAAAACTCCCATAATTTAAAACAAAAGAACCAATCACTAGATAAATTAAAGTAATCCTTTATTAAAATTACACTAAAATACGGGATGTTACATTCTCTCCCCCTTAAATAAAATTTCGTCCTCGAAATTAGTAATGTCAATCATTAAGACTAAGACAAGGATAAGGTTCAACTAAAAGTGGATTTAAGGAACATACCGGCAAGATCAACCAAACAAATATGGATATTGCTCCCTCATATCGGCTTCTCGCTCCCAAGAGAAATCTTGAGCCAACGGATCATCCCATGACACCTTCACCAAAGGTATCGTCCTGGACCTTAGCCTTTGCACTTTCCAATCCACAATCTGAGTTGGAACAACTTCATAGGTGAGGTTAGGCTGAAGTTGAATGCGTTCCAGGTCAACAAAATGAGGTTCTTGTTGACCAAAACTCTTCTTTAACGACGATACATGGAACACATCATGAACATCCCCGACATAAACCGGCAATGCAACTCTATAAGCAACAAGCCCAACCTTCTCCACAATCTGAAATGGACCAACATACCTCGTGCTAAGCTTTCCCTTCTTACCAAAGCACTTAACGCCTTTCATAGGAGAGACTTTAAGATAAACCCAATCGCCTTCCTCAAAAGATAAGTCTCTTCTCCTCGTATCAGCATAACTTTTCTGACGGCTTTGCGCTTCCGCCATTTTATCCCTTATAATCTGAACTTGGTCCTTCATTTCTTGAATCAACTCTGGCCCTATTACTTTACTCTCACTCACTTCATCCCAACACAAAGGTGATCTGCACTTCCTTCCATACAAAGCTTCATATGGGGCCATCTGAATAGAAGCATGAAAACTGTTATTATAAGCAAATTCTATCAACGACAACTGATTTTTTCAACTTCCCTGGAATTCCATGACACAAGCCCGCAACATATCTTCTAAAGTCTGAATAGTACACTCGGACTGACCGTCAGTTTGAGGGTGATAAGCAGTACTGAACTTCAACTTAGTGCCTAAAGCTGCCTGCAAGCTCTTCCAAAAGTGAGACGTGAACCTTGGGTCTCGATCCGATACAATACTCCTGGGTACTCCGTGCAAGCGCACTATCTCCTTAACATACAACCGAGTCAACTTTCCCAAAGAGTCGGTATTATTAACAGGCAAGAAATGGGCACTCTTGGTCAATCGATCAACAATCACCCAAACTGAATTCTTCCCACTAAGAGTCCTCGGAAGACCTACTACAAAATCCGTAGAAATGTCATCCCACTTCCACTCAGGAATAGGGAGAGGTTGAAGCTTACCAGCAAGTCTCTGATGCTCAGCCTTGACTTGACAACACGTATCACATTTCTCAATAAACATGGCGATATCTGCCTTCATACCTTCCCACCAGAAATTCCTCTTTAAGTCTCGATACATCTTGGTGCTTCCGGGATGAACTGAATAAGGAGCTGTATGAGCTTCTGCCATGATTCTCTCTTTAAATTCAGAACCTCGAGGAATCACTCTTCGATCCCGAAATCGAAGAATACCGTCTTTATCCAAACTGTAGTGCATGGGTCCTCTAGACTTCTTGACTCTCTTCCTGATATCCAACAACTTAGGATCCCTTCTCTGGAGAGTTTTCAATTCATCAAAATCAACGACCCGAACATCCAAAACTGAAGAGAGCAATTCTTCCTGCTGCGAACTCTCAATAAGCAGTCTCCTCATCCCACAAAGGATAGAGTCCAATTCTGAAGACTCTGCCTCATCCACTAATTGAGACTTCCTACTCAAGGCATCAGCAACTAGATTAGCTTTCCCTGGATGATACTTGATCTCACATTGATAGTCGTAAATCAACTCTAACCAACGCCTCTGTCTCATATTAAGATTCTTCTGAGAAAACAAATGTTTCAAACTCTTGTGGTCGGTGAAGACTTCACAAACTTCTTCATACAGATAATGATGTCAGATCTTAAGAGCAAACACCACAGCTGCCAATTCCAAATCATGAGTGGGATAATTCTTCTCATGCACTTTCAACTGACGGGATGCATAAGCAACAACTCGTCCCTCTTACGTAAGAACACATCCCAATCCAAACTTAGATGCATCACTAAATACAACAAACGGCTTATGTGGTTCCGGAAGTGCCAACACAGGAGCTGTTGTCAGTCTCTTCTTCAATTCTTGGAAACTCCTCTCGCATTGATTTGACCAAACAAATTCAACATTCTTTCTAGTCAAAGCGGTGAGAGGTCTGGATAATCGAGAAAAACCTTCAACAAATCTCCGGTAATACCCGGCAAGTCCCAAGAAACTTCGAATCTCGTGCACCATTGAAGGACGTGGCCAAGACAAAACAGCTTCTACCTTGCTAGGATCTACTACCACACCATCTCTAGAAATTACATGGCCAAGAAATCTGACTTCTTCTAGCCAAAATTCACATTTACTGAGCTTAGCATACAACTGATGCTCTCTCAATTTTCCAAGCACTAGGTGAAGATGACAAGCATGCTCTTCCAAGTCTTGAGAATAAATCATAATGTCATCAATAAACACTACCACAAAAGAATCCAGATAAGGTTGAAACACTCGGTTCATCAGATCCATAAAAGCTGCAGGAGCATTAGTCAACCCAAAAGGTATCACCTTGGGAATATCTTTATCCCTTATCCTCAACTGGTAGTATCCTGATCTCAAGTCAATCTTGGAGAAAATAGCTGCTCCTTGAAGTTGATCAAATAAATCATCAATACGGGGAAGCGAATTCTTATTCTTGATAGTCACTTTATTAAGTTCCCGATAGTCGATACACATTCTGAGAGTACCATCTTTCTTCTTAACAAACAAAACTGGCGCTCCCCAAGGCGACGTATTGGCTGAATAAAACCATTGTCAACCAATTCTTGCAACTGGATCTTTAACTCCTTCAATTCAGCCGGCGCCATACGATAAGGAGCTTTGTGCACAGGAGCGACTCCAGGTTCTAAATCAATAGCAAACTCCAACTCGCCAACTGGAGGGAACCCTGGCAAATCATCCACAAACACATCTGGAAATTCTTCTACAACTGGTATATCCACTAAGGACTTCTTCTCATATGGCGCAGACACCACTTGAACCAGAAATGCATCAGCTCCACATGCTATATCTTTCTTCGCTCGTACTGTGGATATAACTATTGGCTTCGCCTTCAACTTACTTCCCACAAATTCCAAGTAATCTCCTTCTGAAAGCTGGAAGCCAATAACCCAACTTCTACAATTAATACACGCCGAATACCGGTACAACCAATCCATCCCAAGAATAATATCAAACCCAAGCAACTTGAATACAATTAAATCAGCCTCAAGTGTCCTTCCACCAAAATTCAAAGGACACCCCATCGCTACTTTAGAACACCACACCAACTCGCCATTGGGAAGAGACACAACCAAAGATTGCGATAAGGGTTCTGTGACTAAGTTGCACATCCGTGCAAAAGTGGCAGACACAAAAGACTGAGATGCTCCAGAATCAAACAAAGTACACGCATAAAAATCATACAAACGGACTCTACCTGAGGCAAGCACAAACACCAAATGAAATCCAAAACAAGCACTAAACCACACTAAACATCAATTTCAAAGAGTACGCGAAACACATACTAGTAATCACTCCGGCATCCTGGGTCTCCGGAGTCTCATAGTCGATGTCCCCGGGAGTCACAGCGTACATCCGAGCTTGCACTGCTTGCTTCTGATTATTCCTTCCACCACGACGACCTCCGCGACTTGCTTGAGATTGATTAGGACACTCGCGAGCAAAGTGCCCTGACTGACCACATCTAAAACAATGGGTGGTCCCACTCTGACGACACTCACACTCGTGAGCTCTATTGCACCTGCTGCAAACTGGGGCTCAGCCCCCAATACGCATCCCAGAGGCTGCTTGTGACCGGGCACCAATCCTTTGCACAAACTTTTGAGGCGACCCAGAACTGCTGCCTTCACCAGCAAAACTTTGTCTTTTCTAACTTGGAGGGGAACCCACCACACAACTATTCTCATACTCTGCGATGGTGGCCATGCCAACCAACTGCTGGAAATTTAAAATCTGATGGCAAGCCACTTGTCTGCGTATCTCCGGTCGCAGACCCTCCTGGAAACGATAAGCTCGTATCTCCTCAGGAGCAATCAAGTGAGTAGCAAACCGCCCAAGTTTCATAAATTTACGGGCATACTCTTCCACATACATATTCCCTTGCACCAAATTACTAAATTGCTGTGCCATTTGCTGCCTCACAGAAACAAGAAAGAAACGATCATCAAATTCCTTCTTGAATCGCTGCCAAGACACCGCAGCAAAGGATGCCAACGCCATCACTAAAAACTCTCGCTTGGTCCTCCACCAATCAGCTGCATTACCTTGTAGCGTATAACTTGCATACAAGACTTGTTATCTTCAGTACAACCACAAACTTCAAATGTCCTCTCCAACTCCTCTAACCACCTTCTAGCCCGCAGTGACTCCTCTTCACCAATAAAAAGAGGTGTCCTATGCACTAGAAAGCGCTCA
Organism: Pterocarya stenoptera; assembly: GCA_003123785.1. Taxonomy (NCBI): domain Eukaryota; kingdom Viridiplantae; phylum Streptophyta; class Magnoliopsida; order Fagales; family Juglandaceae; genus Pterocarya; species Pterocarya stenoptera. The sequence continues at coordinate 107,641 of QEOT01124272.1, read as the reverse complement.
TAGGTGCACCCAGCTTGAACTGCTATATTTACATCTCCTTGGGGCGGCTGAAAAATTGTGTTGGAGAAATTCCGTCATTCTGTTCAATGCCCTGGCTATGGCATAGTTCCCGTCACCACGAGGCAACTCATCCTTGGGCACATCAGTCGGCCTCCTTGGTCTAACCATTTTCCTGCCAAAGCATAACCCTGAACCCCACTTAAGTCTCCGGACAAAATTTAAATAAGAGTAAAAGCAATACCCAAATTAAATAAAATAATACAACATAAAATAAAATAGAATAGAACAAAATTAGTAAAGTACAACAACATATAATAAATTGAAACCATTAAAATAACATACTTCAAACCAAAAATAATTTTAAATCGCAATTTTAAAAATTTATGGTACTTCACCTAAGGGACATGTGGTTTTACCCAGAGCCAAACCACTTTGGTACCACCTGTGACGCCCCGACTCCCACGTACAAAAAGCCTCGGGAATCGTGACGTCAGGATGATGACACACGGTCACACATCCCAACGACAACTGCCAAGTGTGTGCAATAAATAAACAGTGCACAATAAAATACGCAGCGGATAATAATAATTAAGTCTCTAGTACCAGAATTTTAGTTTAATACAGACATCCAAATACAAAGTATTTAAAACACAAACCAAATGTTCCATAAAAATATAAGAACTGAAAATAGAAACATAACTCGAGTGATCCCAGATCACTTCTCCGGCGGAGCCAAATCCTCAGGCTTGGCACCTGCAACATCATAATCAAAATCTGCAGTACCATTAAATGGTACCACAGGTAAGTTATAACCTAACCAATTCTGAAATAAAAACACATTTAAGCATCTAATCATGCATGCCCATGATGCAGTATGCTTTAAATGCAACACACGCCAAAAAAATCACGTTTCTGCCCAAAAATATTAATCCGTTATTTTTCCAGAAAATGACACACAAAATCAACTCATGCTATTTTCTTAGAAAACAGCCATTTTTCTATTTATCCATGAATTCATATGCACCATAGTCTCCCCTATGGACCATCTGCACGTCCTGGCTAATTTACGAGCGATGCCCAGTTTCGTACCCGGTGCGTTCGTGGCCAGGTCATCCTCTAGCCCCCGCCAGTAGAAGGGCCACGGAGTCGGCAAGTAGCTCGTCCGATCTCGTTGTCGCCCGGCGAAAACCCAGGGGACGTCACTCAGTATATTTCGCTTCCGAGTGACCAGAGGAGCTCCACCGAGATAATGCCCCATCTCAGCTTGGGGTCGTGATACACACGCACCCAAAGATCCATTTCCACATGAAAACCCAGTTTTCAAAATAACCACATGATCATGAATGCAATTACACAGAAACCTAGTTTTCATTTTACAAATATGAACATGCGTGCAATATGCAATGTACCAAACCACAATAACCATAACCAACAACCAATCAAATCACAATATAACCAACACACAATTACTCCGTCCTCAATCCATCCACCCCCGAATTCTCCTCGGACTCAGTCCGGAACCAACCATAATACAGTATAAAAAATTAGTGCAAAAATATATTTACATCTCAAAAGATTATTTAGGAAATACTTACAGCGCTATAAAAATATTTTCGGAGGATCACGGAGGAGCTGGAAAGTAACAAAACCGAAATTTCACAGTGTAAAAACACTGTGGCCAAAAACACAGTGAACCAAAAATTACACGGGGTCAAACGAAGACTTGGGAATGGTAGAGTAGGGCCTATGGGAGGTGGTGAAGCTAATGGTGGTGGCCAAAATGGCGGTAGAAGGCCGAAAAGGCAAAATCAGGTGTGAGCTAGGTTGGGCTTCACTGGTGACGGATCGGGGCCAGGTTTGGGTCCAAAAGATTGCTAAAGGGCCGGTGAAGAAATGGTGGCCAATGGTGGCCGGACAGCAGTGGAACGGGTGAAAGAGTGCCGCGGCTTCGCACGGCTCTCGGAGGCAAACAGCGGCAAGGAGTGGCCTGAAATTGAAGGGGGTTGGTCGCCGGCAGCTGGGGAGTCGAACGGCACCAGCGGTGAGGGCCATGGACAGCCGGCGGCGGTGCTGGTGGCTGAAGGCCGAGTTGTGCGTGGGAGAGGAGAGAAAGAGGGTCAGGTTGGGAGAGAGAGAGTGTACGCGGGAGAGGAGAGGAAAAAGAAAGAAAAAGGAAAGAAAGAAGAAAAGAGGAGGGAAAAAAGAGAGATCCAGACTTCATCTTGGGTTTCGAAATGATCTAACGAAAAAGATTTTAAAACTACTAGTTAAATAAAATAATTCAAACGCAGTGAAATGCTCAATTAAAACAATAATAATTTTGGAGCCCAAAAATAATCTAATTAAATTTAAAGATCACTTTAAATACAAAATAATAAATAACACTGAGAAAACACATAAAAATTAATTTTCACAACTTAAAATATTATAAAATAATATTTAAAACTCCCATAATTTAAAACAAAAGAACCAACCACTAAATAAATTAAATTAATCCTTTATTAAAATTACACTAAAATACGGGATGTTACATAATTAGAGATCAAAGCAATAAACCCAACTCAAAAGTTTTCTAGCATGAGTTTGTCGCATAACAGGGCTCTTCCTGCTACTAGAAGAATTCTAGTCAGAGGAGCACCTGACTAGGTGGTGAAGAATTCTAAGTGTGAGAAATCAAGGTCTGCGATTGAGTGTTTTTTAATACTAGATGAACTACTAGAAGTATGGGTGTAAATTTAAACCGGAAAATTGGTAAACTGGACCAGACTGGACCGGTTTTGAACTGGTCCGCTTTGGGATTGGTTCTTATATTTCATAAATAGGCCGGAGCTGGTCCGGGTCCGATTTTGGAATTTTTCGAACCCAACCGGTTGATAAAATATATATAAAAAATAATATTTTATATATAAGTTTTATACAAAATTAAAATTATACAAAATATTTTTTATATATTAATATATAAGTTTTATATATAATTTATAATTATATGTGAAATTTGTATGTATATAATATAATTTCATATTATAATTTATAAATTATAACATAAAATATTAATCTTAAATATGAACATTTGTAATTTTTTTGATCATATGCTATTAATATAATTATATATAAGATAATGTTATTATAAAATAAAAGTTTAATCTTAAAAATAAAAATGTAGTTAATCATGTATTATATAGCTATACTAATATATAGTTTATAACTAATACTAATATATACTAATATATAGCTATACTAATAGTCTAATATTAATATTATTAGTCTAATATTATACTAATGTTAAATTTACATTTAAAAAAAAATAGAAAAACGGGACTGGAAATCGGAAGTATTGGTTTAGGAGGGTAACCGGTGTGTAATCGGTTTTGAAAAATGTAAAACCGGTGATACCGGTTCGATTTAAGATTTTGTCCAAAACCAGACTGGACCGGTTATACCCCTAACTGGAAGTTAGACAATGAAAAGAGATAGACCTAGGCATTGCACATACTTTTCCTAAATATCACATCTATGGTTCCGTTAGCATCACTGCTCAGTGAGAGCATAATATTGAAAAATAGAAATACTTTAGCCACAAAGGGAGGCAACTAATGGTATGTGGGTTTCAAGGCGATTATCTTTTGCAAATCTTTCTAGAATTCCTACGTATTGTCCATAACATAGATTACTTTCAAACTAAAATGACAAAACATTTCAATGTTTAATATTTCTAAGTATTGCTATTCTAATGCCTCTATATTATATATTTAAAATTTAAAATTTGAATATTATAGATCAAATCTTGACATTTAAGTTATGTTGATCATAGTGCATTTTAATATACCGACTTGATAATAGAATAATTCTTTTAACAATAAATATAACATGTCTTTATAAATAATAGAACTAACTTTAAATATATATATATATATCAAAATTAATATATTGAATTATTTTGAGAATAATAGTGATTTAAGAGGTAGAAACTTAATTCCTAGTCTAAGAGGTGCAGTGGTATTGACTTGAATGAGTCCGCGCGCGGGATGGACGACCAGTTCAAACATCAATGTTTCGTGTCAAAATTGTAATCTTTGTATTTTCTAAACTTGATTTTTAAAATGGAAGAATAATCAAATAAATAGATACAAAGTCTAGGCTATCTTTGGTAACTGATCAAGTATGGGAATAAGTTACAAATACAATTTTATGACTGTAAAACTATTTCTCATTAACTTGTCTTTATTCTGCGACAGAGGCAGGCAACTAATGGTACGTGGGTTTCAAGGTCGACCCAACGAAGATAGTGTACAAGTAATTGGTTCAATAATTAGAAGATAGCACAATTTGAGTACCATTCGTTCTTGCTAGGCAGATGCTTTGTTAAGTTTCTGGGTTCTGGCTATATGGGGTTGTGAATACAACTTTCAAATGTATAATTGGTGCCCGACAATATAGATCCAAGTAATTTGGGGAAATGGTAAATCTGGCTTGAGAGTTGGAAAGAAGCAATTAAACTTGGCTAGATAGCAATGACCTTCTTTAAAAACTCAGTGATGTTTAGACTTTTACTAGTATCACCTGAGAGCTGGTCATGGCATATCATGTTTCTAACCTCGTTTAGTTACGCAGTTCAGATGAGATGAAATATTTTATTGAAAGTTAAATAAAATATTAAAATAATATAATTTTTATTTTAAAATTTAAAAAAGTTAAATTATTTATTATATTTTATGTGGGAGTTTAAAAAAGTTGTAATGGTTATATGAGATGAGATGAGATATATATTTTGTTTTTGTGTAAGCTAATAGTTATTTTTAGGATACGTTTGGATGCTAAATTCAACTCATCTCAACTTATCATTATAATGTTTTTAAATTTTAATATAAAATATAATAAATAATTCAACTATTTCAAATCTCAAAATAATAATAATATTAAAAAATAATATTCTAATAATATTTTATAATCTCAATTCAATTCAAGTCTAAACGAAACTTTTATTAGGCTATGATCACGTATTCTCCGGGCAAGGGATTTGGAGCCACCAATATTGACCATTCCATGTGGATTTGGAAATGAGGGCGATGTTCTTTAAATGCATAAGATTTGAGTCCGATGGGTGAAAATCAACGCGGAAATAGAACTCCCAGCAGCGTTAATGAGGTCCATGCACGGAACATTCAAAGTCTTTCACGCGTTAAACTAGTCTCCTTGTTGAAGTAGTATTTTGCAAACTACTACGGAGCTTGCGATGGGTAGATATTTCGGCCCCACTTTGCGATAGAAAATAAAATATAATAGATAATAAAATTAAAAGAATAAGAGAGAATTTAAGGATTACATTTTTACTATTATCAATTGTGATCGAATACAAAAGAAGAATGAGATAGTTTGTGTTTCCAAACGAGAAGTAAGATGATCTCATCTTATCTCAAAATTTTTCTTAATTTCATTCACAAATATTAGTCAAATACAAACAATTTTCAAATGCAAATCTTTAACTTTTTTATATAATTATTACCTACCAACTACAACTGATCTCCCAAACTTTAAAAAAAAAAAAAATTCAATACAAATTTTTTCAAATTTTAAAATTAAAGTTAGATTAAAAATTTATGATAAAATAATATTTTAACTTTTTAATTTTTTATTCAACTTTTTTTTTCCTATTTTCCAAAACCCAATAAATTTTTTTAACTAAAATTATTTCACTACTGTTTACAAATCGATTCACTATTATTCATAGAATTCTCATCTCATCTCACTTTCCAAACAAATCGGTTTGTTTGGATAGAGAAATGATCTCATCTCATCATTATAACTTTATTAAATTTTCATATAAAATATAATAAACAATTCAACTTTATCAAATTCTAAAATAATAATAATATTAAAAATAATATTCTAATAATATTTTATTCAACTAATCTAAATTTATCTAATATTTATCTCATTTTATTTCACTACCTAAACGAGCATTTACAGCAAAAAAAAAAAAATTCTTGTATTAATCCTATTTAGTTTTAATCGAATCATGGTTAGAAAAGAAGAAAAAGAAAAGAAAAGAAAAGAAAAGAAAAAAAAGACCTGCATTATTAATGACTAATTGGAAAAGTAGTACGTACCAAAACCCAAACTTGTGGTGTTGCATGTACATCGGAAAGTGCGGGATGCTGAACTTTCATCCCATAAGCGGCATATTAACATTTATCTTTTATACAATGACATGACTGTTTCTTTATACAAGGGAAAGTTTGGGGTGCTGAACTGGTCTTCATCCCATGCATATGCCTATCTATTAAGCAAAGATTTGTTAATTTCTAGGAGGAGGCTCCAATTAAGAACTTGCGAACGCAATAGAATAACATTTATCTTTTTTGAGAAAGAACTATATATAGGTTCTGGCCATGGGAGTACTCTCGAAGCTTTTGCAGTTAATCTCATTCAATGGAGTGATACTGCTAATTGCGATGGTGGCAGCAGCGGCAGCTCAAGCCAAGCCTGTCCGCGACATGTGTGGGGGTGTAAAAATTCCATATCCATTTTGCTTGAATACTAGTGAAGCATGCTACTCGGGCAAGAACGTCTTCAATATCAGTTGTAATAGCCCTGATCATACTCCAATTATAGGCCGCAATGTCCGTGTCACAAACATATCCATTGAGGCTCATGAAATGCATGTCATGGCAATTGTAGCCCAAGCCTGTTACTTTTCGAATGGTTCCCTCGAATCCAATAATTCAACCCTGTTCAACGGAGGAAGTAATTTCACCCTATCTAATACAAAAAATGAGTTCACTGTTCTTGGCTGTGACACTACGGGCTTTATTAGTGGAAAAATAAACGGAAGAGACTACTCGACAGGGTGCATATCTCGATGTAATAACCGTAGCGATGCGATCAAAGCATCTTGCTCTGGCGTTGGCTGTTGCAAAATAGGGTTTCCAGATGGCTTAAAATATTATGGAGTGGAACTTTCAAGCTTTGAAAATCACAGAAACGTATGGAAGTTCAATCCTTGCAGCTATGCTTTTGTTGTCCAAATAGGAAACTTCACCTTCTCCACGGATTACCTACAGAAACGGCCACGCGAAAGGCGTCCAATAGTGCTTGATTGGGCAATTGGGAATGAAACATGCGACGAAGCTCGGATAAAAAAGGATTTCGCATGTCGGGATGAGAATAGTGAATGCCATGATCCAGAAACAAGGTCGGGGTACCAGTGCAAGTGTAAGCCGGGTTACCAAGGGAACCCATACCTCCGTGACGGTTGCATAGGTATTTTATATATACACAATCAATATGATCAATATATATATATATATATAAAGCTAGCTTCGATCGTGAACGATAAACTTAAATTAAGGAACTTTGATTGATTCCACTTAATATTTTCCCATTCAATCGTTTCGATATATGATGTCATAGCTTGATCGATCATGATGATCACTTGACTCGCTCGCAGAAATTAACGAATGTAAGGATCAAACTCATAACTGCAGCAGAGCTGATGGCTGTGTCAACACACCTGCAGGCAACTATACATGTCGTTGCCCCAAGTGGTACCATGGGGACGGAAGAAAAGATGGTGAAGGCTGTGCTGCGGATTTCGTACTAATTATTGAGATTGCCATTGGTAAGTTTACAATTTTACCTGCTAATAATACTCACTCATGTGCGTTACGATTTATCTACATCTAAATACTCTTGGATTGCCAAAATTAAACTTAATTAATGCTTATCAAATTTGCAGTTGATTGTGATATATATATATATATATTCGGTTATTAAATAATATTGGTGTAGTTTGGAACAAGGATTCATATTATTTTTGTAGATAATGTTTCCCCTTTTTTTCTAATTTTAATGCATTGTTGTATGTATTATAGCGTATATACAGCACTGTGTTAATTTATGGAACGCTCTTAATTGTAGATGGGTCTTGGACTTTTGCTACGCCTACTTAAAGAAAACTTAGTAAAAACGTACAACACGTGAGTGCAATTGTCAAAGTGAAAAGTCTACGAAAAAGTAAGAAATGGAAAGCAAATAAAAGAAACGGAAAAGTAAAAAAAAACAAAAACTCCCTTCCAGATTTGTTATAAAAAATTGACAATTACTAATACGGACAAGAACAATAATAATATTATCTAAATCAATTCAGATAAACCCTACAAATAAAAAAACCTAAAGAAATATCTAGACGATGAGAGATACGAAGGTACGTATAAGTTTCTTATTAAATAAATACTTTAAACTTTATTTCTCTTATTTTCCATCTAATTAAATATCATCATTTTAATTTTACTATTTCAAGTATTTATTATTGTTTTTGCTTAATCTGTAACTATTCCAAGCACATTGAAAATAAGGATAATGATTAATATATGTAGGAAAATGCATGCCTCCCCAGTGAACCCCCAAATGTGTTCTCTCGTGTATTTTAATTTTTTATAATGGTTAAAAAAGTGACTACTAATAAATTTCTATGTTTTTTAAATTTTTTTATATATAAATGTTTAAAAGATAAAAAAAATTGCAAGTACTAGGTGCACATTGGAGGGGCACATTGGGGAGGTAATGTACATAGCATTGTTCATAATATACTACAAGAAAAACCCTTTGTTAGGTCGATTTTGTCCATGCCGCCACTCCAAGAAAAATGGACTTTTGTGACTAATTTATTGCAACCAAAAGACTATTTACAACTAATTTTAATTGTAAATAGTCATTTTGCTGAAATTAACTGGTCGCAAATAAGCAGTTTTCTTGTAGTGCGCAAAAACAATTGCCGGGAATAGCATTGAATAGCGACAGTTATTTCTAATCCATGAAGATGAATAATTTTAAAGCTTTGCTATTCATCATTCCCACACACCATACTATTTTTTATTTTTGTTTGTTTTTTTAATTTTTTTTTTTGTTTTGGATTTTATTATTCTTAAACTTATTGAATTCTTCAACTCATTATCCATATACAACACATTTAGTAAGAGAAAAAAAAAGTATAGTGTGTGGTTTGTTGAGATAATGAATAAATTTTTTCATAATTTTATAGCCTACTCCAACACCTGCAATATATTATAGTTATAAATAATTTATTTTTCTTAGATGATTATTTAATGTATTTGTTATTTTTCTTAATTTGGTTTCAAATATTGCAGGTACTGGAGTAGGCTTTATTTGTATGCTTGTGTTTACCTCTTGGCTGTACTTCGTATACAAGAAACGAAAGATAATGAAGCTCAGAGAAAAGTTCTTTCAACAGAATGGAGGATTTATTTTAGAACAGCGACTCTGCAGACAAGAAGGATCCACAGATACACTTAAAATCTTTACCGTTGAACAGCTACAGAAGGCGACCAAAAACTATGATGAGAGCAGGATAATTGGCCGAGGAGGTTTTGGTACGGTTTACAAAGGTTTTTTATCAGATAATAAGATTGTTGCCATCAAGAAGTCCAAGATAGAGGATGAAAACCAAATTGAACAATTCATCAACGAGGTGGTTGTGCTCTCCCAAATTAATCATAGGCATGTTGTCAAACTCTTGGGATGTTGTTTAGAAACACAAGTTCCTTTGCTTGTCTATGAATTTGTCCCAAACGGTACCCTTTTTAAGTACATTCATCAGGAAAGCAATGTGTCCACATTTTCTTGGGAAACCCGCTTGAGGATAGCTGCAGAAACAGCTGAGGCACTATGGTATCTGCACTCTGCAACCTCAATACCTATAATTCACAGGGATGTAAAATCAACAAACATATTGCTTGATGATAACTTCACTGCAAAAGTCTCCGACTTTGGAACTTCAAGATTGGTTCCGAGAGATCAAAAGCAACTAGCCACTGTAGTGCAAGGAACTCTTGGATACTTGGATCCTGAATACTTGCAAACAAACCAGTTGACAGAGAAAAGTGATGTCTATAGCTTTGGAGTGGTGCTCGTGGAGCTACTTACAGGAAAGGAGGCACTTTCATTTGCTAGGTCCGAGGAGCAAATAAGTCTGGCTATGTATTTTATTTCTTCCATAAAAGAGGAAAAATTATTTGAAATTCTTGAAAATCACATAGTTGCAGAAGGAAATAAAGAGCAAATCCAACAATTTGTGGAGCTTGCAAGGAGCTGCTTAGCAGTAAAAGGGGATGAAAGGCCTACAATGAGGGAAGTAGCAATGGGATTAGAAGGAATAAGAAAGATGCAGAAGCATCCCTGGGTTAACTTGGAAGCATATTCAGAAGAGTTTGAACACTTGCTTGGTGAGACATGAATGACCATGGAACATACGCCCTGGGAGATGGAAGATGAATGTTTTATGCTAACCTATACGGATCTTGATGTCATTTTCTTATCATGCATGTATATATGCAATTTCCTACTTTTATTTTGTATGCGCATTCCCTTCTACTGGTATGACACGTACTTTGTAGTTGTTATCTGATATGGTTAGCGACTCTACAGTAAGTGCTTGTTTTTCCTATGTTTTATTTTTGGTGTGTTTCACTCTTCCTCGTATGACATTGCCTTCTTGTTTTTATGTTCCTACAGTTTTAATATTTTAAGTTGTTTTTATGTTCCTATATATTGTCATACTGCTCTGCATGCATATCTTCGGTTATTTATACTTGATTGACATATATACTACATACTTCTTCGACTACATGCAATGCTCAGTTGAAATAATGCTTTCCGTTCAGTCGTGGAACTTCTATGATTCTGTCCAAAGGGTTTAGATGACCATATTAATCATATTGATATGACTAGACTTCCTTTTAATAAGTTTTTATTACTCCAAAAACATGCAAAATAGATTTTAAGTTCAAATTAATGCCCATAAGAACTAGCTCCTACACGTATACATTATATAGCCTAATCCTCTTCAAGACTAAACAAAAGTACAAGGACTAAAACTTAGATTACAAAGAAGTCTAAACTCTGGTCTCTAAACATTTTTTACTAAAATTCCTTAACATTAAGATGGAAAAAAAAAAGACTTAAAATAGTCTTCACATGCTCAATCTGCACATAAAAGTTATAAAAATCTACAACAGTCAGCCATCAAGTGAAAGGACAAAAAAAGCAAAATAAGTACATCCAGAATGTTAAAGAATTCAGAAAAATAAAAGTCAATTATGCCATGCTAACTATAGTGGATATGTATTTCGGTTGTAATGCTCCATATCTAGAGAGTTAGGAAGTTTGTTCCTGTCATCTAAAAATCACATTTTACAATACAACTATATATTCTAAAGTCTTAATGATACACAAAATTTATTTGTTTAAACCAAGTATATGCATTCACCTACAAGGACATCAACAAACTACTCAAACATAATTAATTAAGGATGCCAAAAAATCTAAAAAACAATTAGGGCTGTAAAAATAAACTTGAGAACTAGCCTGGATAGGATGGTTTGGTCCGGTTTTGGACCAATTCGGTCCGGGACGGGTTCCTCCATTTTAAAAACCGGTCATAACCGGTTCGATCTCGGTTTTATGTTTTCTAGGACCGGATTGAACCAGACCGATTCGCATATTTATATATTTTTAATTATTTTTTAACATTATCTATAATATAAAAATATTATATATAATTTTTATAAATTATAATTATATATGAAATAATGTTATATTATAATTTATAACATAAGATTTTAATCTAAAACATGAAATTTTATTTGATCATATGTGCTAAATATAAAATATATATTTATTGCATTTTATGGCTTAATAAATTCTCAACATATTCCATTTAATAAATACATTAGTATATTAATTATTATATTATCACTAACATATAGTAATAGTACTATACCAATAGTATTAGTGTATTACTAATATATATATATAAGTATAAGAGATTAGAGATTTAATATATATATTAAAATCTGGAAAATCGGACCAACCCGGACTGGAACCGGTAAAATCGGAAGTATTGGTTTAGGAGGGTAACCGATGCGGTCCTGGTTCTTAAAAATGCAAAACCGGTGTATACTGGTTCAATCCCAACACTCAACTTTACAAGCTCGCCCATGCTTTCTATTCTTAATCTTTAACTGAAACTTCCAAATCATCTGAAAAATAGTGGAGATAGTTAGGTGAGTTATCAACAACTTAGTAAGCAATGAGTCTATATTAATGTGTAAGTATGACCAAGTTACAGAAAGAAGAAATAGACAGTTCTAAAAAATATGGAAGTGGTATTTTCAGAAGCATTTCATTTCAATAATAATATACAAACGACCATAGGTACATGCATAACTCAAACATCATCAGAAACAGAACCAGAGACCATGTTTACCCCCATGGTAGAGTTGTGCATGTCTGCGATTAGTCAAGCAAAACATTTCACTATTTTACCAATGTGATGCAGTTAAAACAAGGATCATGTCTACCCCGTGGCAGGGTTGTGCAATCTGTGGATAGCCAAGCAAAACATTAAACCACTTTGTCACCAAAAAATTACATTTAGAACAGAAACCACTATTATATCTCATGGCGGGGCTGGAGGCTACTATTATATCCTGAGGCAGGGCCAAAGGCCACTATTATGTCTCGTGGCTAGGCCAGAGGCCATTATGTTCCCTAATGGGGCTAGATGCCACTATTATATCCCGTGGCAAGGCCATAAATCAGAGCAAAACATAATCTTATGCCTTAGGGTTTTCATATACAATATCATATCATAACATTATACAGAGTAGATAAATATCACAAAATCAAATAAAAATTTCAGACTTCATAACATTATACAGAGTAGACTTTATATTTACATTTTATGCAAATCAAATTTTTAATTAATCATGAAACTGATTTTTGTTGTGCAAAATGATAAGGAAAAAGAATATTTAATGAAGAAATAAGCTATATATCATAAAATAAAAACTAATCAAAAGTGACAATGTTTGAGACAAAATAAATATTCAATACAAAATATGTCTATGTCGATAGATTTTGGATGTCCTCCTGCATCACAGTAATGCGTGCTTCAAGTCCTTACAATCGAGTAATGATCGGAGCAGTGATCCTCTCCATGATCCTCTAAATGTCATGGATCAAAAGTTCGTGATGCTCCTCCAATAGAGATCGCATCTTCCTAGTACTAGTCGTTGTAGCCTCTATATAAGCTTTGACATCCATAGTAGCTGGATCATTTTCAGTGCCACTGCAACATTAATGCGAGTCTTCTGCAAGTGGCCCTCGCTCTTGTTGAAAATGATCTTATTAAGGGGGCCGATCTATGGGTGCATCCGCTCTGTCAAAAGCAAATCCACCCCTGATTTAACTAGGAGGTTGGAGATCATCAATGCTTATGGTAGACTACCTCCAATCAAATGCTATGACTCAGATTCGATGTGGATGAGGAAGTATAGAGGCACATCAATCTATTGTCATCATGCTATCCGTAGCATTAGTCAAGCCCCTTTGATGCAGAAATTTGTCTTGTGCTTTTTTAGATTGATATTGTGTAAGGCCAGCAACTATAATATGTGAAAGACGACTCGACAATCTACCTGTTTGATGACCTTGCTGCCATTAAAGGAAGGAGCCAAATCTTCCAACATCAATCGACGAACCTCATCCTCCTCATCCTTGATATCATCGCTACTGTTTGTCAATACTAGTGGTGGCAAAGCAGGGTATGCACCTACCTTATGAGGATGTTGAGAAACTCAATGATATTGTCTAGTGAGAATGTAATACCGACTCTCCAAATAGAAAAAGTGAATACTCGTCACTAGACCCCATCTTTGATATAGCCTGAAAGAACTCAACGACCATATTTGGATAGGCCACCTCGTTTTGCTCACAAATCGGACCCCATCCTCTATCGTGGAGGATGGATGACCAACTCATTGGGCCTTATGTTAGTACTAGCCTTATTGCTAGGTTGCCCCTCATGTCCACACTTTCTTCCAACATATTTCATGACTTCACTATTTAGAAAAAATAATAATAATTAGTTATAAATAGATCCAATAATTGAACAATGTAATTATGTTCTTCTGAGCTATGTTTGAATTGAAACAATTACTGTGCAATCTAATATTTAACATGTTCGAACGGAATTTACAACATTCGAACTGATATAATAACTTTTTTCCAGTTTGAATAGCTTATAGTCTTTATGAACTAATAAACGTCATACCATTCTAAAGAGTTGTGTCAAGTTTATACTAAAAGAAGTGTCATTGTGGAAAAACCATTCAAACAAATTCACATCCATTCCAACAAACAGACCTTAAAGCGTTCGAACGCATGGTCACATTTGAATGCAAAGTATAATTGCTTGGACGAGTGGTGAAAATCGAAGGTCTTGGTGCGATTTTGGTCCAAAACCGAAACCGCACCCATAAGCAGAAAATATGTTTATCTCAGCCGAAACCGGTCGATGAAGGGGAAGAAAACCGTCGACATTAGTTCGGTTTTCTTCCGGTCGGTTGGCCAACTTCAATGGTGGCACAAACAAAGTTACAAACACCTGAACGCCATCATCACAGATTCACAAAGTTACAAGATTCACACCAAATATCAAAAGATTCAACACAAATATCACACTATCATAGAACTGAGCCATAACAAAAAACTAGAAAATGGATCGGTTTCCTCTCTAGAAAATCTTACAATAAATATCACAAGATTGTTTCACAACAAAATAACAAAATGGATCAGTACCCTCTTTAGAAAAATTAAAATAACCAACAACAAACCTCAAACGAATCGGAGATGAGAGCTTGAAATGACAGAAATGGATGAAACGTCGCAAATGGATGGAGGGAGAGAGGGATGGCAATGGAAGAAAAATCCAATGAAATCGGCAATGGATCGATGGCATTGAAGAGAGAGAGAGAGATGAGAGGGGGATGAGAGAATCTGAGAGAGAGAGCGAGAGAGAGAGAGAATGGTGCAGAGAAGAGGGAGAAGGGGGGATCTTAACCTAATCTAGAAACGACGCTGTTTGGTTAAGACCAAACCCACCGTTTGCTTTATTTTTTTTTTCAACTAAGGGGGCCCAAATGACGTCTTTTCACTAATTTAAGTGAAACGACGTCGTTTTTATATAGGTATAAACTGAACAAAAAATATGGTTGAATTGGTCGGCCAGTTAAGCGGTTTTTCACTAGGTCGAACCAAGACCAAACCGGCCGACATCGGTTCTGCTTATTTTCTACCATTGGTCAACCAGTTTCCTATCGACTTTGGTCGGTTCCATGCCTCGGTAGCCAGTTTGATCAATTTTCGGCCGGTTTACTTTGTTCCTGTACACCCCTAGTTTGGACATTTGAACGGAGTTGAATATGTTCAAACATACAAACATCAAACAATTCAAAGTGTCAAGTTTGAACTATCTGATATGTGCTATTTGGCAAAAAGCATTCAAATAGCATAATAGTCATTCGATAACACAAACCTGAGCCATGAACATCTATGGCTTAGTCGACTCAGAAGAAATAACCCACCAACGATTCTCAAGAATCGTTGGTTTTGAACGAGTAAAACTTCATAGGGAGGGAGCCCACACCTCACTCCATCATTTACACACCCAAGCATCGTATTTAGCAACCAGAAAAAGACAACAAATGGGTCAGATCTTGTTCTAAATTTTGAACCCCATTTTCAGCACAACTAACATTTTTCAAGTGTATTTACTACGTAGAATGAAGGGATGAGAATTGTTACCTGTTTAATGGTAGCCTTAGGTCAGTCTACGGTAGAGTTGGGCGGTGAACGATGATTGGTGGTTTCGAATGGGGAATTTTTATGAATGGTTTGATGCATATAGGTTATATATATTTCCTAACTTGGTTCCGTTCGAATGGTATTTTGTACATCCAAATGGTTTCTGTAAACCAATCAAACGGGAAAGGTTCGTTCGAATGCTAGATTCATGAATCTTCCAAAAAAGTTATGAGGGTTTATATCTGTATGGTACTCAGGTACATTCGAACATTCGTAAAATTTGTTCGAACCATTTGATGGAAGTTAAAATGAAAAATGCATAATTTTAAAAATTTGAACAAATAATGAAGCATTCAAACATGCATGTAATATGTTCGAACAACTTGTGCATGGAATAAATTTAATAAAAGCATAATAGTAAAAAGTAAATAAACACAAATCAAATATGGCAATCATCTTTCATTCTGTTGTATGCTAGATGCATGAAACAAATATAGTAATCACATTTCTTTTCTTGTAGCAAAGGAGTATTGTCAACAAAGTAAATAGAGCAAATTTAATGATACACCATCATGAAGGTTCTATATCTTTTCATCGCCTATAAAAACAATTGGTATTGTTATACTAGTCTAGGTTAAATATTAACATATCAACATTTGAGATTGAAGTTGTAACATATATTTTTCTTTTGCAGTAACAAGCTAGTCGTACTAATTATAACTTGTCCTAATTGTATGCTAATTTGCATACAAATCATGACGATGTTTGGACCAATCCTGAAACTAAAGGAAATTACGTAAGTTTAATTTTCTATTTATTTCCTAATAATATTTATGTTATTTATAATATCTGTAATGATATTTCTTTTCTATTTTTTTTTTCTTTTATTTTTTTGTAGGAGAAGATGGTTTCATTTCGGCAAAATGCTGCTGTGTCTAATGGATCCTCCATTAATGATGTTGAGATCTTTTCTCAGGTTCTTGGACACTGTTCTGGATATTTGACGGGTTTGAGACATTGCGTGAAGCCTTTTTCCTCAACCTCATCATTTTCTCAAAGCAGATTGAATAACAACTATTGGGACTTAGAGGTAGCAAGACTCGAGATCGAATATTTGAAGGCCAAGCAATGAGAGTTGGATAATCAATTGCATCTGGCAGTGGATATGGAGGCCTGATAACAACAAGACATGTAGAGGAAGATGGAAATTCAATCTAAAAAAATACTCAAACAGATGCAGTTAATGATATCCCAAAACTAATATTATCACATTATGTCTATTGACTTATTTTGACTTACTGCAATATTTGAACAATTGTGATGTTTTAATTATAATTTTTAATTGTAGTTTTCTTATTATAAATTTTTCATGTACTACCAGTGATTACCATTTGAACAATAATTATTAATTACTATCGTTCGAACATGTTTTTTGACGCCATTCAAATGAGCAACACAAAACCATCCCCCTGAAAATGAAATCATCACTGGAGTTCGAATAGATTACTAATTCGTCAAACACTCTGCATGTCTGACCATTCGAACACATATTGTTATGTTTGAACCAATTTTATGTCATTCGAATGGATAATAAATGTGATGACCATGACTTTCTAGGCTTTTTGTGTATTTTTTTTTTCATAAGCCCATGAGAGTTTTGGCCATTCATAGGAAATTAGGCTTTGAATCCCAATGGAATTAGGGCTCACGCCCAACTCAAGAGTTTTGTATGCCATTTGTTATTCAATAGAGCTATGTCTAGAACTTGATGAATCTAGATGGAAATAAAGAAAGAGAGGTGAGAATGATCTAGGGTTTGCCTTACACACCTACCATAGGAGATTAACTATTTTCTTGATGTGTGTCACGCATGCATGGAGGTTTGTTTGTAGGAAGAAGTTTTGTGACACTTGTCACAATAGGAAAGAGATTCTAAAAGTGAATGATTAGGCTATGGAAAAGTGGAGCCTAGGGAAGGCCAAAAGGCCTTGCACAACAACCATGGAGAAGGAAGGTTTGCTTTTTGCCATGTGTCATACATGCGAAAAGTAGGTAAAAAGGTTTGTCTTGGGAAATAATAAAATCAAGCTTGGGAAGAAAGGCCTACATGCCTAAAGTTTCTAGAAGTAAATCTTTTGTAAGACACCTTGAGGTGGACAGCTAGGGCAAGGATGTTTTTGCAAATTTGGACAAAATTTGCTTGTCCAAAAGTGTGGTGAAAAAGGATTTTCTTGGAAGAAGAAAGAGGGTTTCGGTAGCCCATGCACGCGCGCGCGCACACACACACACACACACTCCTCACACCCCACTTGGATTCATGCACACATGTAGGAGATTGATGAAGATTTTTAACTTGATAAAGACCAGATAGCCACAAGATTCATTTAATCGAGACATGAAATGAAAGGGCAAAAGAGGAAGGAGGCTTTGGTTTTGAGGAAGGATACGCCACTTGTCCAAAATGGAATCTCATTTTGTTTCCAACACAATCAAATGATGAGATAGGGAAGGAGCCATAGGAAGGGATGCAACTTGACATCCATGCAAGGAACTTTGGCTCGTGTAGGAAGTTTTTGTGTCACTTTGTGAAGAACCCTAGGACTTTGTCACTTTGTGAATTTGCTCTTGAAGTATTTGGCCATCACTTTCTCTCCAACTTTCTATCATTTCCTCACCATCCAAACACTCTCCACAATACTTTATTTTCATCCAAACATCATTTGGAGTGTAAGCAAAGCTAGAAGATAGTTCCAAGAGGAGAGTCATAGAAGGTATGAAACCAACATTTCCTTTACTACACACACACACACACACACAGTTTTTAGAGGAATGAAGTTTCAGTTCTAGCAAGTTCATCTAGAACTCATGCTCACACATACACACACTTGAGCTAGAAGAGTTAGCTCATATTTAGGGAGGTTTTCCATATGAACTTACATTTTTATGCACATGGTTAGATTAGGGTTTCTTTCGTGGAAGATAGGATCAACAAGCATGATGTTTTTTAGGATAAAGGTCATGGCTCTAGTGTCTCTACGAGTTAGGGTTTTGCTGTAGTTAAGTTTCGGATTGAAGGAATGAGGGTCTAAATGGTTGGAGTCCTTTTCTTGGAGAAAGATGTCAAGAGCACAACACTTAATCACACGGGTTAGGATTTTTCTTGAATGATGAACCTAACGAGTACTATATGTATTTTCATCTTGCTTGCTATATATTACGGATTTTTGTAAGTAAACTTCTAACTTGTACTTGGATATCTTGTGTATAAGTCATGTGAACTTGGTGGTTGTTTAGTTTTATGTGATTGTTCATGATATTGATGTTTCTTTCGTATGATATTATCTCTTCTTAGCATGATTATCTTATGTATAAATAGAATGGCCTATGGAATGTATTCATGTTATGGAAATGGAATAGGAAGCCATCTAGGGTTCGGATTGCACAATATGTATTTGTATGTAAATGATTGTTACTTGACCGAATCTTGTATGGGGCTAAGCTCAATAAAATGTTTATCTATGATCACTAGATTGTTTCGGCCATCCATGAATGTTCTTTGTTAAAGTTTTTGTTTAACACATTAGAAGATTCTAAGTTTATGAAATGTTGATTGGAATGTTTGTTTTCAAACTTAAAGTTCTCGGCTGTTGCCATATATGAAGGATGATCTTTTGTGGTTGAAGTTTAATAAGCTAAGAATGATTCTTGGATGTATTAGGGTTTGTAAGTTTTGGCCCCTACACGAAAAGGATTGAATGTTTGCTTCTTGGTTGATATTCAATGCCTTACAATTTTTATAAAAAAACATGTTCGCATGTTCTAATATTTTCAAGTCGTAACTCGAAATGTAATTCAAAAGATACCTGAGCGGGATCACACCTAAAGCTAGTGGGTGCACTATAGTGAAGATGAAGCGAGCTGTCATAATATGAAAGTTTAAAGTAAGACGTAGTCACCTTGGTCAAAGTGGCCAATGGTCGATGTAGTAACTAACGGGAAACACACGGTGCATAGGAAAATCGTGAGGTATCCATTTATAAGTTAAGAAATGTCTCGAGCTCAAAGTTATGTTATATGATCAAGAAACGAGCTCACAAGTATGTTAATGAACAAGTACGAAATAAAGAAAGAATCTTTATGAAAGTAATGTTTTACACAATGTCTTTTTGAAAGGTCAAATGCATAAGTAAAGTCTCATGTCCATGCATTCATTGTTAAGTTTGCTTTCATATGCTTACGATATCTGCTACATGTTAATTGTTTACTTATTGAGATTTTTCGAAATCTCATTATTGTATTTTCCACTATCATTCCCCTACTTGGAATAGTAGAAATTGTACCAGGTATGCGAGACTGTTAGTTATGGACGGGATTTGTGAGATAGTGGAGGACGAGTTCACAGCGGAGGCTTGTCATCAATTCACCTTAGAAATGCGTAAGGTTTCGGCTCAGCGACTCAAGAAGATTTTGGCAAATCTCAATGAGTCCAATGTTGGAGTTTCATCTTTGGATCCTTAAAGGATGTTAAGATTTAAGCACAATATGAATTTTGCGTCGAGATTTCTGGAAGAAGCTAAGAACTCCGCAGTTGAAGCCAAGGAAGTTGCCAAGGAGTTGGGTTAGAAATAGACCCTCGAATGTCTAGGGGAGTGTTCTTAAGTTTGTTTGAGGATGGGACCTTGGTTCTGACCCATTCCACTTTTGGAAAATGACTCTTTTGTTAAGTTGGATGTTTTGGTTCAGTGTTTTGGGAGTCTCTTTTTGAAAACACTTGACTACTTTTGATAACTCTTATGGGATATGAATTATTGGGATTTTATGTTCTTCGGTACCATGGCTATTGTTCCATTAATTGACTTAAGTTGACTTTCCGCTATGATATACTGCATACTGCTAATTATCATTAGGTGCATTGCATCTTATCTGCATGTACGAGGGGTAGGTAACATTGTGTTGCATATCCCGACGTTTTAGTTTCCACCAAATCTCAAGCGGGGGCTAGAGGTGTCACAATAAACCATTGGAACAAGGTTTCTCAGACTAAACATTCGAACAAAATTTTTAATTCAAACGTTTTTTCAAGTGCGTGTAATAGGATAATGTATGTTCGAACAAAAATCAAATTCTTCGAGCAACAAGAAAGCGTTTGAACACTTATTTTATTCAAACATAAGCAAATAAATTGGTGTTGTTGGAATTAAATTACTAACATGTCCAAACGGTTAACCGAGTATTCAAACCAATAATATTGTGCTCGAACAGCTTTTTGGGACGAAACAATTTCATCCCCCAAAAAATTTTAGTTTGAACGGCTCAGCCACATTTCGTTCCTAAAATTACTTTTTTGGGAAAAAAGAAAAAAAAATTCGTCCCCAAAAAATGCAATTTCTTGTAGTGCATATTTGTTTTCTTTCTCTATCATTTTTTTTTCTCCTATAAGGAGGGAGAAAAGTTGAGTTTCGACGTATATACGCGCGCATATATATAATCTCGGTTTTTACTTTTTTTTAATTGTTATGAGTATAGACTATCTCCTCGATAAAATTAAATGACCTATTTTGCGTAGATCTTTCTTATTCTATATTTTAATATTTGAACAAAGTAATACATGAAACGACCCATCCATCACCTTGAACTAGAGAAATCTGAATTTTAATCTCTCGATGGAATTGGCATTTAAGTTAAAGGATTGAATTGACTATTTGTGGATATGAGATTTAAAAGAAATGAATTAAGATCTCTTAATTTTTTTTTTTTTAACTCTAAAGGCATTTTTCTATGTTGTAACCAGTGGAGATTAGTGTTGTATTCCAAAGGCTTTTTCATGATCTATTTTCGTCATCACAACCAGAAGGTATTGAAGACTACTTGAGCTCTCTAGAACCTAGAGTAATTGCTTACATGAATAAGAAACTGCTCAAAGAATTAACTGTTTAGGAGGTAGAGAATGCAATATTTCAGATGGAAGCTCTTAGTTCCCCAGGGCCTGATAGATATCTAGTAGCTTTCTATTAAAACCATCGGAGAACAGTAGGTAATGATTGAAGTTGTCTTGCATGTGCTAAATTCAAGTGGATCGATGAATGATGTAAATGAGACTTACATTTCTCTTATCCCTAAGGTAAACTCTCCTACAAAAGTCTCAAAATTTTGGTGAATTAGTCTATGTAATGTTTCTTACAAAATTATTTCAAAAATCTTGGCTAATAAACTTAAAAAGATATTGCATGTGATCATCTCTCCTAATCAATCTGCTTTTGTTCTTGGGAGATTGATATGAGGTAATATAATTGTAGCTTATGAGGCCATGCACAGTATGAAAGGAGATCGATTGGCAAGTCTGGATATATGGCATTGAAACTTGATATGAGTAAAACATATGACTGGATTGAATGGAAGTTTCTAAGAGCAATCAAGAGTAAGTTGGGTTTTAAGCAAAAATTGATTGCCCTAATGATGAGTTGCATTAAATCTGCTGTCTATTCTATTCTTAAAAACGGAATTCCCCAAAGGCTGTTCAATCCAACAAGAGGAATTAGGCAAGGTGATCCATTATCACCTTACCTATTCATATTATGTGCTGGACCTTTAAGCTCTCTTCTCAGTAGTGCAAAAGACACTGGTGCTATTATAATTTTCTCCATTGCTCGAGACAGGATCCACATTAACCATCTCTCTTTTTCATATGATAGTTTACTCTTTTATAAAGCCAACTCTCTTGTGTGAAGTAGGCTAATAAGCATTCTGAACACTTATAAAAATGCTTTTGGACAAAGGTTGAACAAAGAGAAAGCATCCATCAAATTTTGCAGAAATACATCAAAGGAAAATCTAGAGATCATTTTGAGTATTGCATGCCTTAGATCTACAATGTATGTTGAAATGTATCTAGGCCTACCAGCACTTATTTGAAGATCTAGAGTTAGCTCATTTCAAAGTATTCTGGACAGAGTTAGCTACAAAGTGAAAACTCTATCTCAAGTAGGAAAAGAAATTTCGCTGAAGGAAGTAGTGCAAGCCTTGGCTACCTACAACATTGGAGTTTTTAAAGGAAGCCTCCTCAAAGATATCAATAGAGTAAATTTTTTGTGGGGACAACAAGAGTATGACAAGAAACGACATTGGGTCTCTAAGAGCTCAATGGGGAAAGCTAAGTTAGTAGGGGGATTGAGATTTAGAGACTTGGAAAGTTTAATATGGCAATGCTAGCAAAGCAAGGTTGGATATTAATTCAGTATCCTCACTCTATAGTTTCTCGAGTCCTAAAGCAAAAATACTTCCCTAAGGACTCATTTTTTTAAAGTAAAACTTGGCAACAAACCATCTTTTATTTGTAGAAGCGTTTTTGCAACTTGTTCTTTAGTAGATGGAGGCACAATATGGAGAATTGAGAACAGCCAGCAGGTAAAGATATAGAAAGACAAGTGGATCCCCAAGCCCAACTCATTCAAAATCCAAGGCGTAGTGAAGACTCTTGATGAAAATGCCACAGTGAAAGAACTCACTGATCCTGATACAAAGCATTAGAGAATTGATTTGATTGAATGGTTTTCAAATGATGAGATTGTTATCATTAAAAGGATCCTAACAAGTCACTGCAATAATCATGATAAGCTAATCTGGAAAGGAACTTCAAATGGCTAATTTACCATAAGAAGTGCTTACCAAAGGCATAAAGAATCTCAGGAACATTCAAAAGGGAAGACTTCTAGTAGAAGTAATCTTAGACAACTATGGTCAGGAATTTGGAAGCTGAACATTACTCCAGTAGAAAAGATTTTCCTATGGAAAGCATGTCTAGAAGCAATTCCTACCAACTTGAATTTGTTGAAGAAGAAAGTGGTGGGTAAGCCCAATTGTCTAATATGTATTGAGGAAGAAGAATAAGTGGTTCATGCTTTGTGGAAGTGTATAGCTACACAAGATGTTTGGAGCTAGTGCTCCAGAAGAATCCAAAAAAACAATATTTGCAGAAACTCTTTCTTGGAAACAATAGAAGCTATGTGTATTGTTTTTGAGAAAGAAGAACCGAAGGAAATAATAGTTGTGGAGGAAAGAACATATCACAGAAGAAATGCATTTGTTTTCCAATAAGAATTCAAACATCCTAATGTAGTGATGAGACAATCGAATGAGATTTTGCAGGATTTGAAAAATCTAAGAGTTCAAAGAACTGAACAGGTTGGAACATCTAGCAATGTAACACAGAAATTGGATGTTGCCCTTGGTAAAACTCATTGCAAAACGGAATTGGATTCATAGCTCAAGGTTAGAATGGCAGTGTCATAACTGCTATGAGGATAATGCAACTAAAGGATCCTTCCCTGTGAATTCTAATTCTAAACATATTCTTCTCTCTACTCTAGTAAGGGGACGTTGAGGTGAAGCTCGGGGGGGACCACTAGCGTGTCTAGGGGTTTTGTAGTGGAAGGCAAGTGGTACGTAGCAGGTGTGCAACGGATAGTACGGTGCTCACGGTGGCTGCAGCGAGAGGAAAGGCATAGAGACAATGCTGGTTACTAGAAATGTGGTGACAGAACGGAAAAAGGAGAGGAATACGATTAGAGTGATCGGAGAAGGAGAAAGGCAGAAGAAAATGAACGAGGTAGAGGAGAAATGGGAGAGATTCTATTTGACGAAGGAGGAAGGGGAAGTTATAGCCATTGATGAATCAGTTACAGAGGAAATAGAATATAAAGGAGAGTGTAGTTTGGTCGGTAAGGTTTGTATGGAGCAAAGCATTAGGAAGGAGGTGCTAGAGGCAACAATGATGAAAGTTTGGAGGATAAGCAAGCCAGCAAAGTTCGCTGAGGTGGGGAATAACGTTTTCACTCTAACTTTTGCAAATCATGCAGATAAGCAAAGGGTATGGAGTGGGAGACCGTGGTTATTTGACTCTCATTTACTGGCTCTGAAAATGTTTGAGGAGTTCACACCACCTCAAAGTCTGAAGTTTGAGTAGGAGAGTTTCTGGGTCCAAATGCATGAGATGCCGCTAGTCTACATGGATGATGACCACTGGAGGCAGATTGGGAAGACCATTGGCAAGGTGGAGGAGGTTTACGTGAATACAGATGGTAGTGGATGGGGCAGATTTCTAAGAGTCCAAATCAGGTTAGATATTCTTAAACCACTGGCTCGGGGTAGATTTATTACTATTAGAGGAGAGAAATTGTGGATTCCTTTAAGGTATGAAAAACTACCTAGAATATGTTTTGCCTGTGGATGTATGGTGCATGGCAGTGATGGGTGTAAAGGGAATGGGGAAGGAAAGGAGCAATATGGGTCGTGGCTGAGGGCTAAGGCTAAATCAGGGTTTAGAGGTAAGAAAAGAGACAGATTCGAGGACAGAAAGAGGGAAGATAGTAACTCTAATATTAATGTGGAAAAGGAGGGGAATGAGGAAGGAAACAAAAAAGCAAGGGGGGAGAAAGTTAGTAGTTGTATGTTAACTAAGATGGAGAGAAGGGGTAAGATAGTAGGGGATGAGGGAAAAGGTAATGTACGGGAAGAGGTGGAAGTAGTGAAGGAGACTCAGGTGGTAGAGGAAGAGAGGGGGGACAGGTGACTGAAGCAGTGAGGGTTAGGGGTGGACCAAAAGTTATTTCTGTTGGGAAACCATTGACAAGGGGAGGGTGGAAGAGGAAAGCTAGAGAGAAGGAACAAGTATTAGATAATAGGGTGGGTTGTTTGACAAGGAAAAGATTAAAAGATGAGGTAGAGGTGGGTGAGGGTGAGAGTGAGAGTGAGAGTGGGAGGCACAAAAGAGTCAGTTGGTAGTGATAAAGGAGGGATGGAAGTTCATCAAGATTTGGCAGAGGCTGTCCAACAGCCCTGCCAACCCCAATGAAAATCCTAAGTTGGAACTGCCGAGAGTTTGGGAACCCTCGGATAGTTCAGGACCTTTATCATTTGGTGGAGCATAAGAGACCCGACATAGTCTTCTTGATGGAGACTAAGTTAAGAGCAAGAAGTTTTGACTATTTGAAGAAAAAATTGAAGTGTGAAGGTTGTTTTGTGGTGGAGTCAGTAGGGAGGAGGGGTGGTCTAGCATTATTATGGAACAATGTGTCAAAATTTGAAGTTATTAACTACTCACAGAGGCATACAAATGTGAGGATTTCAGATGAAGATGATAAGGAAGGATGGATCCTCACAGGTTATTATCGGCAACCAGAAACTACTAAGAGGGCTAAAGCATGGGATTTCTTTGAATCTCTAAGGCCTAAACGGAATCAAGAGTGGTGTGTAATTGGTGACTTTAATGAAATTGCAACAAATGATGAGAAGGAAGGTGGAAATCCAAGGCAGGAAAAACTGATGGAGCGGTTTAGGTTGGCTTTGGAGAGAGGAAATCTTTATGATATTGGTTGGAGAGCGAATAAGTTCACTTAGAATAATAAACATGAGGATGATACCTTTACCAAAGAAAGGTTGGATAGGGCTGTGGCCAATCCTAGTAGGGTACATTTATATAGAGAGTATTGGGCGGAGGTCTTGGCAGGAAGATGCTCAAATCATAGGCCTTTGTTACTGACTTTGTGTAAGAGAGGTACAAGCAGGTGGAGGGGCAAGAAAGTATTGAGATATGAAGCGAGTTGGGCAAAAGAAGAAGAATGTGAAGAGGTTATTAGAAGGGTGTGGGAAAGAGTATGGAAAGAGGAGAGCAGACAAAGAACTTTACAAACCTACTGGAAAATTGCACTGAGGCACTTAGTTTGTGGAATGACCAGAACAAAGTTGACAGGGTGAAAGATATCAAAGAAAAGACTAAATTACTAAAAAAGCTACAAGATGATGAGGGAAGGCACAACTCAGCAATGATTAAAAGGGTGCAAAGGGATGTAGGGCTTCTGCTTGAGAATGAGGACTTGAAATGGAAGCAAAGGGCAAAAAAGAACTGGTATGTCTCGGGTGGCAGGAATACAAAATTTTTTCATGCATGTGCAAGCCAGAGAAGAAGGAAGAACAACATAAATCAAGTGAGGGATGAACAAGGAAGAATGTTCAGTGGCCAAGAGGAAGTTGATGAAACTTTCAGATCATATTTTGGGAAGTTGTTCACTACCTCAAACCCAAACACAACTGCACTGGAGGAGTGTCTCCAACACATTGTACCTAGGGTGACAAGTGAGATGAATGAAAGATTAAGAAGACCTTTCAGTAGATTGGAGATAGAATAAGTTATTAGAAGCATGGCTCCTTTCAAGTCCCCAGGTATTGATGGTTTTGGTGCTTGCTTTTATCAAAATCATTGTGCAACTGTGGGTGATAAGTTGTGTTTGACAGTGCTAGATTTGTTGAATGGTAAGATCCCTTTCTCTTATGTTAATCAAACATTTATTGTTTTGATTCCCAAGAGTAAGGAGCCTAAGTTGGTTATTGAGTATAGGCCTATAGCCTCTGCAATTTCATCTACAAGATGGTGTCCAAAGTAATAGCAAACAGACTTAAGGAAGTGCTGTCAGTAACAATTTCAGCCAATCAAAGTGCCTTTATTCCTGGCAGGATCATAACTGACAATGTAATGGTGGCTTATGAGATCTTACATTCGATGAAAGGGAGAAAGAAGGGGAAAGAAGGCAGTATGGCTATCAAGTTGGACATGTCCAAGGCCTATGATAGGATAGAGTGGTCTTATGTGGGTGCTGTTATGAAAAGGCTTGGGTTCTGTGATGAATGGGCAGAATTGATCTTGAAGTGTATTAGCTCAGTTTCTTTTTCTGTGTTAATTAATGATAGACCAAGAGCTGAACTTATTCCTTCGAGGGGACTTAGACAAAGGGACCCTCTATCCCCTTATCTATTCATTATGTGTGCAGAGGGCTTGAGTTCCTTATTCAACAACTCAGATCTTAGAGGGAACACAAAAGGAATTTCAGTAGTGAGAAGGGGGTTAAGAGTAAATCATCTGCTCTTTGCAGATGATTGTATCTTATTTGGTAGAGCTTGTGTGGATGAATGGAGGAAGATGCAGGATTTGTTGCTCAAGTATGAAATGGCCTCGGGACAATTCCTGAATAAGGTTAAGACAACTTTTTCAGTTCTAACACTAGTTTGGAAAATAGAAGACAGATCCTTCAGGAAGGTGGTGCTCTGGTGCAAGGTAACTATGATAAGTATTTGGGTCTACCTACTATGGTAGGTAAATCTAAGTATAATACTTTTAGAAGTCTTAAAGAAAGAGTATGGAAAAAGATAAACAATTGGAAGAACTTTTTCCTTTCGGGATTTGGGAAGGAAGTAATGATCAAAGCTGTTTTACAAGCTATTCCCTCTTATACGATGAGTGTGTTCAAGTTGCCAAAAAGGCTATGCAAAGAAATCAATGTAATGCTTTCTAAGTTTTGGTGGAAAAACCAGAAGAACTCAGGTGGTATCTTGTGGAGGAGTTGGGAGAAAATGAGCCAATCAAAAGAGTGTGGAGGTTTGGGTTTTAGGAATCTAGTCAGTTTTAATACAGCTCTACTGGCTAAGCAAGCTTGGAGAATACTTACTAACCCCTCCTTCATGGCTGCTACTATTTTTAAAGAAAAATACTTTAGGAGCTCATACTTGCTTGAAGCTAAGTTGGGCAGATCTCCATCTCAGATATGGAGAAGTATATGGAGTTCTATTGATCTGCTCAATGAGGGACTAAGATCGAGGGTGGGTGATGGACAAAAGATTAACATTTGGGGTCAAAGGTGGCTGGCAATACCATCTTCTTACAGTATTCAAACTCCTTTTTCTCTTCTGAACACTTGTACTAAGGTAAAGGATCTGATTCTTGAAGAGAGTAAGGAGTGGAATGTGAGTCTTATAAAATCAATTTTCACCAAGGAAGAGACTGAACAGATTAGTAGTATTCCTTTAAGAGAGAGGTGGAACATAGACTGATTTGGGGACCTACCAAGAAAGGATTTTTTAGTGTCAAGTCTGCCCACTACTTGGAGGAATCAAGGACCAAAGCTGCAATGGGTGAATCTTCAAAATAAAATGGGCTGAGAAAGATATGGAAGAGTGTATGGGATCTGAGAATTCTAGCACAACAAAAAATTTCCTTTGGAAGGCAGGGAATAATCTCTTAGCTACAAGGAAAATTTTGGTGTCTAAGAGGATTGTTGAAGATGCTAGGTGTCCTATCTGTTTGCAAGAGGAAGAAACAGTCCTTCATGTGCTTTGGCAATGTCCTGCTGCGAATGATGTTTGGTCAGAGTCTATTAACTCAATTAAGAAGTGGAAAGGGGGAGAAAGGGATCTTCTTGATTTATTGGAAGTGATGGTAGAGAAGATTCCACAGTCTGGAGGAAATTGCTGTAGTGATGAGAAGGTTATGGCTTAGGAGGAATACCTTTGTGTTTGATAATAAACTACTAAGTCACAGCAATGTGATTGAAGCAGCTAGAGTCAAGTTGGAAGAGTTCCAATCCGCAACTGCTAAGATGTCAGATAACAGAAGCAAGGCAGATAGGGTGGAACAAAGATGGATACCACCTAGGGTGGATTGCTTCAAGGCCAACTGGGATGCAGCCTTAGATGTGAAGTCAAGGAAGGTGGGTCTAGGGGTGATAATAAAAAATGATAGGGGGGAGGTGACGGCAGCTTGCTGTGATTCAAAAAATTTTGTAGAACTACCTGCTATAGCTGAGGGCTGGGCATTGAGGAAAGCTATGGAGTTATGTGAGGATCTAAGATTTAACAAAGTTATATTGGAGGGAGATGCTTAGGTGGTAGTTAATGCAGTGAATGGTCAGGTGGAAGATTTATCTTACTTTGGTAGCATCATCGAAGACTTGAAGGTTCAATTAAAAGAATGGCCTAACTGGTCAGTGAGTTATACTAGTAGAAACACAAATACAGTAGCACATACTCTTGCTAAAGAAGCTTTACACTTAGGAATAGAAAAGATTTGGATAGAAGATATACCATTTTGTATCTCAGGTTGTTTATTGAGAGATACTTGCATTTTAAACAATGATATTTGAATGAATGAGGAGGTTTTATTTCCAAAAAAAAAAAAAAAAACTGCTATGAGGATGAATTGACCTCTATTTCCTAATCCTAAACTAGCATAAGCTTATGGTGCACTTCAAGCCACTAATTTTGGTTTGGAGTTGGGACTGACCGAGATTATTCAAGAGGGGGATTCTTTACAAATTAACCAAGACATTACTAAAGATGAGGAATCTTAGGCTAATGTTGGCATGATTTTTGGGCTAATCTTTAAATTCATTTTCTTCAAAACCTTCTAACAAAAGAATTATTTTTTGTTTTTCATTCATGATTTTTCATAGTACATACTAAGAAAATAGATGAATCAGAATCATTATCTCAAGATTATTCTATGTCTTTGACGAACGAATCTCAAAGAAATTGACCTCCATTTCCTGCCAAAGTATTTCTTTCGACCTCTAAGAACTTTCTAAATTTAAAGATGGTGGGAGTTAGCCAAAAAGTAGAATTTTGTTTGCAAGGGCGTAAGTATAATAATATTTAAATAAAAAAAGTTATAAAGTTTTAGATTTGGGTTGGGTGTGTCACTCTATTGGGCTCAAGTGCTTAGGACATAAAAGTGAATGTTTCTCTGTATGATTTTATTCATTTAAAAGAAAAAGAAGGAAAAGTCTATATGCCTTGTCCCACTAATTCAAAGAACTAGATTCTAAATTGGTGATTATAAATTGGGTTCTGATAAAACTATAAGCATGCTTTTCTCTATCTTTTTTTGCTTCGCTGTTGGCAGTTTGGCATGGCCCAAACTGATCAGCAGTGGTTTTCTTTTGGGCCTGGCCACAATAATGTAGCTCGTTAGTGGTTACCTCAAGGCTCAAAGCGTTGTTTTTGTTGGGTGGTGTGCACCAATTAACAATGGCCTGTATGAGGTCCGAATCCCATGGTTTAGTTGGTATTAAGTGTTCTATCTTGATGGGTTTGGGTTTGAGCATTTTTTAGCCCAAGAGAGATGAGATGCAGGAAAGATATAAATAAAGCAAGAAAGATTTAAATCTCGTAAAGACGTTAATTATTGCTTAAATCTTAGAGTTTAAAGTGTGACAAAGATAAATATATAACTATCAGCTTTTACAATATTTAATAAGTAATGCTAGATACTATTATAGGTTGTACAAACGCCACGTCAAGAAGAGCGAGGTCCACTACTACAAAAAATTTATTATTTTTCATTTAGTTCTAATATTTACTCACTTCTCTTCTAAGAAATGCATGGTTTTTATATACTCTATGACTATAAATATCATTTTTTATATTTAATATGTCAGTTTAAATCTCTCGGAGAGTGTTAAATGTTTAATACATATAGTATAATCTATTCTATGCATTTATCTCTAATTTACTCAGAGATCAAGCGTTTTGACATAAAACTATAGATCGTCTTGATTCACATGGTATGTACGTACAAGCATAATGGCTATCTGTTGAAGTGTTTATGTATTGAACTCACAGCAGTCTTCCATGCACACAGATCCACCAGATAAAATCAAAGAGCAGTAACATTACGTGTTGTAAATTCTGTTAGGATTTGATAGCATGATTTATCATTTCTTTTACTCATTCTTCCATTTACGTAGTCTATATATAGACGCACACGTCGTGCATGTAAATCACTTTTGGAATATGTTTCGTTATATTGCAATTACCCATCTGATCTATCTCCTTCTCTGAGCTACTGTCAATATGGTATCAAGAGCATGACATCTTCCACCTCAGATTCAGAACAAGCTGCCAACATCGTTCCAACAATGTCAGACAATCCAGCTACCAATTCTCATGATCCTGCAGCTAACATTGCCAGCGTCTCCAATTCCCCTGTGTCTGGTAATTCATACTGCAATCTCACAAACTCAAAGCACACTCTCACAGCCACCAGCACCTCTTGGATTATTGACACTGGAGCTACAGATCACATGATCTATAGCCCCACTCTTTTCTCTCATAATATAACTCCTATTTCTCACATTGTCAAACTTCCAAATGGATCCACAACTCCAGCCACTCATATTGGTGATGTGCGGCTTAATGATTCTTTACTTCTCAAAAGTGTTTTATGTGTACCTGCTTTCTCTTTTAATCTAATTTCGGCTAAATCATTAGCAACTCATTCTCATTGTTGCCTAATTTTTTCTTCAAATCTATGTTACATCCAGGACCTTTCATCTTGGACGACGATTGGGCTGGGGAAGGTGCTTAATGGCTTATACCACCTCCAAATTTCAAGACCCCTCTCCATCTTCCAATTGCCCCACTTCTGATACATCTCAATCCGACATAAACACCAATACAGATCCTTCTCTTCCAAGGAGATCCACTCGAACACACAGAGCTCCAGCCTACCTCATAGATTTTCATTGTAATCAAGCCATTGCACCTACCTCAGTTTCATCGGCATCCAAGCAGGAAGGAAATGGAATTTCTCATTCATCAGATTCAAAGGTACTCTTTCCTCTCTCCTCTGTTATTTCATACCATTCACTCTCACCATCCTTTAAAGCTTTAACCACCACTATATCTACACTCATTAAACCCACTTCATACACTCAAGCCATGAAGCAACCTATATGGCGTGAAGCAATGCAGCAGGAGCTCACTGCACTAGAGCTTAATGAGACCTGGTCCATCGTTGATCTTCCTCCCCACAAGAAGCCGATAGCATGCAAATGGTTTATAAATATAAATTCAATGCAGATGGCTCAGTTGAACTTGCGAAAGCTCGTCTAGTTGCGAAGGGATTCACTCAACGTGAAGGAATAGATTTCCATGATACGTTCTCTCTGGTTGCCAAACTGGTTTCCATTCAAAGCCTCCTTGCTGTGGCAGCCATCAAAGGCTGGGATTTACAGCAACTGGATGTCAACAATGCTTTCCTCTATGGAGAGCTTGATGAAGAACTATACATGAAGCTTCCCCCTGGTCATTCCGCTGCTACAAATAACAAAGTCTGTCGCCTCCACAAAAGCCTTTATGGCTTGCGTCAGGCTTCTCGGCAATGGAACAATAAGCTGTCATCCTCTTTGGCTGAATTTGGCTTTACACAGTCCAAAGCTGATTATAGCTTATTCACAAAACACACAGCAGTCTCTTTCGTTGCACTCCTCATATATGTCGACGACATCATTCTCCTTAGTTCCAACACTGCTTGCAGTGATGCTGTCAAGACCTTTTTGGCAAGTAAATTCAAAATCAAAACTCTCGGACCCCTTCAATACTTCCTTGGCATGGAAGTAGCTCGAACCACTGCTGGTATCCAAATATGTCAGCGTAAGTACGCTCTCGACATCCTAACTGAAACTGGATTACTTGCTGCAAAGCCTTCTCCCTTACCTATGGTACCCAATCCCAAGCTCACAAAGGATGATGATGCTTTGTTTCATGACCCAGCCTTGTATCGAAGATTAATTGGGAAGCTCATCTATCTCACCAATACGAGACCTGACCTCACCTACAGTGTGAATTTACTCAGTCAATTCATGGCAACACCACGAGTCCCTCACTATAGTGCAATTTTGAAGGTCCTTCGATACATCAAGGCCACACCTGGCCAAGGCCTATATTTTTCTGCGTCCTCCAAATTGGAACTCACAGCTTACTTTGATGCAAACTGGGGAAATTGCCCAGATACCCGTTGCTCAACAACGGGTTTTTGCGTCTTTCTTGGTCGTTCCCTACTTTCCTAGAAATCGAAGAAACATAATACTATCTCCAGATCCTCCGCTAAATCCGAGTATCGAGCAATGGCAGCAGTCTCTTGTGAACTCACATGGCTTCGTTATTTTTTGCATGACTTATGTGTTTCAATTCCAGAACCTGCTACCTTGTATTGTGACAACCTACCAGCATTACACATTGCTGCAAATCCAGTGTTCCATGAACACACGAAGCACATCGAACTTGACTGTTATCTTGTTCGAGATAAGATATCCGCTGGTCAAATATCTACTGCACATGTTCCATCTGCTCATCAGCTAGCAGACTTGTTCACTAAACCAATTCATTCTCCAACGTTTAATAGGTTGTTATCCAAGATGGAAGTAATCAACATCTACTCTCCATCTTGCGAGGGGGTATTGAACTCACAGCAGTCTCCCATGCACACGGATCCACCAGATAAAATCACAGAGCAGTAACATTACGTGTTGTAAATCCTGTTAGGATTTGTTAGCATGATTTATCATTTCTTTTACTCATTCTTCCATTTACGTAGTCTATATATAGACGCACACGTCGTGCATGTAAACCACTTTTGGAATATATTTCGTTATATTGCAATTACCCATCTGGTCTATCTCCTTCTCTAAGCTACTGTCAATATTATGATCATCAATTTCAGCTGCCTCAACAATCATCTAGTACTTCACTTAAAAGTCTTTAAAGTTCAAATGGATTTGGAGAGGAAGATTTGGATAATAAGAATACGAGTCTTTAAAGTACTTCAAACCCCTTATTCGGAATATCACAAGCATGTCAAACTTAATTTGGATTCGGATTTGGATTTTCATCATAGCCAACAATCTAGCTTTTCAAAATCTTGGATTTGAAATCATTGTGTTGATTTGAAATCCAAATCCAAATTAGGAGGAGCCTTTCACTTTGTAGAGCCTGTCTAGTGGCGAGTTGGCTATTCAAACTCAAAGATTAAAGGTAGTGATCTTTAGTTCATGTGGTGCATATGCCATCATGCATGTTGTATGTACATATCTCATGATTTTCGTTTGATAGAGATTATGAAAATTCTCGGCCCAGTATCATGGCCTGTTGGGGTCTTTTTCAAATGGGTGTGGCTTTCTTGATTTGTGGACCAAGCAATTATGTCCTTCTACTGATATATGATTAGTTATAAGTGCTCAGATAGTACTTGAGAAGTTATACTTAACTTGATACAGCATATGTGCATATTGTGTTAGAGAATGTCCAGGTGGGACCCAAATATCATGCATTGCCAATGTGAGTACTGCTTAGGTGTGCTGCACACATGATGGAGATCTAATTAGGCACTCAAAATTATTAACACAACATTGACCGCTATTTTCTGCAAATATATATATATATTTTTTATAAACAAAGATTTCATTGAATCAAAACAGAACACAATGTCCTTACACAATATTGCTTCTATCAAGCCAAACAGCTTGTGATACAAAAGAAGGACACCCCTCCTACCATATTTCAATATCTTCTACCCCCAAGCATGTCTAGCTAAAAGATGAGCAACTGAATTACCCAATCTATTGACATAAGAAATCTGAATATCTCTAAAACCACTCATCAACCTTCTTATATCCCTGAGTAAGTAATCAAAATCTGTTAAGAAAGAAGAACCATCCTGTAAAGCAGTGACCAGAAGCAAACAATCAGTTTCTAGTAGCACATTCGGTACCCCCCACTGAGCACACAACTGTAAACCTCTCAGCATAGCCAAAGCTTCAATAAATTATGAAGAGAGCACCTCCCTTTCTACTTTGCTGCAGGCCACAATCACACTCCCAGTTTCATCTCTGAGGATTACACCAATACCCGCTTTCTGTTGATCAAAAAAAGTGGCACCATCAACATTCAACTTCAAAAACCCTCCTGGAGGAGGAACCCAATAGACCACCCTTTTAATATCTCTACAACCCACATCAAAAGCTTGCACCTGCTTGAATTCATAATGCACAGACAAAGAATAGCAAATAGCATAATGAACATCCAAGAAATTATTCTCAAACAGAAATTGGTTCCTCCTATACCATAAGCCCCAAACAATGCAAAAGAACTTTGAGAAATCATCTATAGAGCCCTTCTCCTTAACAAATGCAGCTACTTCCCAAAAAGATAAAGCAGGTTGAATATTATGTAAAAAAGGCAGATATTGAGACCAAACATTAGCAACATCAACGCAGTAGAATAAAACATGAGCTACATCCTCACTAGCCTGGTTACACAATGCACAACTATCAGCCACCATAATTTGCTTTCTTTTCAAATTAAAGAAAGTAGGAAGGTTCTCAAGACATGCCTTCCATCCAAAGATTTTTATCTTCTTTGGAATCTTCNCCCCCCACCTTGACCAGCTAGATTTAGAAACAACTTATAGGCACTTCTGACAGAATAATAGCCCCTCTTTTCTGGAAACCAAAACAAAGAATCTTCAGCATTTAGGGACACATTAATTTTAATAAGCTGTGCCACAATTCTTGGATTGAAGAGAGCTCTCAACACCTCAATATTCCACCAACCCGAAACATCATCCAGTAAATCACAGACTTTCAGATTCAAATCTACACTTGGACCACAATTTTGAAGCTCCTGTACAGCAACATCAGGGACCCAAGGATCAAGAAACACCCTCACCCGTCTTCCATTACCCACCCTCCGGCAACACCCACTCTTGAAATATTCAAAGGCCTTAACAAAACCTTGCCAAACAAAGGAAGAGTTGACACCCAGCTTAGCTTCCAGCAAAGATGTTTGAGGAAAATATTTGGCTTTGAACATTCTAAACAAGAGAGACCCCTCATTTTGCAAAAGTCTCCAAACCTGTTTAGTAATGAGAGCCAAATTAAAAATCCTAAGATTCTTGAATCCCATCCCACCTCTAAATTTTGAATGACACAGCCGTGCCCAGCTAACCCAATGAATCTTTTTCCCTTGCCCTTTACAGCCCCACCAAAAATTAGGCATTAACATTTCTAATTCGTGGCATAATGAAATTGGGAATAAAAAACAGCTCATGGCATAAGTGGGCAAAGACATAGCGACTGCTTTAAGAAGGACTTCCCTACCTCCTTGAGATAACAAATTACCTTTCCATAGCTGCAATTTCTGCCATAACTTCTGCTTAATATTTACAAAAGCTTGCTGTTTTGATCTTCCCACCATAGGAGGCAAACCCAAATACTTGTCATATGTCATATTGTTGAGTGTGGCTACCCCCCCAAAGCTGCATAATCTCAGATTTTTCAGCTTCACTCACATTTCTACTAAAGACCATAGAAGTCTTTTCCTTATTAATACACTCCCCCGAAGCTTGTTCATACTTATTGAGAAGAGAATGTATTTTATCCGTAGTATTCCTATCAGCCTTGCAAAAAATCACACTGTCATTCGCAAACAACAAATGGTTCACTCTAGGGGCACCCCAACATATTCTTGTACCTTCCACCCCCTCTCGACAATCATTCTTTTTCAATAAATTGACAAGTCCCTCTATACATAAGAGGAAAAGATAAGGGGACAAAGGATCACCTTGTCTTAACCCTCTAATTGGAAGAAAAATACTTGTAGGACTCCCATTCACCAGAACAAAAAAAGAAACAGTCCGCACACACCTCATAATTAAGCTGATAAAACCAGAATCAAAGCCCAAAGCCCCCATCATACTTGCTAGAAAACCCCAATCCACTCTATCATACACCTTACTCATATCCAATTTAAGGGACATAAAACCCTTCTTCCCATTCCTCTTCTGACGTAAATAATGTACTAATTCATATGCAATTAAAACATTATCAGTAATCTGTCTCCCAGGCACAAAAGCACGTTGGGATTCAAAAATAACATCAGGTAAGACTAGTTTTAACCTATTAGCAATGACTTTGGAAATAAGCTTATAGAGCACATTACAAAGGCTAATAGGTCTAGAATCTGCCACTGTAATCGGGTCGGACTTTTTAGGGATTAAAGTAATAAGCGTGTGATTTAAATCCCTAGGAAAATCCTCTCCACGTAAAATAGACAAAACAGAATCAGTGACAGATTCACCTAGCACCCTCCAATGCTTTGATAGAAGACAGGAGACATCCCATCTGGCCCTGGGGCTTTGGAAGGATGCATTTGATTGATGGCAACCTCAACCTTAGCAGCATCATAAGGCCATGTTAAACAATCAGTCATCTGACCAGTCACCTTCAATTCAACCCCTGATAATACTTCTTCCATATCTACAGTTTCGGCAGCAGTAAACAAACCCTGAAAATAATCTGTGATCAGATGCTCCATTTGGACCCCTTTCTTCCAATTTCCATACTCATCTTGAAGCTGCAGAATAGAGTTTTTTCTGCATCTTCCCGATGCCTTTGAATGAAAATACTTGGAATTACAATAGCCCTCTTTCAACTACATAACTTTTGCTCTTTGTTTTCACATGATTTCATCTCTCTCTAACCACTTTTGGACCTCCTCATAGGCCTGTTTATGATTTGAAATATTCTGACAAGTCGGATCATTCTCTTTAACCTCCTGCAATTTCTTTTTTGCTAATTGCAACTCTTTTTGTACATGCCCAAAAGAGCTTTGATTCCAACTCGTTAAATCAGCACTACACTGCTTAATACAGCCCAGTAACTAAGACATTGTACCCGAGCCATTCAAACAATTCTAGTTCCTCTGGACAATTTTAGCACACTCGGGATTACTTAACCACATCGCCTCAAATCTGAAATCTTCTTTCGAGGGCTTCTAACAACTGTCCCAAGAGTATCCATCCACAAAGGAACATGATTAGAGTAAGAAGCAATCCCATGTTTAACTTTCAAGTTTGGGAATGCTGCACACCAAGCTGAATTAACTAGAAATCGATCTAATCTCTCAGCTATGTTATCCAAACCTTCTCTCCTGTTATTCCAAGTAAAAGGGACCCTTGCAAAACCTGCATCTTTCAAAGCATTATCTGATAAAACAGATATGAAATCAGCTAATTGTCTCTCATTTCTCATTCTTCCCCCAAATTTCTCATGTTGATACAAAACTTCATTAAAATCTCCCAACAATACCCACGGTAACCCCTCAGCAGGCCGCAAGCTTGCAATAAGGGACCAAACTTCATCTCGATGTGCCACTTCAGGGTGCCCATAGACACCCGTAAGCCTAATTTCTCCACCTTTCACAGAGCTAACTTTCATCATAGCATTGATATGGTGCTTTGAAAAACTAAGAATAGATAAATCTACTTCATTTCTCCAAAGCAAAGCCAACCCTCCACTACGACCCACACTATTTACCACAAAGCAATTCCTATACCCAAATTTAAATTTCTGACAATCCCAACGACGAGAATGTAAAAGAGTTTCTTGAAGAAACACGACCTCGGGATCTTCCTTCACCAGCAGATCATGAAGTGTACGAATGCCCCGTGGGTTCCTAAGCCCACGAGGATTCCAACTGAAGAGTTTCATTGCATCCGGCGGGGCTGTTCAACAGCCACCACCGATATCTCCTTTCGTACTTGTCTCCCTGCCTTAAGCTTCCGTCTGTGATGAGCATTCTCCAGTTGGGAACCAGAGGAAAACTCAGAAGGCACAAACAGGATGTGAGAATCCGAATGTAATTTCTTACTCTTCCGAGCTTCATCGCGCTGAGAAAAGGAAGGACCCTTTCGCTTTCGTCCCTTCACCTGAATTGGAGAACTGACTTTCTTGTCTAACGCTGGAACAAAGCTCTTCAAAGAATTGGTGCCCTTGAATGAATCGGTGCCCTTCAAAAGAGAAAACCCACTTACTTGGTCGGCAACGTGAAATGGGTCAGCAGACCATAATGGGTCAACATCCTCTAAGCCCAAACTAGGGCCCATGTCTTCAGCTGTTGGAACATCGGTTAACAGCCCAAACTCCACTTCCCCAACCAACTCCGAAGTATGCTCCACTATACGATCATCCCGTTTTGAACTCTGCTCATCGCCTAAGTTTACGGAAGCCACTCCTCCACCATTAGGAAACAACTTCGAAACTTACCCCCCACTCCCAGCTTGTGGTGCCACAATCTTCGTAGTTACTAAGCATGCCTCCAAACCACTTCTGTTAAACGTATCATGCATTTTGTGATGAGACCCGTCTTTCTCGTGCAGTTGAGACTCCCTCGCCACTGCTTTCATTGGTGGCTCAGTCACCCCTTGTGACCCAGTATGGACCTGTTGCCTCGATATTGCACCCCTCCGATGAATACAAAAACCTGCCCGTAGCCATGAGCCATAAGCCAAAGGAGTAGAACTCAAAGTATCTGGGCAGTAACAGTCACATTCATGTTGAGTATGCCCCAAAATTCCACATGTAAAACAGAAATCCGGTAATCGCTCATACAATAATCGAACCCAACAGGATTTTCCCCCACCCAAATTCAGTCGTTTCCTACGTTGTAGAGGTTGTGATATATCAAGCTTCACTCTGACCCTCATGAATTCACCCCACTCCATTTCACCCTCATCCAAATCAACGTCTAAGACCTCCCCCAACAATCCACCAATTAACTTGCCAATATACAAATTACGGGCCATCAAAGGTAGATCATGAATCTGAATCCAAAAAGTGGCATGAAGAATCTCCAGACGATTAATCTGAATCATACCATCAAACTCCTTAACGAGGACCAATTGTTTATTGAAAGACCATGGCCCTTCCCTCAACACTTTCATCTTATCTCGGGGATCTTCAAATTCAACTAAAGTGAAAATCGGACTAAGATCACGGTACTTCATACTACACACCGGCCTCCAAATCTTCCACATAGTTTGCTTGAAAGCTTCATGGTTGTAATGTTTAAAAGTCAACACCTGAATGAGCAAACAATGCTCCCCTCGAGCCAGAACATCCTCCACTTGGTGGAAATCCACCACCGCATCTTCACACTCTTTCTCAGTTAACGATAAATTAGCATACAGACTCTCAATATCAACATCCATCGTCACCTTCCAAAACCAAAAGACTCGTACCAAGCAGATGAGAGAAAAGGACCTCCACTCAGAGAGGAAAAAAGGGGGCTTTTATTTTGAACCAAGTTAATTAATAAAAAGTATTTGGCGGTTCTGCCAATATTGTTAACACAACATAAGTTTACACGTTTCTGAGAATTAGTAGGCCTGCACATTGGCCCGTGTTTTTTTTTTTTTTTTTTGCCTGACCCGACTTGACAAAATAACCCGACTCGACTAGACCCATTCAGTAAAATTAATATATATATTTTTAATCATTTTGAAAGGCTTTGTGCAGAAATTACTTTTTTCTTTTTGCTGCATAAAGGAGTACACATCTAACATCAACCCAGAAAATAGATAGACTCAACCTCACAAAACTTCATAATTTAATACGAATGGGTCCCAAATGACTAAACAATAAACATCCATAACATAAGAAATTCATTCATTATTGTTAGAAATATTAGGACCCATAAAAGGAACCCCACATAGCTTTTCAGTATCAATAAACAGTCCTCAAACATGAATCTTTAACAACAAATATAGAATGTGCAGACCATAAGCCTTGAGTCATTCCTCACCAACATATATAAAGCTTGATTTGATATCAAATTCTGAAAAAAAAAAGATTATTAAATGATAGAAAAATAAATATTATGAAAAAGTTTAATAAATATGTAAGTAAGAAATATGTTCATTACCGTCCAAGGAGGCACGAAGATCAATAGGTAATGTGTCTTTTAACCAATTCTGAATATAAACAAGTGTCTCAATTGTTCTTAGAGATAATGAACAACGAAATGGGTCAAGCACACAACCCCCTGCACTGAAGGCTAATTAAGAAGAAACAACATAAACATGAATGGCCATTACATCCTGTGCAACTCTCGCCAAAATAGGATAATTGATTTCATTGATCTTCCATCAATCCAAAATATCAAAATTTGGAACTCGTGACTCATAACCATGTTCCAAGTATTGATCAATCTCTGATTTGTTCCTCAAATTACATTCAATAATCTCTTGCTCATACTCAACCTAAAAACTTTGTTGAGAATCAGAATCAATCATATTAGGATCAACTGAGGAAGGAGGCTCAGAGTATGAA
Source organism: Pterocarya stenoptera (assembly GCA_003123785.1). Classification (NCBI taxonomy): domain Eukaryota; kingdom Viridiplantae; phylum Streptophyta; class Magnoliopsida; order Fagales; family Juglandaceae; genus Pterocarya; species Pterocarya stenoptera. The sequence goes on along the minus strand of QEOT01124272.1, from coordinate 66,209 downwards.
ACTCCATTTAAACTCCCATACATAATACTATACTCCCCGTACATGTCAATCATCAATTGTTTCACTTTTGCAATCATTTCTTCAACTAAATTACCACTATATATTTTTTTGAGCAAAAAATGCAAAAGACTAAATTTGCATCTTGGATCAAGAACAAAAACAATGAATACCATCAAGTTAGTCTTTTCAATTGATCCCCAATATTTATCATACTTACTCTTCATGCTCGTAGCCATACCTCTCAACACTGAATCATTACATTGACTCATTTTTTATAAATGCGATTGGATGCCACAAAACTCTTGGAAATATGCATTAGATGTGACATATAAAGAGCCAGAAAGTCTCACAGTAGCATCATAAAAAAATCTTCAAAAATTTAACCATTATTTTAACTCTCACCCAATCACTAGAGCTTGGGGGGACTCAAGCTCACACTATGACAATAGCGAGAAAAATAACCACCATCATTCTCCAATCGTAAAAATGGCTTTTGAAATGTTTCTACAACTTCTAACATGAGATAAGTGGAGTTTCATCTTGTGGGAACATCAAGACACACCAATTTTGAACAACTAATTTTCTCATTCTCTATTCACTTTTTGAATTTTTTCATTCTTGCAGGAGATGATCTAACATACTTAACCGCATTGCACACCCTTGTGATTGAATCATCACAATCTTTTAGCCAATTATTCACAATAAGGTTCGTAAGATGGGCGCAACACCTTATGTGAATATACTTCCCCTTGAATAAATGATCTCCCATAAACCTTTTTAAGAAATTGATGGCAATATCGTTTGAGAAAACATTGTCAACTGCAGCAGTAAAAATCGTTTGAGAAAGCATTGTCAACTGTAACAGTAAAAATCTTGTCAATTCCTCAATCTTGTAGACATGACTCTACATGCTTTCCAATAGTGTCTCCTTTGTGATTAGGAATCAAACAAAAATTTATAATTTTTTTGTGTAATGTTCATTCATAGTCAATAAAGTGTGCAGTAAAACACATATAATTGAAGTTCTGATTGGACGTCCAAGTGTCTGTAGTTAAACTAACCCACCCAACTACCTTAAATACTTCTCTCAACTTCTCCTTCTTTTTTTAAAATAGTTTAATACAATCTCTCACTGTAGTGGTTCGTGATGGCAATTGGAATCTTGATTCTAGTGATTTACATACCTTCATAAATCCTTGTGCTTCCACCAACCTAAACTAAATCTCATCACAAATTATCATCTCTACAATTGCCATTCGTACATCTTCTGGATCAAACTTATGTGTATTTTGTTGATCCATGGGTCTAATTCTATTAGGATTTTTTCTACAAACACTAACATGATGCAGCATACTTGATGTACCATGTTTTTTGGGGTGACAAGCGTAAGTCTTGTGGCAGTAATTACACCCTCCTTTTGTGTCACTTAATAAACATCCATATATTTTTGTGAAGTGTTCCCACACAGCTGAGGAGTCCTTACTTGCCTTCATTTTGGGAGGGAGGATGGTGCTACTATTACTAGACACATTAATGTTTAAAGCTAAAGGAGTAGAAATCTCATTGTCTCTTAAATTTATAGGAGTGTTACTTCTGAAGGAATCTATGGTATGAATTGACATATAATAAAAACATGAGAAAATAAGAATACCTTGCTATTTTGAACAATGGAAATTTAATTTTTTTTCTAAATGCTAAAGAGAAATAGATGAAAAGACATAAAATAAACAAGAATGCAAAGTGGGTTGTAAATAATTGATTTGCTACTCCATTAACCATGCTTAATTATCAATCCAATCCTCATTATAGAGAGCAAGCTAAACATCAAAACCCAAAAATTTGGAATAATAAAACTCAGCAAGACCAAGAATTGAAGTATATTATATAGGTACTAGCTGGAGTTTTTATTAATATCAATAGCAGCAGAGAGTTTTTATTTAGGTATTATCAACTAGATGACTTTGGCTTTAAGGCCCATCCATGCTACTAACTTGCTCTAACAAGTCTGTTTAGGGACCTCTGCCAAGAATTTTGGTGGTAATTTCATGGATGACATCCCAAGATTCCTAGAGAACAAATAGTACATATATAGATACTGTAACTGAACAACATGTATATTATAAGAGAAATACAGACACTCACCAATGATAGTATGTTGGTATTTTATGAAGTCAAGCACTTTTTGTTAATTGAGATTTCAATTTTTATCGCTTCTTGCTTGAGCAAAAATTTGGTTTTCTCTTGGATACGAATTTCTTTTTCTTCACTTATTTTATTCCACCAGGTCTTGATTATCTTGGCATCCTTGGACTTCATTTAGCTGAAAGCTAAGGAGTCATGCATTGTCATTGCAATTTGCCAAGCACTCCTGATGGTAACAATCATTTGCATCATTTTGTCTTTTTTTTTATTTTTCCAACTTGTCAAGTGAAACCAATCTTATATTCCATATCCATGCATTATAGTTTGCACCCATATCCCATTTCAATCTATTCTACTATGGATCATTTTTTACCTTTATTTGGGCGATTGGTGGGGAGAATTTATGGGGACCCAATTTATCCATTCCTAACTGAAGCATTCATTTTTGTCTCTTTGATCATAAAAGCTGAGGAACAATGTAGTTTCTCGATAACATATTTTTTGTCTATGTAGTTTCTTGACACCATAGTAGTTGTTAATCTCTTAATTAGCACAACAAACCGAAGAGAAGAAAGAATTATTTCTAGCCCACGAGACGATTCGAGCTTCGATATGACGCTCTTCGTGTTCATCTATATAAGAAATAGCAAATAAGCAAATAGAAATAAATAAAGGGAGACACATGAATTTATGTGATTCGGCATAATGCCTACATCCACAGGTTGTTTGGGGGTGAAATTCAGTATAATGGATGCTTTTACAATCCCTCATGACCTCACATATCTCACAATACAATATGAAATTTAGGGAAGATCCTGTGGAGTTATAGTGGAGTTTGGTGTAGAGAGCTTTTATGGAGAGATCTTATGTGTAGAGAGCTTGTCGAGAGTTCGTATGTTTTGTGGGGGATCTCCTAATATATATAGAGATCTATTTCCTCAGAGTGATTGCCTCATGAAACATTTTCCTTTTAGGAGTCTGTGTATCTTTTCTCTTAGGATTCTAAGTTAGCTTGTCATATCTCTTCTTGGCTTTATCTCTTAACTTGATTTCCGGCTTTATCTCGAGGCTAAATTATATGTTATTGATTTGATCCCTAGAGATGCTTGCGATTCTTAAGGGTGATTTGCTGGACAAAAAGACCTTGAGAATCTTCAAGTCAATAATCTACAGAATAAATTTAAAAATTGATCCCTGGTTTCCTGTCTGGTCCCTGATTTTCTATTTGTTTCTTGGTTTTCTGTTTGTTTTGTGGTAAGCAATGAGGAGCTCAGCTTGGGGAAACAGGCGGGAGGTGTACTTGATCGTATTAGGTGTGAGCGAGGAGCTCTACTTTGGTGGGAGATGTTCTCAACCACATTAGTGGCGAGAGCGAGGCGCAGCTTTGAGTTTATTTATTTATGTTGATGTTTTCCTGAGAGATAGTTTATTGTCGTGACGAAGGGTGCATATTTCTATGATTGGTTTTTGTGTGTTTTTTGTGATTGTTTTTACTTTTGTTGGTAGTAGTGAATTTTCTGCCTCCTTGGTGTAAATTGTTGGTGTTCTCATTTTGTTGTTTGTTTGTAGTAATTCGCATTTAAGTGGTTATGGTGATTGTCGATCCCCTGGATCTGGCTTAGGCGATTGCTGAGTCCATTGACTCATTCCTGAAGGACACTCGCATGAAGCAGTTGTAAAGCTTGGTGGCTCGTTCCCAAAGGTAACCCGCTTGAGGCGATTGTAGAGCTTGGCAGGTCTTTCCAGAAGGTAACCCGCTGGCAGTAGTTGTGGCAAGAGCATAAACACTCGATGTTTGTTAAAGAAGATGCTATGCTTGTATTGCTATCCATGTGAGAGAGGTCAAGCAGTCCAGAGAGTTGCCCGCCTGTTAGGCGTTTAGGAGGTCGAGTGGTCTCTGACCTTTCCCGCTTGTTGGCTGTACCGCGAGTCTTTGAACTTGACATTGGTGGCTAACTGTTGGGGTTGTGGGGTCACCTCCATGCCCATTTACTTGCACCGCGAGTTGGACTGGACACTGGTTGCTAACTTTTGGTGGGTCGTGGGATCTTTTGACCTCCATGCTCACTTGATTGCACCGCAAGTTAAACTCGACACTGCTGGCTAATTGTTAGTGGGTTGTGAGTCTTTTCACCTCCACGCTCATTTGATTACACTGCGATTTAGACTCGACACTGGTGGCTAACTGTTGGTCGGTCGTGGGGTCTTTTGACCTCCATGCTCATTTGTTTGCACCGCGAATATTGACTCGACGCTTGTGGGTAACTGTTGGTGTCGTAGGGTCTTGTAACCTCCATGCTCGTTGATTTGCATCACGAGTATTGACTCAACAGGTGGCAAACTGTTGGGATAATAGGGTCTTGTGACCCCCACGCCTATTGACTTGCACTGCGAGTATTGACTCAACCCTGGTGTTTGAGGGGATGCTCGACCTTATTGTTGTGGTGGGAGGCTAAGTTTGACCGTCCTACCTAAAACCAAATAGGTTAGCATGATACAAATGAGATTTGTAAACCTGAGCTATTCTGCTAAAGTGTGGTGAAGGCCGGTGACACACAGGCGACGCCCGTGGGCAACCATGCTTTGGCGTTGATGAAGGCCCAGGATGCCCGCGGTTCCGAGTGATCTATTATGATGCAAACAGATTAAGAAGCCTGCGCGGCACATGGGTGGGACTTTGTAGCCAGTGCTCCATGCCATGTGGGCAATTTTCACAAAGTATATTTCCAAGGCATGTAGTCACTTGGATTCTTGTGGAAGCTTAAGGAATTTTGGTGGAAAAAATCTCTAAAATTCGAATTTGTTAGTGAAAATAAAATTTAAATAGCAGGTTTGAGAAAGGCAAACCAGAATAATTTAGTTGTTGCTTCGTTTTGTTTGAGCTAGCTTTATTTCGTGACTGGGTGAGGAGCTCGTTGTCTGCCTATCGCAAGGAATTTGTTTCCCGCCATGAGGGCAGCGAACTGGCTTTTCGTGTATGTTGTCCACGCAGATTGTTGGCTCGCCAAAGGGTGGCGTGCTAGCTTACTGGGCACGTGGTGGGGCGAGGAACTTGTTGCCCATCATAATGTATGAGTGACTCACGTAGCCTTAGTCAATCTGTATTGATCGTGGCGAGCAAACTCAAGGTGGCGGGTAAAGCTTCCATGCTGAGGTGCTTCCAATCGTCTCATCATATCTGCCTAGCGTGGGGGCGAAAGTGTTTCTGCCCACTGTGAATAGATGGTTCCTTTCAATCTCTGGCTCCCGATGGTGAGCAGTGGCCTCCTAGTGATGTCTTCATGGTGGGGGGCAACGGTCTTCTAATGCTGAGTAACCCCCTTGCTGGCGATAGAAATTTTTATGGTTTGCTAGGTTGGTGAAGGTCACCGTGATGGCGACAGAAAGGGCCGAAGCTACACAGAGTGGCCGTGGGTGGCACCATAAGCTCACGTTTTGGCGTCGGGGTCGAGCAGCTCTCACGACAAGCTTTGGTGATGGTTGCATAGTGCTTTACGACAATCTTGGCTGGTGGGCGAGGATCACTTTGATGGTGACAGAAAGCGCTGGAACTCCACGGCATGGCTGTGGGTGGTAGCACAAGCTCACGGTTGGGCTGGGATGGCGAGCATGTTATGGCGTCGGTGCCAAGCACCTCCTACGGCGTGCTTTCATGGTGGTGGTGAGGTTGACAACGAGCAAAGCCACCGTGGTTGGGAACCATAGCGCCGATGACAGAAAGCTTCGGTGTGCTAGGTGGTGGTTGGTGGCTAGCCCTTCGGGGTGCACAACAATGTGCAGGCTGTGCCCGATGTGACTAGCATCCGTGGTCGAGGAACCACTCCGCAGGGGACAAAAATCGTTGGCGGTGCAGGTGGTAGTTGGAGGTGGGTCCGCAGCTCACGGACACCGGTGTGTGGACCTTTGACCACTTGTTGCTCTCTACTCGTACTATGCCCGACGTGCACTGCACTCCGTTGCGGTGAGTGATCGGCAGAAGGCTCCGTCACCGTTGTGTCTCTGCCATGAAGGGCAAACATCTTCAAGCCTCGCTGTGCTATGAGGGGTGGTGGTTGTAGGTCAGAGCTCTAGTGCTTTACGTGCGATGTGCATGGCACATGCATAGTGCATGCTGCCCTCGCACAATGCCTACAACCCTTGCACATTGCATGCTGCCTGGTTTTTCAAAGACAATTCGGGCTTCGATACGATGCTCTTTGCGTTTATCCATATGATAAATAGCAAATAAGCAAATAGAAATAAATAAAGGGAGACACAAGAATTTATGTGGTTCGAAATAATGCCTACGTCCACGGGTTGTTTGGGGCGTAATCCACTATAATGGGTACTTTTATAATCTCTTATGACCTCACATATCTCACAATACAATATGAGAATTTAGGAAAGATCCTTTGGAGTTGTAGTGGAGTTTAGCGTAGGGAGCTTCTATGGATAGATCTTGTGTGTAGAGAGCTTGTCGAGAGTTTGTCTGTTTTGTGGGAGATCTCCTCATATATATATAGAGGTCTATTTCCTTATAGTGATTGCCTTGTGAAACCTTTTCATTTTAGGAGTCTGAGTCACTTTCCTTTTAGGAGTACGTGTGTCTTTTCTCTTAGGAGTCTGAGTCAGCTTGTGCTATCTCTTATTAGCTTTATCTCTTAACTTGATTTTCTACCTTATCTCGAGGCTAAATAATAGCCTGCTGATTTGATCCCTACAGTAGGCTATAAATATTGAGGAATAATCTTACATTGCATGTGGGTAAAGTTTTAGGCATATTTATAATTAGGAATGAGCAATCATCTCTTGTTGAATCGGTTTTATGAGATGAGTTGGGCCATTAATTTTTTCAATAACATCTTCTTCTTTTTTTTCTCTTTTTTTTTTTTTTCTTTTGTGGAATTGAGGCATTGAAGGCACTTGGAATATACTTCCCAGGTGATATCTACTATCCAGAGGAGCACTTTTTGATCCCGAGTCTCTCCAGAGATCCATAAACTTTTGAGGAGTTGAAAGTGAAAAATATATAATAAAAAAAATGGACGCTTAGCAATGGTTGCTTGGTTAGGCTTTTACATGCAAGCAACTTTGACTGGTAAAGGTACTGTGCAGAACCTTCTTGAGCACATCACAGATCCATTTCATAATAACTTGCTTACCATCCTCAAGTCCATGTAAAAATATCGTCGTGACTGTAATTGTGTTATCATTGGAAATGCTCTGCCCAGTGCAAGGTCATGTTTATAGTCACTTGTTCATAAATCACACAATTTTTATATATTCTAGACCTGGAATTTGATACAGATGAGGGTCAAAGCACTATGCTACTTGTGCTTCCAAGGATCCTCTCAATTTCAAGTGTAATAGATGGTATTGGTTTAGTATAAAACATAGAGTCTTTTGATCATTTTACTTATAAACATAACATAAAATGATCAAAACACCCTATGTTTTACATTAAGCGAAATGGAGTGGACCCGATTTCGATGCTTAGAATTAATAGCCTTTTTCTTCTTCCCCCTCATAAAGCTCGCTCCTCCATTTGATAAATTTATATTGAGGGCTGTACTTTATCTTTTAATTAAAACACCCTCGAAGAGCTTACTGCAGATCATAAAATAAAATTAGAGCAAAACCATCTGTATACGTTATTTTATCTATAGTATGCTCTTTGTGAAATCACCGCTTGTTCAAAAAACTTAAGCTAATGGGAATAGTTAGATTTTATTTTTATTTTATATCATAACACTCCCCCTTACGTATGGGTCAAATTCTCTCTCAATGGGTAACCTAACACGTGGAATATTTAATTAAATGGAATAGAGTGTAAAGTCAAGATTCAAACTCATGATCTCTGCTCTGATACCATATGAAATCACCATTTGTCTCAAAAGCTTAAGTTAATGAAAATATGTAAATTTTATTATTTATTTTATACTCTTCAATTAGGATACATATATAAGATACATGTGGAAAGCTTGGACTTTAGTAGCATCTTAGAATATTAGGCATATGCTCGAATAAATCATAAATGTCATTGTCCTTAACCCAAAATCATGTCCTCTGTTAAATTCATGGACTGTCAAATTTGTGTGTTTACAATTTGTTTATCTGTTTTGATTCATTTATTTAGTTTCCATCCGCTTATCAACACAATATTTACTTTTCATTTGTTAGCACCTCAGCTGAATAAGATATTCTGTTATGGGGAAGCAACTTGCTCAGCTTTCGTGAAACATGGTAGAAAGAGAGTTTGGGGTTTAAGATTGTCATGATTTTTGATCAAATCATGTAAACTTTTCTAGATGTCAATTTTCTTCCTGCAGGAAAATGGACATAGTAAAAGAATGGCCCCATTTCAAACTCGTCCAATGGTGTAAGACAAAACATATTCGTTGCTGTCATTTTCGCTGCCAGCAATTATTTGAGGGAAATTGGGTTTGCTTGACTTAGAGTTTTTGTGTAGAGAGGGCTGGAGAAATAGGTTGAGTTATGGTTTAATTATTGAGTAATATGATCAGTAAGTTTCAGAGCTCGAAAACAGACTAGAAAATGAAGAAAATGTTATCCAATTCGTCTTTCATGACTGTGAATGGTATTTCGAAAGTGTAGCTGATCTGGCTTGGTGGGTTTGCAAGCTTATAACCAGATGGGTTGTGCTAAGGCTTCTATCCAACAAAGATTGGAATTCTAATACATGGGCTATGCCTATTGCTATCAATAAAAGTTTCTGCATGCCTTAAAAAAAAAAAAAAAATGGAATTCCAAGTGTGAGAAATCAAGGTCTGGGGTTGGGTGTTTTTTAATACTAGATGAACTGCTGGAAGTTAGACAATGAGAAAAGATAGACCTAGGCATTGCACATACTTTTCCTAAATATCACATCTATGGTTCCGTTAGCATCACTTCACTCTTCAGTGAGAGCATAATATTGAAAAAGAGAAATATTTTAGCCACAAATAGATTACATAAAAACAATTTCACAAATTGATGTAGTTTGATGTGATTCGTCAGATCATTATAAAGTTATTTTTATTGTAAAGTAGATCTAATAGATCAGATGAAACCACGTCAGTTTGTGAGATTGCNCAAACACAGGAACCCCCATCTTTAAGCCCATCAACCAACTCTGGCCCAAATAAGAAAACATGGAAGAAGAAAGCAAGGGAGCTAGCACTACAATAGAAACGACTTTCTGGGACGAAATTTTTCGTCCTAAAAAATATTTTGGGACAAAAAAAATTTGTCCCGAGCTCGTCCCAACAACACTGTCCCAGAAGATATATTGGGACGAAAATCACCATTTCGTCCCAAAAAATATCTTTAGGGACGAATTTGATGGAAACAGTTCAAACACGTTCGAACGGGAAAACTTATTTGTCACGGTTGAAATTCATCCCAGAATATCGTTCGAACGGTATTAATTGACGTTTGAACGATTTAAATCTACGTTCGAACAACGAAGACATTAGTTATACCCGTTCGAACAACGAAGACATTAGTTATACCCGTTCGAACGGTAAAAAATAGCTTTCGGTTCGAACGTCAAATGGATATATCGAACGGCATAAATATAGATTTCCGTTCGAACGTGGTGAAATTTTTGTTCGAACGGGACAAAAAGAAATTGAGTTCAAACGTTAAAGTGGGAGTTTGAACGATAACTATTTTATTTAAACTCAATAATAAAAAATCAAATAGACATTCATAATATTTGAAAAAATACATTAAAAACTGTTTAATAGTCACAAAAGTTTTATCATAAGTGCAAACTAAATAAACAACCATGAAACTAGCATTGTTCGTACATAAATAGACAATTCCAAAATGTGTACATAAAAAACCATTAGTTGCTTTGAAGCTTGTACTCTTGCATAAGCTGCTGCATTTGGAGTTGCATTTATCTCCTGAACTCTTCTTGTTGTTCTTCATGTTGTTTGAAACACATCTCTATGTCTGCTTGTTTCACCAATTGAGCCTCTAACTCATGCTGCCTTGCAGTCAATTCTTCTATTCTGGAATTCGCATTCTCTAGCACTATAGAAGCCGTAGAAGCAAACCCGGAAGAAGAGGATGAACGTGAAGGATTTACACAGCGACCCATACCCTTTAAATATCCTGAACGTTGACCCAAGACTTGTGTAAAAATATCAATATCACTTGTTAAGGAATTTTGATCTGATGCAGATTCAGTACGAAGGGCAACCATTTTATCCTAAACATATATAAAATAAAGAATTAATATCGTCATAAATATTATAATATATTTAATTAATGTTATAATACTTACATAATTTTCACGGGCATCAAGATGTGTCCACTCTTCATTATGATCAGTGTGCGATGCAGCATATAATTTTGTCAGATCATAATTGGTATCTGAATCTTGCTATAATAAATATGTGTTAAGATATAAAGTCATTATGATTCATCCAAACAATTAACTATATCCAATAAAAAAAATAACAATACCAATTTCTTAAAAAGGCGATGGAAAGATCTTGAGCCTGCATGATGATTAATCTTCAATTTTGACCTATTTGTTTTGTTTATATAACTTCACTCCTGCAAAGAAATTGAAAAAATTATAAAAAAAAATAATAAATAAGACAAGTTAAATAATTAATTTAATTATACCTGATATGATGGATCCTCAAACATGTCACAAAGGTTTTTCCACTCAGAAGGTCAGACATCTTGAAAGGGATATTGGCGTGCATCTTCCTTGCTCTCAAACTTATTATAATGCTCATGACACCTCGCCTTATATTTGCGGAATGAATTACTCATAAGCTCTTCCACAGTCTTACACTCCTCTCTTCGACCAAAATTTAATTTAAAATCATCCTTGAAAAACATAGTCACAAACATATTATCATTTATAATATTCTAAATTTAAGTAAAATATAGAAATTTATTCTACTAAATCAATGTTTTAAACATTACCAAACAACGCTTCTTAATAAGCTCTTTAACATCTTGGGAAACTTTCTTCCATGAAGTTGTTGCCAAAGGTGCATAAGTTCGTGTAAGAGCACCCACATGCGATGCAAGCCAAGCTGCTGGTTGTCCTTCGCCTCCGGTATGTTCGTCAGGATTGTTAACCTTGATCTTACCCACCTTGCGATATTTTTCCAACGTCACGCCTCCAGTGGTGCCTTGACCTTGACGAAATTATACTGTGGACTCTATAAAATATAACATTGTAATCAATCTCTATTATATGTCTATCATACTACCTTAATTAATAAATTTTATGAGTATTAGATTTTTGCCTTGTTCTGTAGAGTCAATCTCTAATGGTGAGTCTGAAGGAGAGCTAGAAACAGGTGGAGATGGGTTGCAAACTTCCTTCCTCTTTGGTGGCATAATTTCAAACCACTAATACATTGAATAAGTAAAATATTTGTCATCAAGTGTAATGTTAACACATAATTGGTCAATCAGTTTCTGTATCAATTTCACTTGACAATTCGCTCTCATCATCTATAGATACTTCAGATGATTTAACATTTTCATCAGTTATCGTATCAACAATTTCAGCTTCAATATCTTCTCTATTTAATGGAATCATCTTGTACTGGCTCAAATCCACAAACAAATTTAAGGCAGGTTGACTCTCTTGATATGCTTCTTGAGTAGAGGGATTATCTTCTTCTTCATCTTGTCCTTCCGCCTGAAGGATAACATTATATATATTTCTTGGAGAATATTTTTGTACTACTCGCCATTGATATCCTAACTCTGGATCATCTAAGTAGAATACTTGAGATGCTTGAGAAGCCAAAATAAAAGGATCATCTTCATACCATTTTTTTAATGTATTAACACT
>QEOT01124272.1:40919-53813 GCA_003123785.1 Pterocarya stenoptera | reverse complement strand
TTTAAGAAAAAGTTATAACTTACTTCAAGTAGTTCTCTATTTCAGGACAATTGTTGAGCACATACCACTGAGCTTTCTCGAACTCTCTTCCACACAAGTCATAACCACGCACAGCACCAATTGGACATACTTGCTGGGAAAATACAGAAAATACATTTCGCTGTCTTGCTTGGTCAACGTCAAAGTTTCTTTCCGGTCGATCAAACCTAGTGTCAACTCCATGGAAATATTTGGAACAGAATGTATGCCACTCATCGTCAATATATGCTTCTGCAATTGATCCTTCTGGGCGAGCCTTGTTACCCACTGTACGTTTCAATTTTCCAAGAAACCGTTCAATGGGATACATCCATCTATATTGAACTGGTCCTGCAAGTCGAGCCTCACGCGGCAAATGAACGGCTAGATGAACCATGACATCGAAGAATGAGGGTGGGTAAATACTTTCTAGCTTATACAATATTATGGCAATTTCTCGTTCCATTCGATCCAAAGCTTCCACATTCAACGTCCTAGCACATAAGTCTTTAAAAAATGCACCCAACTCAGTCCAAGCCACGGGCACGTCTCTCGTCAAGTACCCACGGATACCAATAGGCAAGATACGCTGTAAGAATACATGACAATCATGACTTTTTAATCCAGTTATTTTTCAATCATTTGTTCTCACACACCTTGCTAGATTCGACGCATAACCATCCAGTAATTTAATCTTCATTAGCCATTCACAAAATGTAGCCCTTTCGTTCCTTGACAATATATACCACCCAATCGGCATGTAGACAGACGAATCATTTTCTTGCAATTGCATTTCCGGTCTTATTCCCAACCGCTTCAAATCCTTCCTTGAGTTTAATGTATCCTTTGTTTTTCCTTCAAGTGACATCAATGTTCCCAATATGGATTCGCATATATTTTTCTCAATATGCATAACATCAAGACTATGCCACAATTTTAACTTCGACCAGTACGGGAGTTCAAAAAATATACTCTTCTTGGTCTAATTCAACTNTTCTCAATATGCATAACATCAAGACTATGCCGCAATTTTAACTTCGACCAGTACGGGAGTTCAAAAAATATACTCTTCTTGGTCCAATTCAACTCATTCGTGGCTCGTTTTCTCTTTCGTTGTTTTTTACCAAATTCATTACAATCAACATCTATAAATTGTGCAAGTACATCTTCGCTAGTTAACTATTTAAATATTGTTAAATCTTAGCTATATTTATTAAAATTTGTAATATTTTAATTAAACTACAAATTCTATAGTGTTTAGAATTAACTATTTCAATATTGTTAAATCTTAGCTATATTTATTAAAATTTGTAATATTTTAATTAAACTACAAATTCTATAGTGTTTAGAATTAACTATTTCAATATTGTTCTATATTGTAAGTTTCCGTTCAAACGATGTTAAACCTACCGTTCGAAAATAACATACCCGTTCGAACGGTTTTCATTCCAGATTTCCAGTCATCTTCCACAACGGAAAACGCACATATATCACCAAATGCACAAACCATAACCAGTATAATAACATACCAACAAATAAAAATATCAAGATGGAGATTCAAACTTAGATAAAAACTTATAAAAAGAAGATTATAAAAAACATACCTTAGATGAAAATCCAAGAGAGATAAAACTTAGAACCGATAAAGAGCTCCACAAAAAGTAGTAGAAATAACGTATTAATCCGAAAATACTAGAGTGAAATGAAAAGTAGTAGCATTTGGGGCTGGATTGAGGGAGAAAGCTGCTGGTTTGTTCGTGAGGGTCTGAGAGGGGCGGGAGGAGAGGGACGATTCTGAGTTCTGCCGTGTATTTCAATAAAGTTTTCCGTTCGAACGGTTATTTACTAACCGTTCGAACGTGAAACAACGAGGCGGGAATAATTTCCCTCCTAAAGTTTCACGTTCGAACTCTTAAATAGTACGTTCGAACGTGAAACAAAGAGGCGGGTATAATTTCCCTCCTAAAGTTTCACGTTCGAACGCTTAATATGACGTTCGAACGTGAAATTACAGATTCCTGCTCTCATTCATAAACGTTCGAACTCTTAATATTTACAGTTCGAACGTTTTGCTAAATGTTTAATAATATTTAATTTTTACACTATACTATTAAATAAAATAACAACATTAATATATATAGACATATTAAATGATACTATAGTTTAGTAACTATGTAATATCATACTAACGCATATTATATATTACATTATAGTAAAATATATATGAATATACCGTTAATATCATACCAATTAAGTTATAAGTAACATATATATAGTATAACCATATTGTAACAGATATAGTACTAACTACCATATATATAAGTGTCCTCTAATTGGTGAACTATAATTAAAATATATTATGTTAATATATTAGACTATAGATAATATATTATGACTATATTATAATCTATGAATCAAATATATAGTACTATATAGATATTAATATACCGTTAATATAAACTAATTATAGTATTTATTAATTATAGTATCATATATATATACAAATTAATATATATGTTCACCATAATATTTATATAATGTTATAACATATATACTAGTACATAATATAGTATTGATACTATATCATATAACTCATAGTATATTATATATATAGTATATTAAATATAATAACTATATATTATAATATGTCATTAATAACATATATATATAATAATATATATTATAATATATATATATAATAACATATATTACAATATACTATATATATATAAATATATATATATCAATCCCAAACTTAATAAAATATATTAACTTTATTATAATACCGTTTGAACGTGTTAACTAACCGTTCGAACGGTATTGTATATATAACTTGTCCCCGACGCCATTTTCACGGATACCGAGTGCTCCCAAAATCCCAAACCGCTCACAAAACCTCCATCTCCGCCGTTTAACGCCGCCGTTGCCGCCGTGAACAGTACCCAGTTGTAGCCTCTAACTCTAAACACCGGTATTCTCTTTCTTTAACTATTTTACCGTTTAAATTTAGATTTTTGATGGATTATTTGTTTAAATTAGGATAAATCAATATTTTCATCAATACTCACCGTAGATTTGCTTAAATCTGTTGGGATTTGCTTAAATCTGTTGGAGGAATGTTTATTTATGTTTTTTTTGTTGAAAAATCCATAGAATCGAAGGATTCCATGGATTTCAATGGCTGAGTCGACTCGGCGTCGTTACCCAGACCGTTCGAACGCTTCATAAGACGTTCGAACCCTGTTAGCCAAACAGATTAATTCGTTGTAACCCGTTCGAACATTGTTTCATACGTTCGAACGGATTAACCCAAACACTGTTGTATACCGTTCGAACACTATTTTAAGCGTTCGAACGGTATCCATTTAAAGATATCTTATATTATAATTAAATTAATAGGAAATTTTATCCAATTTTGTTAAATATTTTTATTATTAATGTTGTATTGATAAGCTCTTAATTAATTGTAAATTTCAGGTTCATTATAATGTCTTCTTCTAGGACGGGACGTAAGCGACGCAATACTGGAGAGACTAGTATCAGTCCAGCCAGGGAGAGGACTGTTTCAGTAGAGCGACAGGTGAAGATATCTGACTTCCAGAGTCTTGTCTGGGAGGGTCATTCCTTGCCATCAATCTTCAGCGATCGTGGTTGGGGACCTATCTTAGATGCGGAGGAATCATGGGAGACTATCTCCTATATTGACATTGTTTCTGAGTTCTATAGAGAGCTCGGTGGTGTCAGCCCAGATGACGAAGGGGCATATAGCATCTCTGTTCGAGGAGTTACAGTCGTATTTTCACGAGATCGACTCGCTGAGCATCTTGGTATTCCTAGGCTGCCAGATGCATATCCGAACGTGATGCCTAGAGAGTCTGATCCTTCAGTTGAGGCGGAGACAGCTGAGGAGGAGGCACCAGCTTATGCAGATGAGGTCGATGCCCTTGCTGATCATGAGGTGAGGGATTTGGTTGTTGGTCCAGATGCTCCCATGTATGACGGGACAAAGAGCATCAAACAGGCAGATTTATCTCCGTTCTTCAAGATCCTGAATTTGATAATCGCCAACAACATTGACCCTCGGCAGCACAAGACAGAGGTTGGCCTTGATCGGACGAAATTTATGATACGGGTCGCTCGTGGCATTCCTATCGACCTGGTGGGGTATATATTCGATAGGATTCGATCAGAGTCCCGGTACATTTCGACGGATATACTGCCATTCGGGATCTTGATCACCCGATTTTTGTTATTTGCCGGTGTTGTGCCTGATGTTGCCGAGCGTAAACGGCAGCCGATGGGACCGATCAACAGTACCACCCTCTCACGCAGCACGGGACACTCGAGACTGCGTCTTCGTGGACAACATCCAGACCCGGTTGATCCTCAGAGAGATGCACAGCCAGGAGATCATGGAGTACAGGCCGAGGCATCAGTACACAGCACTACTCGTGAGGACATGGCCGAGATCGTGCGTGCAGCGATCAGCGGACAGACATCAGTGTTGATCGATGCAGTGCGTATGGAGGTCCGTTCTGCAATGTCTGAGTTCCGTACTGAGATTATTGGTAGCATCTCTGATTTACGTACGGAGCTTGATGCTATGTCGGCGACTCAGGTCACCATTAGTACTCGACTGACACAGATAGAGGAACGCCTAGCTGCAGTCGAGGAAGTGTACAAAGACATGGGGTCTTAGTATTTTCTATCTTTTATTTATTCTTAATTTGTTTTTAGAATGGACAATATTTAATGTTTTGCAAATTTAGTATTTAATTATGAATTAGTCTTATTTTATATTTTCTGAACTAATTATTGATTTATATTATTCCTATTATTTAATTGATAAATTTCTTATAATTAAGAGTTAATATAAATATAATTCTCTTAAAAATAAAAACATATGCTAGACCGTTCGAACGGTGAAAGTGCACATTCGAACGGCGTAGTAATTTTCCGCTATAACAATGTTACTTAACGCGCCAAAATTTCCGTTCGAACGCAAAAATTAAAGACTTCGAATGATGCCTCATTATCGTTCGAACGGTTAAATTATTAGGGACGAAAAATTTCATCCCTGAACATACCGTTCAAATGCGTTCGAACGGTATGCAGCTTCCGTCGTCTTTTTGGGACGAAATATAAAATTCGTCTCTAAATCTCAGTTTTTGGGACGATTTTCAATTCGTCTCAAAATAAAATCGTCCCAAAATCTCTTTTTTATTGCAGTGCTTTTGTATAATTTTTTTTGTAGATGTAACAATACTTATTGAAAAAATAATCCCAACTCCTATAATTAATTAAAACAAAGCCAAACTTTTGTTGCCTAGATCAACTTTTCTCTTTGATTGTTTCAATTGGATGTCTATTTTTGAATAGTTCAATTGTTTCCTCTCTTCTTTTTCTTCTTCTTCTTCTTCTTCCTTTTTTTTTTTTTTTTTTTTAAAGTAAGCCTGTAAAACTAACTATTTCTCATTCACTTGTCTTTATTCTGCGACAGGGGCAGGCAACTAATGGTACGTGGGTTTCAAGGTCGACCCAACGAAGATAGTGTACAAGTAATTGGTTCAATAATTAGAAGATAGCACAATTTGAGTACCATTCGTTCTTGCTAGGCAGATCCTTGGTTAAGTTTCTGGGTTCTGGCTATATGGGGTTGTGAATACAACTTCCAAATGTATAATTGGTGCCTGCCAATATAGATCCAAGTTTGGGGAAATGGTAAATCTGGCTTGAGAGTTGGTAATATGCAATTAGCTAGATAGCAATGATCTTCTTTAAAAATTCAGTGATGTTTAGACTTTTGCTAGATAGCAATGACTTCATTTAATTACGCAGTTCAAATGAGATGAAATGAAATGTTTTATTGAAAGTTAAATAAAATATTGTTATAATATTATTTTTTAATATTATTTTTATTTTGAATTTGAAAAAATTGAATTGTTTATTATATTTTATGTTGGAGTTTGAGAAAGTTATAATAATTATATGAGATGAGATAATGTAGTTTGGTTTTGTGTAATTCTTTTCTTAGAGGTTTTGTGCTCAAACCTTGCAAAACAAAATCACGTCGCATTATGGTTTAGAGGTTATCTGAAAACTTTAATGGCACCAAAATTAGTGATATTTATGGAGTCTGATGTTTGGTTGGATAATTTGAGGTTAAAGTTTCAAAGTAATGAAATTTCATGAAATGATAAATGAACACATTTCTTAATAAATTTGTATTGTTATCTGCTTCAACAAAGGGTTTTTATATTCTAATAGAACTTATTTTTCCTTTCAACTAGAAAAACGTGTGTCTCACATGTTGACCCACTGCTACTATATTCTATATATAAATATATATAATATATATCATCATCGTGAATATATATATATATATATTCATGAATCATGATGAAGCAATAGTTAGCACAATTATATAATATTTATGCCTTACTGTTGGAATATTGCATATATATTTTTATATGAACCAATCACGAATTTTCGACCCTACCACCAATTCATTGAGTACTTAATCCTAAATTCATGTCACCAATTATTATGTTGACTCCAAAGGTACATTAATTAATATGCAATGCATAACTCTTACAATACATATATATATATGTGTGTTCTTTTAATTTAGTAAACTTTTAGTAATCCTATTTAGTTTTAATACAAGCTTGATTATAAAACTATGAGGTTCTCTTTGGAACAGTTCGGCTGTTCTCGGACGTTTAACAGCCCTCAATAAAAACAAGCCACGTATGAAATTCTAAACTAGATGAAATAAAGTTGACCTCATATGATAAAACCATGCTTACTGTAGTCTCTTTTTGCAAGTTTTCTCTCTCCTCATTCTTAGCAAACACACTCTCTCTACAAGCTATCTTCTCACGCTCAGCACAATTTCTTTCCGCAAGCTCTCCCTCTCCTCATTTTCAATAAAATCTCTCTCTTCATTCTCAGCAAACTGCTTCTCTTGGTTAATAAAAGCTAATTTACGTTTTGTTTTTTTTTTCCTCAACCTTGGACTTATAGAAAATTGTTGGATAGATTTGCAGAAAATACAAGAAGAATTGAACCCATCAAGAAGATGTCCACAACCTCCATTAATGATTTTCTCTATAAAAAAAAAGTAAAAAAATGAAAATCGACATAAAATGGTGTCACTGATTTCCAAACCGTTGACAAACTTATTTGCCAAGAAGCTTATAGTTTGAGAGAGTGAGAGAGAGAACTTGAGGATGGTGGAGATGGGCTTGCACTGGGGGAGTGATGAGTGTACGAAAGTACACTCTAAATATCCTATTATTGGACTATAATGCTAAAATATGAATAGAAATTATAGGAATTAATGTATATTCTTGAATTAAGTTTCTATTTATTTTGAGATACTCCTAAGCAGATTTTTATGTTTAATTTCAGGGACAATAAAAGAGTAAGTCAAAACTCAGTCAAATTCGAAGGACATTCAAATGGGCAAGAGTTGGGACAACCTAAGAACTTTCAATGAGTGTAGGACTCTTCAAATAAGGATAATGATGAGGTTTAAGAGTAATTCGGATCAAGAGAAATAGTCAGAGTCCAACATGCTACAGGAGACTGTCTGGATATACTTTAGTATTTTGAACGTAACTTTCTACTCACATATCGGATTGATTCGATTCTAGATGCGTTGGAAAGCTAACTTAAAGGGCTACGACTTTGTCTCTAATACAAATTTCCAAATTCGAATTCCTGAAGTGCGTACGTGGCTGCCAAGATAAGTTCTAAGATTTAGGCGATTTTTCTAGGCAGGAATCATGAAGATATTAGGGTTTCTTTCCTACCCTATATAAGGATATCATTAGGAGGCTGAAAAGGGGAAGAAGGAGAGAGAAATTTAATTGTCATGGCCGCCGTTTGCTTTACCTTTCTCTTGAGATTTTTGTTGTCCATTATATTTATGGGTAACTAAATTCTCAAGTAGGGCTAGGGATGAACTTGCACATTAGATGGTATTTGTAATTTACTTTTGATTTATGTATTTGATTTTCAATTACTAAAACTCTTTTTTTTTATCATTCTCAATTCATCGTTGATGTTCACTCTCCGAATAATTATAGAATTTATTCTGTTTATGGATTCAGTCATGCTTTTTTTATTGAATGGATTAGCTCTTTGATTATGTTTGGATCAATTATTTATCTATATTGATTTAATTCTTTGCTGCAATATCGCTTCCTGAGTATATTGTCGTCGTTGAATTTTCTCAATAGTGATAATAATTTACGTATTTTAAAAGTGATGAATGATTCTTCATAGGGTTACATTTGGTTTAATCTTGGTTTATAAATCTATATCTTCCAATTGGAAATTTTGGGAATTGAGTTCCCAATTGAGTTATTCAATGAATTAAGAGTAATTAAAATACTAGATTTGTGCAAGGGATTCCCGACGCTCTACTGTTTGTCAAATTTGAGTAATTTTTTCGTTAGTCACTTTGCTTCGCCTTCATTTGCATTTAAAATTAATCTTTGTTCTTTCTACTATTCTTTTAATTTGTCTCTCTGTGGAATCGACACCCCAAAGCTGTGCTACAACCACCGCGTTATTCTTTGGGCGTAATCAAATTTTGGCGCCGTTGCCGGGGAGACGGTAAAAGAATTGCTAGATTGTTTTTCTTTGCAGCAGTTTGTAAAGGCGGTAACTTCGTTCCTTCTTTTTGCTTGTTGCAATTTTTTTTTTCTCTTTTGATTATTTTGTTATCTTGCATGCACAGATATAGAGACGCTTTGGGTAGATTTTCTTATAGGCCTGTGCTAGAGTCAGGATCAAACTTTTTAAATCCTTTGTTTGACAATCCATCTAGTCCTGAAAAAATGAGTGAACACGAAGATCAACCCATTAGAACTCTTCAGGATTACCTCCACCCTACACGCACAGCCACACCATCATGCATCATGTTTCCAGCTAATACTCGCCAACTGGATTTTAAAACAGGGATGATACAGTTACTCCCTACTTTTCATGGCTTGGAAAATGAAAATCCATATGTGCACATTAGGGAGTTTGAGGAAGTAGTTGCGACTTTTCATAGTCACAATGCAACTGATGACGTTGTGAGACTTAAGTTCTTTCCTTTCTCTTTGAAGGATAGAGCTAAGAGTTGGCTATACTCACTAAGACCCCGATCTATTGGGTCATGGAGTGAGATGACTCAAGTCTTCTTTAATAAATACTTTCCCCAACATAAGACCAACGCTTTAAAAAGGCAAATCTCCACCTTTGCACAAAAGGATAGTGAGACTTTGTATCAGTCTTGGGAGAGATTTAAGGAGTTGTTGAGTATGTGTCCTCACCATGGGTATGAGAATTGGCGCTTAGTGAGCTATTTTTATGAGGGACTTACATATAGAGAGCGCCAATTTGTGGAGATGATGTGTAATGGTGAGTTCCTACAAAAAGATCCTGATGAGGCCATAGAATATCTCAATGAGCTTGCTGAAAAAGCTCATACTTGGACTGGACCTAGTGCTACTGAGAGCACAAATAGGTCACGACCTGCAGGAAACCTAAATGGTGGTGGAATTTACCATCTTAGGGAAGAGGATAACTTAAAGGCAAAGGTTGAGATGCTCACTAGGGAACTAGAGGTATTAAAGACTAAGGACTTGAAGCCAACACACGTGGCTAATCATGCAGAGTCTTTTGGACCATGTTTTGTGTGTGGCGGGGTAGATCAGCTCGCCCAAGAGGGTCACACACTTGCTGAGATGAGAGGGGTGTACGAGGAACAATGTAATGCCTTGGGTATGTACAAGAAGTCTTTTACACCTTACTCTGATACCTATAATCCGGGGTGGCGCAATCACCCCAATTTTAGCTGGAAGTCTGAAAACCAGCAGCCTGCACAACCCCCTAGATCATATCATGCACCATATCATGCACCTTCATCTTCTAGGAGTACTTTAGAAGACACTTTGCATGCTTTTATTGAAGCACAGGGTAAGACTAACCAAAAGTTTGAATCTTTGATTACGCAGGTTGTGGAAGAAAATAAGGAGATAAAGAGCCAAGTGTCCAAATTGATGAGCTCCTTAAGTGTGAATGAGCAAGGTAAGTTCCCATCTCAAGCTCAATCCGCATCCCGTGGTCAACACATGAAGCAAAGAGAATTTAAAGGATGTGAATGCCATTGTGACACGAAGTGGTAAGTCATTACATATCCCAACAACGAACAAATCAGAGGATGTGGAAAAGGATCAAGATAATAGTGATGCTGAGCTGCCCAAGGAACCAGAGGTGACAAAGAGTCCTATTAAGGTACCATTCCCTCAAGCGAACTATGGATCCTAACAATGAAATCCTAGAGAATCTAAGGCAGGTAAAAATCAATCTCCCTCTTTTACATGTGATTAAACAAGTGCCTACTTATGCAAAAGTTCTCAAGGATTTGTGTACAGTTAAGAGGAAACACCATGTGAAGAAGACTGCGTTCCTAACAGAGCAAGTGAGTGCTCTAATTGAGCAGCGGATTCCTCCCAAGTACAAGGATCCTGGTTATCCAACCATTGCATGCAACATTGGAGATCATGAGTTTGGGCAAGCCTTGCTAGATTTAGGAGCTAGCGTGAATCTAATGCCATATTTTATTTATTTGCAGTTGGGGTTGGGAGAAATCAAACCAACCACTGTGGTATTGCAATTGGCTGACCGTTCAGTCAAAGTACCCCGGGGTGTGGTAGAGGATGTTCTAATTCAAATTGACAAATTTTATTATCCTGTTGATTTCCTAATCCTTGACACTAGCTCTGTTGTTGATACTACTTCTAAAATTCCTTTGATTTTAGGTAGGCCTTTCCTTGCTACTGCTAATGCTCTTATTAATTGCAGGAATGGGCTCATGAAGTTGTCTTTTGGAAACATGACCCTTGAGGTGAATATCTTCCATATTGCAAAACAGCCAGAAGATGATGATGAGAGCCACCAGATATACATGATTGACTCACTCATGGATAGGGGAGTTTCTATAGCTCATGATTTTGATCCCCTTGAGTATTTTCTTGTTAATTCTGAGTTTGATCCTATCAGTGATCCATCTGATGTAGTTGATATTTGTGATATTTTTTATAGAACTCAAGATTATGGCACTCGGGCATGGCAACCGAAGTTTGAGGAGTTGCCTGAGAGAAGTGCAAAACAAATTCCTTCAAGTGTGGAAGCACCCAAAGTTGATTTGAAGCCTCTACCTAAGGGTTTAAAGCATGCTTTCCTTGGTCCAGGTGATACTTTTCCTGTTATTATCTCATCTGAGTTGTCTGAGTCTCAAGGTGAGAAATTAATTCAGACCCTAAGTAAGCATAAGTCAGCCTTAGGTTGGAGCATTGCCGATATAAAAGGTGTTAGTCCCCTGGTCTGTTCTCATAAAATTAATTTGGAGGAGGGAACTAGCCCTCGTAGAGACCCCCAGCGTAGGCTTAATCCCACTATGAAAGAAGTGGTGAAGAATGAAGTGTTGAAACTTTTAGATGCGGGAATCATATATCCTATTGCTGATAGTAAATGGGTAAGTCCTACACAGGTTGTTCCTAAAAAGTCAGGTGTTACTGTGGTGAAAAATGACCTGGGAGAGTTAGTCCCTACAAAACTTGTGACTGGGTGGCGGATGTGCATTGATTACAGAAAATTGAATTCTGCCACTCGAAAAGACCATTTTCCTCTCCCTTTTATTGATCAAATTCTTGAGCGTGTTGCTGGTCATCCTTTCTATTGTTTCTTGGATGGTTATTCTGGTTATTATCAAATTGAAATTGCATTAGAAGACCAGGAAAAAACCACTTTCACTTGTCCTTTTGGTACTTATGCTTTTCGTAGAATGCCATTTGGATTGTGTAATGCACCTGCTACTTTTCAACGTTGCATGATGAGTATTTTTAGTGACATGGTTGAAAATTGCATGGAAGTTTTTATGGATGACTTGACTGTTTTTGGATCTTCCTTTGAAGCATGCTTATTGAATTTAGAGAGAGTATTGACTCGTTGTGAGGAGAAGGATTTGGTTTTGAATTGGGAAAAATGCCACTTTATGGTACCTTCAGGTATTGTCTTAGGGCATATTATTTCTTCTAGGGGGATAGAGGTTGATCAATCTAAGATTGAATTAATTTCAAAGTTGCCTACGCCTAGGACAGTAAAGGATGTGAGATCCTTTCTTGGTCATGCGGGCTTTTACAGGAGGTTTATACAGAATTTTTCCACCATATCTAGGCCATTATGTGACCTCTTAGCTAAAGATGCCCCATTTGAGTGGACACAAGCTTGTCAAGAGGCCTTTAAAACGCTAATTGGCAAGCTTACCTCAGCACCTATAATGCAGTCACCTGATTGGACTTTACCTTTTGAGATCATGTGTGATGCTAGTGACTTTGCTGTAGGTGCTGTTCTTGGACAACGAAGGGAGGGGAAGCCTTTTGTCATTTACTATGCTAGTAGAACTCTAAATAGTGCTCAAATGAATTACTCCACCACTGAAAAAGAGTTGCTAGCTGTAGTGTTTGCTTTGGATAAGTTTCATGCTTATTTGATTGGTTCTCCTATTATTATTTTCACAGATCATGCAGCCATTAAGTACCTTCTTACAAAGAAGGATGCTAAGGCGCGACTAATACGGTGGATTTTACTTTTGCAGGAATTTGACATCACTATCAAAGACAAGAAAGGAGTAGAGAACGTAGTGGCTGACCATCTCTCGAGGCTCACATTTGAGGACACCTCGGACCACCTACCAATCAGGGATGATTTTCCCGATGAGCATTTGCTTTCTATTACTTCTCTACCATGGTTTGCTCATATTGTGAATTATTTGATTGCAGGTGAGATACCAGTGGATTGGAGCGCTCAAGACAA
>QEOT01124272.1:18356-39436 GCA_003123785.1 Pterocarya stenoptera | reverse complement strand
CGACGCAGGTATGTTTTCTTTTTCTCTTTGTTTGTTTTGTTTTCTCTTATTTTCTCTCTTTTCCTTTTTGTTTTCTGTTGTTTTCTTTGTTTTTGTTCGCAGGTTAGTTTTATTTTGTCATTTCAGCTTACCATCTTTGGTGCTTAGCAAGCTACTCACGTCACTCATCAGGTGTATTCTACCCTTTTTAGTTACTCCCCATTCAAATTTGATTCTTAAACATTGAGGACAATGTTTCATTTAAGTTGGGGGTGGTGGTGCAAAGTTAATACTTAAAATGCTTGTTGGAACTCTGTAGCATATTTTCATGTGCCTTTTTTAAATAAAAAAAAAAATTGCATCACACGTGCATCCTTTTCACATGTGTACTCATTCTCATTCATAGTCATCTTCGTGAATTCACCAAACCCACCATAATCATTTTTGCTGAAGCATTCACAGAACCCCTAATGCACTCACCCAAGCTTTGTGGTAAGATGGTGGTTTGACACATGTAACTAGAGAACTCTTTTGCTTAAGTATTCATGTGAGTTTTGGAGAGGAATGAGAGCCTACAAATGCACTAAATTGTGATAAGCATTCATTGATCTGTTGAATTGGACACTTCTTTTGAGAATATCATTACATGGTTTGTGTTAAGATGGTGGATATACTTGGGATATGACGAAGATCAACTTAGGATCAACGTTTGAGCCTTTCAAGCTAACCCTTTCTATCTTAAACCCCTAGTAGCCAAGTTTGAGCCAATAAACAAATGTAGCTTTTTCTTTTCATATGCCCACATCATCCATACCTCTCCACAGTGGAGTATAACCTATACACTGATTTTTCCTACCCTTGTTACTTCCAAGTGTGTACTAGATGTGGATTTTTTTATCTTTTCTATAGAAAAATAAAAGGAGAGAGAGAAAGGGGAAGAACATGAGTTACAAGGAGTTCAAGTGAGTGAGTTTCAAAGGTAAAAATACCAAAGTTAGGTAAAAATAGCAAAATACCAGGGTGACATACATAATTGTTCATCAAGTTTAAAAAAAAAAGTGAAAAAAAAAAAGAATTATAAAAAAAAAGAAAAAGAAAGAAAGAGGCATTATTTGATGATTTGAGAAGTTGGAGAGTACATCAATTGAGAAATGTGGTCTATTGAGATGTTTAATAAGATTCCCTTTGTATGTACTTGGAAGTTTTTGAATCCTTTTCATCCTTTTTTTCCATATAACCCCGAACCCAAGCCACGTTACAACCTTTTGTGTTGACCGTTCTGATCCTAAGAAAGGTTTTGGAAAGAGTGGTGGAAGTCTCATTTATTAGTGTTCCTATCATAAGATCAATGTTTGCTTGTTGCTTGTACATAATTGCCTAATTTCCCATGAGAGTGTGTGTACACACATTGTCAACTCCATAGAGAGAATCCTCACACGAAACACTTTTATACCCGTGAGTTATGGAGTTGAACCTTTCGCTTGAGATATTCTTGATGTTGCATGTGTTAGGGCTTTTGGTTAGATGGATATAGTTTGGAACACACACACACTCTGTGGATTGCTATAGGTGGATTGCTTGTGATATGGTTATTGAATTTCTAAGATTGCTTTGATATGTGAATCTGGAAAGTGTGACTTAGTGGCCTTTGTGTGTGGTTTATCTGGTCTATCTCGTCGTTTTGGCATGAAAATTGCTAGGGACTAGCAATGAGTAAGTTCAGGGGTGTGATGAGTGTACGAAAGTACACTCTAAATATCCTATTATTGGACTATAATGCTAAAATATGAATAGAAATTATAGGAATTAATGTGTATTCTTGAATTGAGTTTCTATTTATTTTGAGATACTCCAAAGCAGATTTTTATGTTCAATTTCAGGGATAATAAAAGAGTAAGTCAAAACCCAGTCAAATTCGAAGGACATTCAAATGGGCAAGAGTTGGGACAACC
The DNA here is from genome assembly GCA_003123785.1 of Pterocarya stenoptera. Lineage (NCBI taxonomy): Eukaryota > Viridiplantae > Streptophyta > Magnoliopsida > Fagales > Juglandaceae > Pterocarya > Pterocarya stenoptera. Next base: position 37,505 of record QEOT01124272.1, on the reverse strand, counting down.
TAAGAACTTTCAATGAGTGTAGGACTCTTCAAATAAGGATAATGATGAGGTTTAAGAGTAATTCGGATCAAGAGAAATAGTCAGAGTTCAACATGCTATAGGAGACTGTCTGGATATACTTTAGTATTTTGAACGTAACTTTCTACTCAGATATCGGATTGATTCGATTCTAGATGCGTTGGAAAACTAACTTAAAGGGCTACGACTTTGTCTCTAATACAAATTTCCAAATTCGAATTCCTGAAGTGCATACGTGGCTGCCAAGATAAGTCTTAAGATTTAGGCGATTTTTCTAGGCAGGAATCATGAAGATATTAGGGTTTCTTTCCTACCCTATATAAGGATATCATTAGGAGGCTGAAAAGAGGAAGAAGGAGAGAGGAATTTAATTGTCATGGCCGCCGTTTGCTTTACCTTTCTCTTGAGATTTTTGTTGTCCATTATATTTATAGGTAACTAAATTCTCAAGTAGGGTTAGGGATGAACTTGCACATTAGATGGTATTTGTAATTTACTTTTGATTTATGTATTTGATTTTCAATTACTAAAACTCTTTTGTTTTATCATTCTCAATTCATCGTTGATGTTCTCTCTCCGAATAATCATAGAATTTATTCTGTTTATGGATTCAGTCATGCTTTTTCTATTGAATGGATTAGTTCTTTGATTATGTTTGGATCAATTATTTATCTATATTGATTTAATTCTTTGCTGCAATATCGCTTCCTGAGTATATTGTCGTCGTTGGATTTTCTCAATAGTGATAATAATTTACGTATTTTAAAAGTGATAAATGATTCTTCATAGGGTTACATTTGGTTTAATCTTGGTTTATAAATCTATATCTTCCGATTGAGAATTTTGGGAATTGAGTTCCCAATTGAGTTATTCAATGAATTAAGAGTAATTAAAATACTAGATTTGTGTAAGGGATTCCCGACGCTCTACTGTTTGTCAAATTTGAGTAATTTTTTCGTTAGTCACTTTGATTCGCCTTCATTTGCATTCAAAATTAATCTTTGTTCTTTCTACTATTCTTTTAATTTATCTCTCTGTGGAATCGACACTCCAAAGCTGTGCTATAATCACCGCGTTATTCTTTGGGCGTAATCAGGGAGGGTGAGGGTCAACGGGATCAAGAGGAAGGGGGTGTAGAGAGAGAGGGCCGAGGGAAATTTTATTCTTTTCAGCGTGTTTATCAACTGTTATGCAGGTATATGAGTTGAGAAGTGGGAGCCTTACGTGACGTATATTTATTGTTGTTATGTGAGGGTGATCAGACCGACCGGTGGAAGGTTTTCTCTAGACCTATTCATCCATTTCTGACTCCAAAATGTGGATATATGCGAAATGGAATCCAAATTTTAAACTCGGATTGAGTTAGCTCGGGTGGCCTGTGCCCGGATGAATACGAAAAGGGACCAAAAAGGGACTGCAATTTGATGTCTTAATAATTAAGGTTGGGTTTGGATAGAGAGTTTAGATGAAATGAGATGAGATATTTTGATTAGTAGTTGAATAAAATATTGTTATAATATATTTTTTAGTATTATTTTTATTTTAAAATTTAAAAAAATTGAATTATTTATTATACTTTTGTATAAAAATTTAGAAAAATTATAATGATTAAAATGAAATGAGATAAAATAAGATAAAATATAAGTGTTTTGTATCAAACTGAGCCTTAGGTTAAGTTTGGAAGTTTTTTAAAATATAAAATTCTTATTTCATCTAATCTCATCCTTAAATCTTTTTCAAATTTTTATATAAAATATAATAAATAATTTAATTTTTTCAAATTTCAATTCAACTTTTTTAAATCTTAAAATAATAATAATATTAAAAAATAATATTTTATTTAATTTTTAACTTTTATCTTAAATTAAAAATTTTCATCTCAACATTTAAAATTAAGTTGAGATAAAAATTTTTAGTTTGAAAAACTTTCTAAAGCTAACCTTAGAATCCAACGTGGGAATGCTAGAAGAGATTAATTTTGAGTAATAAAATAAGTTCTAATTAATGACTAGGAGGCTAGGAGCATTTTCTTGTGTACAGGAAAATACAATTCCCACGTAAATTTTCGATAGAAAATTTTTACCGAATTTATTTTATATTATTTTTTTTATTTTTTTATTTAATGATTAAGAAAATATTTTTAAATAAATTTATGAATTTTGTTATATTTTTTAAAAATATTTTAAGTGTTTAAAATATGATTGAATTAAAAAAAAAAAAACTAAACTTTTGAGTGCCGGGTTGTAAGAGCACTCCCAATGGCTTCTTTATCCTATACTTTAAAATACATCATCAAAATCCACTTTTTTTATTTTACATACTGATTTTTACAATATACCATACATCAGCTTCTCTATTTTTTCTTTATATCATTTAAATATTATATTTTTTAATATTTTTTATTCATTTCAAATATTTTTTCTAACTATCAATAATATCCTCATATCTTTTGATATTTGCAATATCTCCCCATATACAATGTCATATAATTATGTTCTATTTTAAATTAATCAAAATATAAATTAATTCAAAAAATAAAAATAAGAGATTATATAATTCAATAGTTAAACCACACATTTAAATGCCAATTCCCCTTCCTGTTCACCCAAAGAATTGGTAAGGAAATAATTTCATTCAATAAGCAAGATTCATTCAGGGATTTTAAATGTCTAGAAATAATTCATAAATCTGGTGCTATCTAATAAACAATGATCATCCTGAACAAACCCAAAACGAGGCTGCAATTTATGGTCCTTAGCAAACCCAAATGAAATATTCAAATTGATCTATATTTGATTTCCTCTATTTATCTATATATCTATATATATCTATATGTATGTATGTATATATATACATGATACATATACATTGGGGGAGGCAATGCAATGTGGGAGCTGTAACCCTGTTGGTTTGTGTAGGGTTAATGAAGTTGGGAGGGCAGGAACCACGAGTAGTAACCAAAACTAAGCAAGAAGCAAGTACATATAAGCTATAAAAGCAAGCAAGCAAACGTCCCAACCGGCAAAAGCAAAACAGAGGTTGCCACACAAACATGATCTAGCCACACAAACAGAGGATGCCACACAAAAGTGTACCAGAGCAATTAAAGTGATCATCTTTTTATTCATAAAGAAATCATTATGCTTTTTATATTTTTCTTAAAGGTTGCTTGACACCCTATATGAAATCTGAACTTGGAAGAAATCATTATGGTCTTTATATTTTTATTTATAGGCTGCTATGATTTCACGACTTTGTTAACAAGCTGAAAATTATTACAAAATTAAATGAAGTTCATGAAATATTAATGTAGTATACCAGATATCAGATATGATTTTGTTGACAAGCTGAAATATTAAAACAAAAAGTCTAAGAAAATAATAAAAAATAATAAGAACAAAACGTATATAGTGATATTAGTGACCACAAAGAATGAAAATGCATTTATTGGTCTCCTTCTATATTACAATCATCATAAAAATCTAAACTATCTTCATAAAAGGTTACTATTTTTTTCTAATCAGTTCAGACCTTGATGAGCAACATATAGGACAGCTGCAAGAGCCCATAAATAATCAATCATAATAACATATATAGTTTTTCATTCACAAAACAGCAACACATGCTTCCTATATCAGACTCTATGCATTCCATCAAGACACAAAACAGCAACACATGGGCCATCAATGTGCAAACAACCAGCAGAACACCATCATTGCAGAGTGTAAAATGATCAACTCTTGGTAAATGGATGATATCCTCCTAGGATATCAACCGTGGGCCCATAAATTATTAAACATATATTTATTTGAAAGTTTCAAACTAGACTAAAAAGAAAAAGAAAACTAAGCTTTCAGACCTTCTCAAAATATTTATTTGATGAGTTCACAAAGGGATTGCCTTCGGACCAAGAACAGACCATTGCAGACCGCACAATTAAAAACATGTACATAAAAACATTGCAGAATTAAATACATTGCAGACCATGTCATTAAGAAAAAGCTTTATTGATGGATACATCAAGAAAAAAGCTCAAAACCAAGGTGCCATAAAAGACCAATGCTTAAAACTGGACAAGACAAAACACATTAGACTCTCAACCGCAAACTGGACAAGAAGCTTGCTTTTTCCCACACCAACAGAATCAAATCCAAACAAAACAAGACCCCAATACAACCCTCTTTCTCAAACCATCGAAGGGTTGTATTCTAAGAAAGGGGCAAAGCAAGAAAAAAGAAAAAAGAGCACTCTTTTACAAGTTAAAAAATGAGACGTGGGCTTCCGTGAACCAGTATATGCTAAAGGAAAAAAAAAAAAATCTAATGTTTACCTCAACAATGACAGCAAAGCTTGAAGAAGAACAAAATGGACGATCTGCGTTGGAAGCAGCGAGCAAAGTCGAGGAAGATGAAAGGCCTCTAGTTCTGGCTTTGGCGCCAAGCAACGGAGAAAGCGTGGGAACACGAGAGAGAGGGGTCTGAAATGAGAATAAAAGAAATGTGGAGGAATGAGGAAAATCGAGGACGAAGAAAGAGAAATTAATTAAAAAAGTTTACAGTCATGAACAAAATTCTGTAGATGTAGAGGAATCACTGTATCAAGATGTAAAATATTTTTAAAATATAAAATCTGATGGAGTCGTTTTTTCACAATATTTCTTTATATTTTAAAGAAAACTCACTTTTACAGTAGCTGTTGGGAGTGCTCTAAATCCACAGGGACCATGCTACAGCTCGTACAGCTCCCGCTGGGATGTATAGTTATTTTTTCATGTGTTTTTTTAAAGTTGTTTTTTATATAGATTTTTTAATATTTTTTAATATTTTTAAAAAATAAAATAAATTTAAAATATTTTTTTAATTAGAAAGTAAAAAAATTATTAAAAAATATTTTTTTGATCATGAAGTAAAATAAAATATATTTTTTTATAATTTTTTATTTTATTTTATGATTATGAAAATATTTTTTAATAATATTATGAATTTTTTTAAATATTTACAATTATTAAAAAATTTGTATAAAAATAAAACTATAAAAAAATATATAAAAAAAAAACACATACAATTGCAAGCGGTAGCTCTAACGGGAGTTTGAAGCGGAAAGTTTAGCATTTTCTAAATAAAAAAATTTTACAATTTTTTATTATTTATTCACATTTTTTTTAATTATTTATTTATTTTTTTATCAAATATTTTTTATAAGAATTATGAATAAAAAATTTGAAATAATTTTTAAAAATTTTTAAAAAAAATTTAAAAATATTATAAAATATAAAATGTAGAATATGGGTTGGTTGTATTGTAAAACCCTTTTTCAAATCGACAGAGAATCCTTTGCGGCCGTAGCAGAATCCCTTGTGTATATGGGACTGATGAGATGTACTGACGGGACGTGACATCAAAGAGGTTTACTGCAAGAGAAACAATGTTCCAGTATGCAAGGCAAAACATTTAAATTTAACAAAAATAAAAAATAAAAATAAAAACAAAAACAAAAACCGTAGCGGAGTCCATGTGTATACTGCAGACAGTACGGAATGCAATGCGAGGAAATGGGACTGATGAGATGCACTGACCTGACAGGACGTGACGTCAAGGAGCTTCACTACATGATAAACAATGTTTCAGTAGGGCTGGGTTGTCATGGGCTATGCCCAGGGGTGTGGCGAGGGGTGTGGCGGAACTTTTAGCTTGCTGGAATAGGGCAACATCATAGTTCTCAGTTGGCCGCGACATGAAAGATGGTTCCTTTGTGTTTATCGTGGTCTATTTGGCTCGAAATAAATGAAAGATGCTTCAACAACATGGAGAGAACAGTAAGAAAAATCTGACACTTTTTTATATTTTCTTTGATTTAATAGTTTTCTGCGATTTTATTAAAAGGAGAAAATGTTTATGAGTTTTTATTTTCTTTTCAACTTGAACTTGTCATGGATTACTATTAGTCAAAAGTGAGATAGCAATGCACAAGGAATCTCCAACGCACTCATCAATCGCCTATTATTTATTATATTTTATATTAAAATTTAAAAAGATATATAATAATAAAATGAGATAAAAATTTTTTATTTTAATTTATCCCAAGCCTGCCCTTACTTTAACAGCTACAAGATGCATGGGGCGATGGGGGCCTGCGTAATATCATTGAGTGTAGAGTGCATGCGTAATATTATTGCGAGAGATGAAAAGAAAAATCCATTAATAAATTAAATTTTATTTTTTTAGTAATAAAAAAAATAAAAAAATAAATATACAACGTCATAGTGAACGAATAAAGTGAGAGAGCATTAATAATATACCAGGACTGTTTCTTTATACAAGGGAAACTGTGATGGTGCTGAACTGCATGGTCTTCATCCCACACATGCCTATATATGAAGCAAAGACTTGTTAATTCTAGGAGGAGTCTCCAAGTAAGAACTTGCGAACGCAATAGAATTACATTTATCTTCTTTGAAAAAAAAACTATATATATATATATATAGGTTCTGGCCATGGGAGTACTCTCGAAGCTTTTGCAGTTAATCTCATTCAATGGAGTGATACTGCTAATTGCGATGGTGGCAGCAGCAGCAGCGGCAGCTCAAGCCAAGCCTGTCAGCGACAGCATGTGTGGGAATGTAACAATTCCATATCCATTTTGCTTGGATACTAGTGAAGAATGCTACTTGGGCAACAACGTCTTCAATATCAGTTGTAATAGCTCTGGTCCTTCTCCAATTATAGGCAATGTCCGTGTCACAAACATATCCATTAAGGACCATGAAATGCATATCACGGCAAGTGTAGCCCAAGCCTGTTACCTTGCGAATGGTTCCCTCGAATTAAATATTTCAACCGGGTTCAGCGCAGGGAATAATTTCACCATTTCTACAAAAAAAAATGAGTTCATTGTTCTTGGCTGTGACACTACGGGCATTATTTCGGGTGGAAAAAACGGAAGAGACTACTCGACAGGGTGCATATCTCGATGTAATAACCGTAGCGATGCGATCAACGGATCTTGCTCTGGCGTTGGCTGTTGCAAAATAGGGTTTCCAGATGGCTTAGAATATTATGGGGTGGAACTTTCAAGCTTTCGAAATCACAGAAACGTATGGAACTTCAATCCTTGCAGCTATGCATTTGTTGTCCAACAAGGAGACTTCAATTTCTCCACGGCTTACCTTAGGAAACGGCCACACGAAAGGCGTCCAATAGTGCTTGATTGGGCAATTGGGAATGAAAGATGCGACGAAGCTCGGATAAAACCGGATTTCGCATGTCGGGATCGGAATAGTGAATGCCATAACCCAGAAACCAGGCTGGGGTACCAATGCAAGTGTAAGCCGGGTTACCAAGGGAACCCATACCTCCCTGACGGTTGCGAAGGTATTTTATATATACACAATCAATATCATCAATATATATAAAGCTAGCTTCGATCCTGAACGATAAACTTAAATTAAGGAACTTTGATTGATTCCACTTAATATTTTCCCGTTCAATCGTTTCGATATATGATGTCATAGCTTGATCGATCATGATGATCACTTGGCTCCCGCAGACATTGACGAATGTAAGTATCAAACTCATAACTGCAGCAGAGCGGATGGCTGTGTCAACAGACCAGGCCACTTCACATGTCGTTGCCCCAAGTGGTACCATGGGAACGGAACAAAAGATGCTGCTGAAGGCTGCGTTGCGGATTTCGTACCAATTATTGAGATTGCAATTGGTAAGGATATTATTTTACCTGCTAATAATACTCACTCATGTGCGTTACGATTTATCTACATCTAACTACTCTTGGATTGCCAAAATTAATTAACTTAATTATTAATGCTTATCAAATTTGCACTTGATTGTGATTAGGGTGCTACCCGCATGGTGCGGGACGGGGGCACCCCCTCCCCGCCCCCCGCCCCGCACCATGCGGGGAGTGCGGTTTCACCCCCGCACCCCGCCCCTAGGAGGCGGGGGCGGGGCACACCGCCCTGCTAACGGGGGGTGGGATTGAAACCGCACCCTGCCCCGCCTCCCGCTCAACCCAGTGATTCACTGGGATCTATAATTTTTTTTTTTATCTAAAAAAAATTTTAGATCCAAATTATAATATAATATAATTATAAATTTTATTCAAAAAAATATAAACTCATTAGAGTTGTATTTTGGATTTTCTTGACCTCCTAGGCCCAATAAGTCTCACATTGCTAAAGAATGATAATTGTATTGCCTTAACCTCCTATATAAAGGTTGGTCTAGGAGGTTAAAGCAATCCACTAACTTGAATTCAAGTTTTTAACAAATTGTATATATTTATATACAATATATATTTAAAATATATATTTTCAGAGTGAGGATCGGGGTGCGGGGCGGGGCCCCGCTGGGGTCAGCCCGCCCCCCGCCTCTGCTATGGGTTCTTCATGCAGGGCGGGGGCCCCCGCCCCCGCATGGGCGGTGCAGGGTAGCCAGCTCGCCCGCCAGCCCTAGCGAGGGCGGGGCGGACGGGGACGAGGTATCGGGGGGCGGGCCCCCGCTGCCCACCCCTAATTGTGATATATATATGCGGTTAGAGTAATGCTATTCAGCGTTCCAACTTCCATCATCTTTTCATCATTCTATAATGTATCATTAGATGATTAGAGATTTTTTATTATATTTTACTTATGAACCTATCATTTAATGCCACATCATAAGATGATAGGAGGATGATGAAAATTAAGATGATGAATAGATTTTTTCAAAAAGTAAATGAAAAAGTAGGAAATGGAAAGCAAACAAAAAGTTAAAGTATCGGAAAGACATACGGAAAAGGAAAAGAAACAAAAATGTACAGACGGAAAGATGAAGAAAATGCCATAACCCATCATCCCACACATAAAGAGAAGATGAAATTTTTTTTTTTCCTCAAAATGTAAGATTCTCATACCCCACCTTAAACTACGAAAGATTTAAAATTTACCTTGTCGAACAAATACCGTGAAGTATTTTAATCTACTGTCATCTTCAAGTCTAGAGCTTCATTTTAACATCTCAAAACTTTTCGATTTAGCATATTTTGTACAATACTCTTATTTCATATCTCAATTATGATAATTTTTTCAATTTTTATTTAAAAATATAATAAACAATTTAGTTTTTTTTAATTTTTAAATAAAAATGATATTAAAAAATATATTTTAATAATATTTTATTCAATTACTATTCAAAACATCTCGTTTGTTTTTTGAAATAAGATGAGTTGAGATTAAAATTAAAAAATTAAATAAAATTTTATAGAATATACTTTTTAATATTATTTTTATTTTAAGATTCGAAAAAGTTGAATTATTTATTTTATTTTATATTAAAATTTAAAAAAAATATAATAATAAAATTAAAATAAAATGAGATAAAATATTTTTTAAAAATAAGCTATACCCGTCTTTGTGATCTGCCAGAGAATCAACATGCGAATGACAGAAAAAGAAGATGTTGATTTTGACTTTTATTCCATAAGAGGACTTTACAAAAGGCATTGTGATTGCGTGCTGCAATTTTGAAAAGGACAAAATTAATTTTGAGTAATAAAAGAAGTTTAGGAAGAATTTTTTAATGATTTTTTTTTATTTTTTGATTAAAGAAGTGATTTTTAATAATATTTTAAATTTAAAAGAAAAAAGTTAGAGCTCCTCTCAGAATTTAGAACATCATTAAAAAATACTTCCTTAATCAGAAAGAAAAAAAAATCATTAAAAAATATTTTTTATTTTATTTCGTGATTAAGAAAGTATTTTTTAATAATTTTTTTTACTTTTTGATTAAGTAAGTGTTTTTTTAAGGATATTCTAAATTTATTTTATTTTTTAAAAATATTAAAATGTATTAAAAATCTTATATAAAAAATAAGTTTTAAAAAAATACATAAAAAAAAAACACTACACCCCCGGCTGCTCCTAGGGGGTTGTAGCACTGCTGCACTACCCATATCCGGTGGGGAAATGATAGAACCCCCGCTCCCAGTCCCGCTCTCTGTCCCGCTGTATGTAATACATATATTTTTATGTATTTTTTTAAGTTTTTTTTTATATAATTTTTTTTAATAATTTTAAATATTTAAAAATATTTAAATATATTAAGAAAGTATTTTTTAATAAATTTTTTTTATTTTTTAATAATATTTTAAATATTTAAAAATATTTTAAAAATTATATAAAAAAATTTTTAAAAAACACATTAAAATATATGTGTGCTACACCCCCAGCGGGACTCCCAGCGGGTGACCAGCTTTGCGTACGTCCACTTCACTGACCTGCTTTGCGTACAATTAAGCTTTGATCTTGAGTCCATGACTAGGATTTTCTTTTTCAAAATTAAAATATGAAGGTAGTTTCTTATTAAATAAATACTTTGAACTTTATTTCTCTTATTTTCCATCTAACATCATTTTAATTTTTTTTTTATGTGACTTACAAATGATTGAGAATTATTTATTATTATTTTTGCTTAATCTGTAACTATTTCAAGCATATATATTGAAAATAAGGATAATGATTAATATAGGAAAATGCTTGAATGCCTTCCCAATGAACCCCCAAATGTGTTCTCTTGTGTATTTTAATTTTTTTTTCCATGAAGATGAATAAGTTTAGGGTTTGGCTATTCATCATCTCCATACACCACACACCATATTTTTTTTAAAAATCATTTTTTGATTTTATTCATCTTAAACTTATTGAATTTTGAATTTTTTTAACTCATCATTCATATACAACACATTTAGTAAGAGAAAAAAGAAGTGTGATGTGTGCTTTTTTGGGATGAAGAATATAATTTTTCATAATTTTATAGCCTACTCCAGCACCTGCATTATATTATGATTATAAATAATTTATTTTCTTAGATGATTATTTAATGATATTTGTTGTTTTTCTTAATTTGGATTCAAATATTGCAGGTGCTGGAGTAGGCTTTATTTGTATGTTTTTGTTTATCTCTTGGCTATACTTCGTATACAAAAAGAGAGAGATAATGAAGCTCAGAGAAAAGTTCTTTCAACAGAATGGAGGATTGATTTTAGAACAGCGACTCGGCAGAGAAGAAGGATCCACAAAAACACTCAAAATCTTTACCGTTGAACAGCTACAGAAGGCTACCAAAAACTATGATGAGAGCAGGATAATTGGCCGAGGAGGTTATGGTACGGTTTACAAAGGTATTTTAGCAGATAATAAGATTGTTGCCATCAAGAAGTCCAAGATAGATGATGAAAACCAAATTGAGCAATTTATCAACGAGGTGGTTGTGCTCTCCCAAATTAATCATAGGCATGTTGTCAAACTCTTGGGATGTTGTTTAGAAACACAAGTTCCTTTGCTTGTCTATGAATTTGTCTCAAACGGTACCCTTTTTAAGTACATTCATCAGGAAAGCAATGCATCCACATTTCCTTGGGAAACCCGCTTGAGGATAGCTGCAGAGACTGCTGAGGCAATATGGTATCTACACTCTGCAGCCTCAATACCTATAATTCACAGGGATGTAAAATCAACAAATATACTGCTTGATGATGACTTCACTGCAAAAGTGTCCGACTTTGGAACTTCAAGATTGGTTCCGAGAGATCAAAAGCAACTAGCCACTGTAGTGCAAGGAACTCTTGGATACTTGGATCCTGAATACTTGCAAACAAACCAGTTGACAGAGAAAAGTGATGTCTATAGCTTTGGAGTGGTGCTCGTGGAGCTACTTACAGGAAAGGTGGCACTTTCATTTGCTAGGTCTGAGGAGCAAAGAAGTCTGGCTATGTATTTTATTTCTTCCATAAAAGAGGAAAAATTATTTGAAATTGTTGAAAATCACATAGTTGCAGAAGGAAATAGAGAGCAAATTCAACAATTTGTAGATCTTGCAAGGAGCTGCTTAGCAATAAAAGGGGATGAGAGGCCGACAATGAGAGAAGTAGCAATGGAATTAGAAGGAATAAGAAAGATTCAAAAGCATCCTTCGGTTAACTTGGAAGCAAATTCAAAAGGGGTCGAACATGAATGACCATGGAACCTACACCTTGGGAGATGGAAGATGAATGTTTTATGCTAACCACCAACGATTCTCAATTTCTTGCTTTTATTCTATATGTGCATTCCCTTCAATCGGTATGACACTTCCTTTGCAGTTGTTATCTAATGTTCTTGATTTTCTTGTGTTTTTTTTTTTTTTTGGTTGTGTTTCAGTCTTCCTCGTATGACATTGCCTTTTTTATATGTTCCCACGTACATTTGTAATATTTTAAGTTGCTGAACTGCTATATATTGTCAACTGCTCTGCATGCATATCTTCGATTATTTATACCTGATTGACATGCTGCATGCTTCAAGTTGTCTTGAGAGATAAATAAATAAGCAAAAACATACTTCTTCGACTGCATGGAATGCTCAGTTAACATGATGCTTTCCGTTCAGTCGTGGAACTTCTGTGACTCTGTCCAAAGGGTACAAGCTTTGAGAATTTTGTATTTTGTTTAAAAATTTAAAATATTATGTTTTAATATTATTATTATTTTAAGATTTGAAAAAGTTGAATTAAAATTTAAAAAAATTGAATTGTTTATTATATTTTATATGAAATTTAAAAAAAATATAATAATAAGTTAAAATAAGATAAAAATTTTATATAAGATGAAACTTCCAGATCTCTAGGTTTCTAAACACTTTCTACTAAAACTCCTTAACATTAGTCTTCAGATGATCAATCTGCACATTAAAGTAATAAAAATCTACAAAAGTCAGCCATCATGTGAAAGGACAAAAAAAAGCAAAATAAGTGAAAAATAAAAGTCAGTTATGGCATGCTGTAATTGGATGTATTTAGCCTGTGTCATGCACCGTATCTAAAAATCACATTTTACAATACAAGTAGTATACATTCCAAAGTCTCAATAATACAAAAAATTTATCTGTTCAAACTAAATATCTCTATATATAAAAAGTACGTAGCTAACGAAAAATCGTTGGTTTAATAGAATTTTGTTATTCTCCGTTAAGGTTAACGCAATTTGTCTGTTAAAAGCAATCTGTCAACCATCATAAAAGCAATCTCAATTAAACAAATAAATTAAGAGTACACGTGTCATGACTGTAAACATCTTTTGTCATTTTACTTATAAAGCAAATAACAGTATATGTTTACTTCCTTTTGCATTTGCTTTTGCTTTTCTCGAGAAGAGTCAGTCACATCTTTCGGTTTTTTTCCGTCTTTTTCTCTTACCTAGATTTTCTTTTTTTCTTTTGAGCGCTGAGTCAAATTGATTTTTTTTATCATATTAAAATATTTTTATAAATATATAAAAAAGTCATTATATTAATAATAACTTCCTTAATTATTAATTATTTAATAAAAAAATTTAAAATACATTAAATATCAAAATTGAAGATAACATTTCTCTTTTTTTTTTTCTTAAAATTTCTTTTGCTTTTTTGGAGAAGAGCGAGCCGCATCTTTCGTCCTTTTTTTTGTTTTCTTGTATATTATATATATTAATATATTATATGGTATCAGGATGAGGGTAGCACTATTTGCACCCTGATTATATATAGAATGGTAAAAAGTAAGAGATAAAAGCCACAATAATAACGAAAAATATTTTATAGTGAGGTAATTGATATGATAAGTATAATAAATGATGACAAGTTGCAGGCCGTCAATCAAAGGTATTGAGTTGTCATTATTCAATGCATCTGTAAATTAGACTAACGCCGTTCGTATTGATCTAATATTAATCAGTCGACAATTTTTGGTACTTCAAATCTATGATTAAACAGAGCGGTGCTACTCCCACCGCTGGGAGCCACCGCTCCCTCTACCGATAGTGCAAATTATAGTTTTTTTTTTTTGTATTTTTTTACATCTATTTTTTTAATACATTTAAATATTTTTTAAAAAATAAAAAAATTCATAATATTATTAAAAAATATTTACTTAATCATTAAGTAAAAAAATAATAATAAAAAAAATTTAAAAAGTCAGAGCGGTAAAAACCAGCGGTATAAATAAGTGGTAAGAGTAGCATTTTTCTTATGTTTATCTTCTCTTCTAAATCCCAAAATCCAAATTCTCCTCTATCCTAATTACAGATTGTATTGATCTTTCTATTGGGTCTTCAAATTTTACTGGATTTAAGGTAATGTATCTTAATTAATCTTATATTAATCTATTTTATGTTAACTATTCGAGAAAAAAAAAACATGTTTTGCCTGCTGCATATTTCACACGAGTTTTCTTTCAATAAGTTACCAAATATTAATTGGTTGTGTATTATTTCACTCTAAGAGAAATTATTCTTGTCATATTCCAGCGAGGATTCAGGTACACACAATAACATCACAAATTTTGAAATTTGAGATAATAATAAACCTAATATGTGAACATGTTAATAAGTGGTTGGTGCTAATAGTGTGTTTTAGTGTGCATGTTATATATAATGACATGTTATAATATTGTGTTATAACAAACCTAATATGTCCTAATAACAAACCTGCTTTATATTTGTTTTCCCTTATATTTGTTTTACCTTTGTTTTCTTTTAGATAATAACAAACCTAATATGTAAACATGTTAATATTGTTAACAAACCTAATAGGAATAAAAAAAAGGCAACAGAAAAATAGACAACAAACAAAATAAATAAAATGCAGTGATTACTGGAGTGAAAAAAAAATAGACATAATCACAAAAATAAAAATCCACCACTTTCTTCAACTACATCGAAACACACCATAGCATAATATATGCATCAACAACAAAAAATAAGTATTGTTACTATTTTTTATTTAGAAAATAAAAAATAAAAAATTCTAAAAATAACTGAAATGTAATGTAATCAAATGTTAATATTATTGTTAAAATTATTGTAACAAATTATAACTGTTAATTCTAAAATTCTGAAATGTAATGTAATCAAATGTTAATATTATTGTTAATAAGTATTGTTATTGTTTCTGTTAAAAAATGTAAAAAATATGCTAAAAAATACAGTAAGCTACTTATAATTTTTATTCGCTACTTGCTTTGAAGAACAAATAGATTTTGGCAAATATTTTATTTAAGAATTCTCATATGTGATATATTGATCTATTCTTTAATAGGTTTCATTTTCTTGATATTTTTTTGTTTGATATGTTATTTTGTTATTTTCGTTTCCTTTTTTATTTAAAGTGTAGATAATTTGATTGCTTATATTGATTCCTTTTTCCTCTAAACCCAAATACTCTATCTATATAAAATTCTATTTTCACATAAAATAAAGTTCTTTGAAGTTATTTATAAATGATTTATAAATTACAGTGATATATTATTTATAATTATATTATAAACTAAGCAAACGTGTATTGCACGTTGTTTTCACTTAGTATATATATATATATGTTCCCCTACAAGGACATCAACGAACTATTCCAATCTAATTAATTAAGGACATCACAAAATCTCAATAATAACTAGGGCTGTAAAAATAAACTAGAGAAACGACTGGAACAGATTGGTTCGGTCTGGTTTAAAAACTGGTCATAACCAGTCTAGCTTCAATTTTATGTTTTCTAGGGCTAGATTGGACCTGACCGGTTCACATATTTATATATTTATAACTAACTTTTTAACATTATATATAAGATTTTTTTATACTAGATATAATTTTTATAAATTATAATATAACATATATTATAATTTATAATATAAAATTTTAGTCTTAAACATGAAAATTTGTTTGATCATATGTTTTAAATATAAAATATATATTAATTAAATTTTATGCTTTATAAATTCTCATCATATTCCTTTTAACAAATACATTAGTAATATTAATATACATTAGTATATTAATTACTATATTATCACAAACATATAGTAATAGTATTATACCAATAGTATTAGTGTATTACTAATATTTATATATATCTATATTAATATATATATATATAAGTATAAGAGATTAGAGATTTAATATATATTAAAAATTGAAAAACCGGGCCGGAACTGGTAAAACTGAAAATATCGGTTTAGGACGGTAACTGATGCGGTATCAATTATTGAAAATAAAAAATCAGTGTATATTGATTCGATCCCAAAAAAATTTTAAAATTGGATCAAACTGGATCAGTTACACTCCTAATAACAACATCAATATTATAAAATAATACTAAAATAAATGACTAATTTCTTGGATAATATTTTTTAATAGACTCTTGGAATCCTTGGCATGACTTATTCCATTATGCTCAACTTTAAAGCTCACTCATACTTTCTATTCTTGATCTTCGGCTGAAACATTCAAATTATAAAAAAAATAGTAGAGATAATTAGGTGAGTTAAAAAATAGTAGAGATAATTAGGTGAGTTATCAACAACTTAGTAAGCAACAAGTTTATACTAGTGTGTAAGCATGAGCAAGTTATAGAATGTAGAAATAGACGGTTCTAAAAAATATGGAAGTAGTATTTTTCATAAGCATTTCATTTCAATAATAATATACAAAAGACCATAGGCACAAGCATAACTCAAACATCATCAGAAATAAAAGCAGAGAGCATGTTTACCCCCCGTGGTAGGGTGGTGCATGTCCGCGATTAGCCAAGTAAAACATTTCACTATTTTACCAATGTGATGCACTCAAAACAAGAACCATGTCTACCCCCGTGGCAAGGTTGCTTATTCTATGGATAGCCCAGCAAAACATTAAATCACTTTGTCACCAAATAATCACACTCAGAACAGAAACTACTATTATATCTCGTGGTGGGCCAAAGGCCACTATTGTATCCCGTGGTATGGCCGGAAGCCAGTATTACGTCTCGTAGCTAGGCCAGAGGCCATTATTATGTCCCATAGTGGGGCTAGATGCCACTATTATATCCCATGGCAAGGCTATAAATTTAAGTAAAACAGAATCTTATGCCTTAGGGTTTTCATATACAATATCATATCATAGCATTATACAGAGCATATAAATATCACATAATCAAATAAAAGTTTCAAACTTCATAACATTATACAGAGCAGACTTCATATTTACATTTTATGTAAATAAAATTTTTAATTAGCCATGAAACTGATTTTTGATGAGCTAAATGATAAGAAAAAAACAAATATTTAATGAAGAAACAAGTTATATATCATAAAATAAAAACTATTCAAAAGTGACAATATTCGAGATAAAATAAATATTCAATACAAAATATTTCTACGTGGATAGATTTTGAATGTCCTCCTACATCAGAGTAATGCGTGCCTCAAGTCCTTACAATCAAGTAATGATGGGTGTAGTGATCATCTAAATGTCCTGGATCAAAAGTTCGCGATGCTCCTCCAATAAAGATTGCATCTCCCTAGTACTAGTCGATGCAGCCTCTATAGCACATCCATAGTAGCTGGATCACTTTCAGTGCCACTGCAACATTAATGTGAGTCTTCAACAAGTGGCTCTCGCTCTTGTTGAAAGTGATCTTATGAAAGGGGCTGATCTGTGGGTGCATCCGTTCTGTGAAAAGCAAATCCTCCCCCGATTTAACAAGGATGTTGGAGATCATCAATGCATATGGCAGACTACCTCCAGTAAAATACCGTGACTCAGATTAGATGTGGATGAGGAAGTATAGAGGAACATCAATCTGCAGTCATCGTGCTATTCGTAACATTAGCCGAGCCCCTTTGATGCAGAAATTTATCTTGTACTTTCTTAGATCGATATTATGTAAGATAAGCAAATTTAATATGTGAAAGAAGGCTCGACAATCTACTTGTTTGATGACCTTGCTACCATTATAGGAAGGAGCCAAATCGTCCAGCATCAACAGACGAACCTCATCGTCTGCTGGAGCCTCATCCTCGTTATCATCACCACTATCTATCCCTACTAGTGGTGGCAAAGCAGGGCATGAACCTACCTTATGGGGATGTTGAGAAACTCGATGATACTGTCTGGTGAGAACGTAATACTGACTCCCCGAATAGAAAAACTGAATAACTCGTCATTAGCCCCCATCTTTGATATAGCCTAATAGAACTCACCGACCATATTTGGATAGTCCACCCCCTTCTGCTCACAAATCGAACCCTATCCTCTATCGTGGATGATGGATGACAAACTCATTCCCTCCCAAACAAAAGCGTGAAAGTCATCTAATATTATATCTCGCTCAACCAATATGGGCCTTATGTTAACTAGCCTTATTGCTAGGTTGCCCCTCCCTGTCCACACTTTCTTCCAACATATTGCCTGAATTTACTAATTAGAAAAAAAAAAAAAAACAATAATAAGTTATAAATAGATCCAATAATTGAACAATGTAATTATGTTCTAGTGAGTTGCGTTTGAATTGAAACATTTATTGTGCAGTCTAATATTTAACATCTTTAAACAAAACTTACAACGATCGAATTGATATAATAGCTTTTTCCCAGTTCGAATAGCTTTTAATCTTTATGAACTAATAAATGTCATATCGTTCGAAGGAGTTGTGTCAAGTTCATACTAAAAGAAGTGCCATTGTGCGAAAACCATTCGAACATATGCATATCCATTCCAACAAACAGACCTCAGAGCTTTCAAATGCTTGATCACACATTTGAATGCAAAGTATAGTTGTTTGGACTAGAGGTTAAACCAAAGGTCTCAGTGTGGTTTTGGTCCAAAACTGCAACCGCACCAATAATCTGAAAATATGTTTATCTCCACTGAAACTGGCCCGTGAAGGGGAAGAAAACCAATTCTTCGGTCTCGATTTTCTTTGGCTTTCTTTCGGTCGGTTTTTCGATATCGTCGATGGCATAAACAAAGTGACAAACACTCAAATGCCATCATCACAGATTCACAAAGTTACAAGATTCAGAACAAATATCATGCTATCACAAAACTAAGCCATAACAAGAAACTAGAAAATGGATCGGTCCCCTTTCTAGAAAATCTTGCAACAAATATCACAAGATTGATTCACAACAAAATGGATCGATACCCTTTTAAGAAAAATTAAAACAACCCCAGTACCCATCAACAAACCTCAAATGAATCAGAGATGAGAGCTTAAAACAACGCAAATGGATGGAGGGAGAGAGGGACAACAACAGAAGAAGAACCCAATGAAATTGGCAATGGATCGATGGCATCCGGGGGGGGGGGGGG
>QEOT01124272.1:0-15587 GCA_003123785.1 Pterocarya stenoptera | reverse complement strand
TATGGCAGGAAGATGGTACGACCGTAGATGTCATTGTTAGGATTAAATATTTAGTGTAGTAGGCCTGAACTCTTAGTGATTGGTTTGTTTAAATATTGAGACTCGAGAATGACATGGTCTGGGTGAACTCTATGGAGTAGGAACTCAAGTCGCAGCTGAGGTGGGAATAGTTTTAGTTCGCTTAGAATACTGAGGTCTTAGTTTCGTAGAATTATGTGTTGAGTCTTTGAAATAGGAGGTTGTAAGTTCAACGAACTTCGAGGATAGAATTATGAGGAGTTATCTAAGGTTTGGGACCCTATAGTTCTTAGGAAATAAGTTTATGGGATTGAAGGTGGTAGGTTCAACAAGCATTTGTGGAATTTATTAAATTGGAAGTTTTAGATCTTGCCGACTTTGATAAGTTGTCTTTGATAAGCAGTTGACAACATTTGAGGTTTTAGAATTTTGTAAGCTTTATAAGGTGAATGCTTTAGATTTAAGGTCATCGATCTTGAGGATTTCGGGGAATGATTCTTATCTTGTTTGAGGTTTTGGAATTGCAGAGTTGAAGGACTGATTCGTAATAAGATTTAAGTTTTTAATTCTGCAGGCTTGGTGTGCTAGTTTGATTTATTTTGGAGATTGATTAGTTGGTGACCATTAAATGGAGTTGGTCAGAGTTGGGTTATTGATATAAGGATTTTCAATGGGAGTATTTCTTTGAGGATTGAAGGTATTGATCTAATTCGGGTATTTTCTGAGGATTGAAGATGCCGATCTAGTTCGGAAAATGATTGTTATTAGTTCGAGGTTTTAGTGGAAAGTTTTAGGAATGATCCGTATCAAGTTTAAGGATAATAGATGGTGTGGATCTAGGAAAAGATTCTTGTTATTTTTCAAGGATATAGGTTCAGCTGATGGAAATGATAATGATGAACCACTTGCACGTTTGGAGGATTTTTTGGATTCGGCTAAGAGTGCATGAGATCAATGCGTAGTAGTGGAGAGTGTGTATGGATTTCGGAGAATACATGTTGTAATCGCATTTTGTTGGAAGAAGTGGCTTCGGTAGGTGTTGAAGAGGAGATGACATGACTGTATTAGGTTCAAAAGACTTTGTCCTTGAGTTTTGAGGAGTTGATTGAAGGGTACAATCGAATCGGGTTACTCCATGTATTGATGATTGGCAATAATTGTTGTGATTATTTTCAGGAATTAATTGTGACTTGAGGTCACATAGGAATTTAAATTTTCGAGACTATACTTTTCTCTGGAAATGAAGCGTCAAGTTGGGTGAGTTAAGGACATTGTTATTTAACTTGAAGAGAGATTGATGGGTTTCCATGTATGGTGTATCATAAAATCTTGAAAGTTGAAGCTGAGGGATCAACGATGGATAGCATAATCAAGTATGAGAGTTAATAAAGCAAAAATACCTATGAGGGGTTTGCAATAGTTTTGGTGGATTGAAAGGTTGATCAGTATAACTTGTCCTGAGGTTTCTAGTGATGTGCTATGGAAGGAGCTAGTTGTGCTAGTACTAGCTTATAGGAGTAGAAGTAAGTGGGCGAGTTACCTTGAAGGTTTCGGTAATGTTATGGTGAAGTCAATAGTAGTTCGTAGTGAGTTTAGTCAATGCTAGAGTAGATGATATTCAGATTTTAGGTGATGAGCTTTCGGGTTTAGATTGTCGGGTAGAAGTTTATAGGCGCTCTTACTGGTTGGCTGGATTGGATTTGAGCCTTTTAGGGTATGATCCTTATCTTAAGATGAAAGGGTGTTTTTGGGGTGATGTTGCTTGTTTCCAATTTGAGATGCTAAGGTTGATTAATATTGATTTTGTTTAGGGCAACGGGAGTTAATTGAGGAATATGTGTGATAATTCATAATTTTGGAAGAGGGTTTTTTTCTACCAAAGTATGGTAAGAGTTTTGGTTAGTAGGTGGAGCCACCTTGTACTCAATGGTATTACTTTTATGAGGACATAAATTTTATGTAGGTGGTAAATTATTAGAGTGCGCAGCAGGAGCGTGATATTTTTGGTTGTGATTAGGAGTTCAATTTGTGTCGATTTTGAGGAATTAGTAGAGACTTGAAATTTTGAGCCGATACTTGTATTTGGAGATTAATCTTTTGGTTATACAAATTTTGTTATTGATGGTTAACTTTGGAAGTGGCCATTAGGTTACCAAGGTGTAGTATACTATGGAGGTTTGGAAGTTATAGCATAGGAGTCGATTGAGGTTAGTATAGATTGTCGAATGGAGCTATTAATCATTGGGATTCCCTGGGTTTTGTTAAGGTTTTGTGGATTTGGAGATTTTGGATTACATGACTGCTCTAGGAGATTATAGACGTGATGTGCCATTGGGAGATTAATGTGAGTAGAATGGGATTGCCTAGAAGAGTAGACTTGGAAGTGCATTACTCATGCTTGTTGGGAGTTGTTGATGGTATCACTTTCTTAAGCATGTTCGGTGATGTATCTCATAACTGCTTTAGCATTGATGTTTGACCTTGTAAATTTCGAGGACGAAATTTTATTTAAGGGGGGGGGGGAGAATGTAACACCTCGTATTTTAGTGTATTTTTAACAAAGGATTATTTTAATTAATTTAAAGATTTATTCTCTTATTTTAAAATTAAGAGAGTTTTGAATTATTATTTTATAATATTTTAAATTGTGAAAATTATTTATTTTATATGTTTTCTTGATATTAATTATTGTTTTGCATTTAAATTGATATTTAATTTAAATCAGTTAGATTATGGGTTTTAAAATTATTATTGTTTTAATCGAACATTTCACTGCATTTGAATTATTTTATTTAACTAGTAGTTTTAAAATCTTGTTCGTTGGATCACTTTCGAAACCCAAATTGGAACGACTGGATCTCTCTTTTTCCCTCCTCTCCTGCGGACTCTCTCTCCCCAGCCCGACCCTCTCTCTCTCCTCTCTTCCCTGTGCTTCGGTTCTTCAGCCACCAGTACCGCCGCCGGCCGTCCGTGGCCCTCACCGCCAGTGCCGTTCGACCCCCCAGCTGCCGGCGACCATCCCCCTTCAATTTCAGGCCACCCCTGCCGCCGTTTGCCTCCGAGAGCCGTGCGAAGCCGCGGTACTTCTTCACCCATCCCGCCGCCGTCCGGCCACCATTGGCCACCATTTCTTCACCACTTCTTCACCGGCCCTCTAGCAACATTTTAGACCCAACCCCAGCCCTGATCCGTCGCCGGTGAAGTCCAGCCGAGCTCACAACCGTTTTTGCCTTTCCAGACTTCTACCGCCATTTCGGCAGCCACCCACGGCCAAAGGCCACCACCATTAGCTTCACCACCTCCCATAGGCCCTACCCTACAGTTCCCAAGTCTTCGTTTGACCCCGTGTAATTTTTGGTTCACTGTGTATTTCGGCCACAGTGTTTTTACACTGTGTAGTTGCTGGTTTGGTGCTTTCCAGCTCCTTTGTGATCCCCCGAAAATATTTTTATAGCGCTGTAAGTATTTCCTAAACAATCTTTTGAAATTTAAATATATTTTTGCACTAATTGTTTATACTGTGTTCTAGTTGGTTCCGGACTGAGTCCGAGGAGAATTCGGGGGTGGATGGATTGAGGACGGAGTATTTGTGTGTTAGTTATGTTGTGGTTTGGTTGATTGTTGGACATTGGTGTTGAGATCTGGTTGGCTGTTGGTTTTGGTTATTGTGATTTGGTATATTGCATATTGCACGCATGTTCATGTTTGTAAAATGAAAACTGAATTTTCGTATAATTGCATTCATGATCATGTGGTTATTTTGAAAACTGGATTTTCATGTGGAAATGGATTTTTGGGTGCGTGTGTATCACGACCGCAAGCCGAGATGGGGCATTATCTCGGTGGAGCTCCTCTGGTCACTCGGGAGCGAAATATACTGAGTGACGTCCCCTGGGTTGTCGCCGGGCGACAACGGGATCGGACGAGTTACGTGCCGACTCCGTGGCCCTTCTGCTGGCGGGGGCTAGAGGATGACCTGGCCACGAACGCACTGGGTGCGAAATTGGGCATCACTCGTAAATTAGCCAGGACGTGTGGATGGTCCATAGGAGAGACTATGGTGCATATGAATTAATGGATAAATGGAAAAATGGTTGTTTTCTGGGAAAATAGCGTGAGTTGGTTTTGTGTGTCATTTTCTGGGAAAATGACGGATTAATATTTTTGGCCCAAAATGTGATTTTGGCGTGTGTTGCATTTCTTGCATACTGCATCATGGGCATGCATGATTAGATGCTTAAATATATTTTTGTTTCAGGATTGGTTAGGTTATAACTTACCTGTGGTACCATTTAATGGTACTGCAGATTTTGATTATGTTGATGCTGGTGCCGAGCCTGAGGATTTGGCTCCGCCAGAGGAGTGATCTGGGATCACTCGAGTTATGTTTCTATTTTCAGTTTCTTGTATTTTTATGGGACATTTGGTTTATGTTTTAAACACTTTGTATTTGGATATCTGTATTAAACTAAAATTCTAGTACTAGAGACTTAATTATTATTATCCGCTGCGTATTTTATTGTGCACTGTTTATTTGTTGCACATACTTGGCACTTGTTGTTGGGATGTGTGACCGTGTGTCATCATCCTGACGTCACGATTCCCGAGATTTTTTGTACGTGGAAGTCCGGGTGTCACAGAGAGAGAGAGAACAGCAGAGAGAATGAGAGGGAGAAGGGGGGGGATCTTAACCTAATAGAAACAATGTCGTTTGCTTTATTTTTTTTCAACTGAGGGGGCCCAAAATTACGTCGTTTCACTCATTTATGTGAAACAACGTCGTTTTTATATAAGTATAAAATGAAAAAGAATATGGTAGAACAAGTTGGCTGGTTCAGCAGTTTTTCACTGGGTCGAACCGAGGCCAAACCAGCCTACATTAGTTCTGCTTATTTTCCATTGCCGGCTGACCAGTTCCTTGTCGGTTTTGCCCGATTCTGTGCTTCGGCGGCATACCTGATCAGTTTTCGGCCCGTTTACTTAGTTCTTGTACACCCCTTGTTTAGACATTCTAATGAAGTTGAACACGTTCGAATGTACAAACCTCAAACTGTTCGAATCTAGTAGAAGTAATCTTAGACAACTATGGTCAAGATTTTGGGACCTGAACATTACTCTAGTAGATAAGATTTTCCTATGGAAAGCATGTCTAGAAGCAACTCCTACCAACTTGAATTTGTTTAAGAAGAAAGTGGTGGATAAGCCAAACTGTCCAATATGTATTGAGGAAGAAGAATCAGTTGTTCATGCTTTGCGGAAATGTATAGCAGCACAAGATGTTTGGAGCTAGTGTTCCAAAAGAGCAATATTTGCAAAAACTCTTTCTTGGAAACAATAGAAGCTATGTGTATTGTTTTTGAGATAGAAGAACTGGTGGAAATAATAGTTACGGCAAAAAGAATATGTCAGAGAAGAAATGAATTTGTTTCTCCAATAAGAATTCAAACATCCTAATGTAGTGATGAAGCAATCGAATGAGATTTTGCAGGATTTGAAATTGGACCCTCCTCCACAAAATTTTTTTAAGATTAGTTGGGATGATGCCTTTGATAAAACTTATTGCAAAATATAATTGGAATCATAGCTTGAGGTTAGAATGATAGTGTCATAACTACTGTGAGGATAAATCGACCTCCATTTCCTAATCATAAACTAGCAGAAGCTTATGGTGCACTTTAAGCCACTAATTTTGGTTTGGAGTTGGGACTGAGACAAATTACTCTAGAGGTAGATTCTTTACAAGTTATCCAAGACATTACTAAAGAAGAGGAATCTTGGGCTAGTGCTGACATGATTGTTGGTGATATCAAGAAGAAGCTAGGGAGCTATGACAAGTAGTCAATGAAGTCTTGGAGTCGGATCTGAGTTGGACTCGGATTTTTGCTCAGCCCTAGATGAAATTCGAGGGGTCTTTGGAAAATGGAAGGAATCAACAGCAAAATTCCACAGTTTCTTACATTGTCAGCTTTCAAGGTTCAGCTTTTGTCCCTATTGTGAATGTAGAGTATTTTATGGATGAGGAAATGATTCGTAAAAGCTACATATATAAAGCACGGATTTGAAAAAGGTAGACTCCATTATCGGGTAATGATTGCCCTCTACTCTATTTACTATTGTTGTGAAAATGGAAGGAATCAACAGCAAAAATCCACAGTTTCTGACATTGTCAGCTGTCAAGGTTCAGCTTTTGTCCCTATTGTGAATGTAGAGTATTTTATGGATGAGAAAATGATTCGTAAAAGCTACATATATAAAGCACGGATTTGAAAAAGGTAGACTCCATTATTGGGTAATGATAGCCCTCTACTCTATTTACTACTATTGTACTACCCACAACCCACATGGCTTTCTTTTATTCTTTTCCTTCTTTTGCTCTCTCATAATCAAAAAGTTGTCAGAAACACTTAAGACCAAAGTTTTGAATTTCATACCGTACTAGCCGGTACAACCGAAATATACCCTTTTTGTGGTGTAGTCAGTATAGAGAAGGGTATAGTTTTAGCCCGTACTGACTGATATTTCGACCCATACCAATCGATATTTCAGTCTTTACTTTTTTTTTTTATTTCTTCAAACTGCAAGCTTATTTTTTGACCTCCCAATTCAGACAAAACTATTTATAATTTATATATATTTAATTTATTCTTATATAGACTATTATTTTGGAATATAATTTTTATATATAGTTAAATATATAATTTATTCATAAATAGATTATTTTGAAACGGTATCCGAAATTATACCAGTACCGAAATATCTCGTTTCAATACCTCGACCGAAACGGTCACGGGTACGGTATTCACAACATTGCTCAAGACCCCATCTCCACTTGCTGCACTCGCTCAAAACTCTCCCCTCTGTATCCAAAGGCTGTCGTTAAGATTGGGCAACCATTAACTCAAATTATCCACCCAAAAGAAACCCATGAAGAAAGATTGTGGCACAAGCCCCAAATGGAATTTTCCCATCAAAAATTATCTTTGAACTGGTATACTTTTGACTATTCATCTTTAAATTCATTTTCTTCATAACCTCCTATCAAAAAGATTTTTTTTTTTTTCTCATTCATGATTTTTCACAGTACATACTAAGAAAACAGATGAATCAGAATCATCATCTCAAGATTATTCTGGATCTTTCACAAACGAATCTCAAAGAAATTGACCTCCATTTCTTGCCGAAGCATTTCTTTCTAGCTCTAAGAACTTTCTAAGTATTTAAAGATGGTGGGAGTTAGCCAAAAAGTAGAATTTTTGTTTGTAAGGGCGTAAGTATAATAATATTTAAGTAAAAAAAAAAATATGAAGATTTAGATTTGTGTTGGGTGTGTCACTCTATTGGGCTCAAGTGTTTTGGACATAAAAGTGAATGTTTCTGTGTATGCTTGTATTCATTTAAAAGAAAAAAAGGAAAAGTCTATATGCCTTGTCACACTAATTCAAAGAACTAGATTCTTATAACCCGAATAAATAAGGATTTGAAATGCATAACAATTGTAGCTAGGCATATTAGGCATTGGTCACAAAACTATAAGCATGCTTTTCTCAATCTTTTTTGCCTTCACCTTATTTTCTCTTTCTTTTCTTGCTTCGGTGTTGGCAATTAGGCATGACCCAAACTGATCAGCTGTGGATTTTCTTTTGGGCCTGGCCACAATAATGTAGCTCGTTAGTGGGTAGTATTTGCCTTTTTTTGGTCAGAGTTAAATATTGCTTAATGGCAAAATTAAACAAGGATCATATATTTCAAGTGGGACCTCAAGGCTCAAAGCGTTGCTTTTGTTGGGTGGTGTGCACCAATTAACAAGGGCCTGTATGAGGTTAAGGTATGGAGATAAGGTGTTTGATTTTGGGTTAGAACGAGACTTGGGAGATTCGGGGCTGGGAGTTGCCATTGAAAATGCTCTCAATGGCTCCTGATACCATGTAATGTGATGAACAAGCAATTGTGCAAAGGAAAATCAGAGAGCTAAGCAATGGAGAAAAGGTACTGATATTATTCCATTCAAGCTATTTTTATAAGACTGTACTGTCGAGCATATATAGAGAGCATCCTATAACAGACTAACAAACTAAACCTATCGTAATGAGCCAGCTAATAAACATATACAAAAAGTGAATAAAAGAATGATTAATGTATACGACAACAGAAAGTGTAAATAACTGAATATATATACAAAACGACTTGTAACTTTGGTCTTGGCCTGTATCTGTTGACAGACTGATCGGCAGTGGTTTTCTTTTGGGCCTCGCCACAATAATGTAGTATTTGCCTTTTGTTGGTCAGAGTTAAATATTGCTTAATGCAAAATTAAACAAGGACCATATATTTCAAGTGGGACCTCAAGGCTCAAAGCGTTGTTTTTGCTGGGTGGTGTGCACCGATTAACATGGGCCTGTATGAGGTCCAAATCCCAAGGTTTAGTTGGTATTAAGTGTTCTATCTAGATGGGCTTGGGTTTGGGCATTTTTTAGCCCAAGAGAGATGAAATGAAGGAAACATAAAAATAAGGCAAGAAAGATTTAAATCTCTTAAAGACGTTAATTATTGTTTAAATTTTAGAGTTTAAAGTGTGAGAGAGATAAATATATAACTATCTTTTACAATATTGAATGAGTAATGCTAGATATAATTATGAGTATGGGTGTAACCAATGCGGTTTGATTTAGTTTTGGACATATTTTATAACTGAACCGGTATAAACCGGTTTTGAAATTTAAAGAACCGATACCGCACCGGTTACACCCCTAAATCGTACTTCTGGTTTTACCAGTTCAAGTCTAATTCGGTCTGATTTTTCCATATATTATATATAGTATATTATGATACATAATAATATAGTGATATATTATAGTATATAAATAATATATAAATCTCTTAAAGACGTTAATTATTGTTTAAATCTTAGAGTTTAAAGTGTGAGAGAGATATATAAATATATAACTATCTTTTAATGATTAATGATAGATACAGTTATGGGTTGTGTAAGCATTACGTAAAAGAGAGTGGGGTCCACTACTAAAAAATTATATTTTTCATTTAGATCTCATATTTACTCATTTATTTTCTAAGAAATGCATGGCTTCGATCTTATACACTGTATGACTGCAAATATCATTTGATCTTATATTAAATATGTCAGTTATATCTCTTGGGAAGTGTTAAATGTTTAATACATATCGTAGAATCTATTATGTGCATGCATTTATCTCTAATTTACCCTAAAATCAAGGGTTTTGACATAAAACTATAGATCGTCTTGATTCACAGGGTTTGGAATGACCTCTTAGAGCAATGAAACTTGTTTTATTTGGCCAGAACTAAACATTAAAATGCATTTTTCTAGCAGTATTTCTTTATATACTACAATAAATTAATTACTTATTTGTGGCGGTTATTTACTATGAAAATCATTTTCATTTCCAATCAAAGTGATTCTATTATTTTTGCAAATAATTCATCACAAATAATCATTTTTCTTATTTAGAATATCACAAGCATATCAAAATTAATTTGGATTTGGATTTGGATTCAACATTAATCTAGCTTTCCAAAATCTTGGATTTGAAATCATTGTGTTTGATTTGAAATCCAAATCCAAATTAGGAGGAGCCTTTCACTTTGTTGAGCCTGTCTGGTGGCGAGTTGATGGTGCATATGCCATCATGCACGCATGCTGTATGTACACATCTCATGATTTTCGTTTGATTGAGATTATGAAAATTCTCGGCCCAGTATCATGGCCTGTTGGGGTCTTTTTCAATTGGCTGTGGCTTTCATGATTTGTGGAACAATTTTATACTTGGACTTGATACAGCATATGTGCATATTGTGTTAGGGAGTATCCAGGTGGGAGCCACATATTATGCATTGCCAATGTGAGTACTGCTTAGGTGTGCTGCACACATGATGGAGATGTAAATTAGGCACTCAAAATTATTAACACAACATTGACCGCTTTTTCCTGCCACTATTGTCAAGTTTACACGTTTGTGAGAATTAGTAGGCCTGCACATTGGCCCGCCCAAGCACTTTTTTGGCCCAACCTGACTTGGCCCGCAATCATGGCCAGGAAAAATATCCCGACCCGAACCATTCGGTAAAAATTATCATTTTTTTTTTTAATAACTGCCTTTACTCACAATTTTTTTTACCTTCATTTCTCTCCCTTTTTTTTCTTTTCTTTTCTTTTTTTTTTTTTAACGAAGAGAAGAGATCACATCTCCGAAAAGTGAAATACTTAGCCTCACAAAACTTCATAATTTAACACAAATGGGTCAAATGACTTAACAATAAATATCCATAACATGAGAAATTAATTCATTATTGTTAAAATTACATCCCAAATATAATAAACAAAACACACATTATAAACATATTAATGTTACAGTCCCAAATATGATAAAAACATAAATCTAAACAAATTTAGAACTTGAAGAAGGAAGTGGAGCATCCTCCTTGTCCTTGTTGATCTCCAACTCCGGTACATCTTCGGTTAATTCGTCCAATTATAAACCTCTTCTTGTGTTTCTATCATGTCTAAATAAATCAAATTTCTGTATACAAAAATAAATAAAAATGTTAAGTCATTAATTTATAAAGATGTTAGTAATGCATGAGTTTTATTTTTTTAGAATTCTAGATCTTGATATGAATTATATATACATCCAGAGAACCCCATTTAAGATTTGCATATTTTCATATCTTTTTCCTTTTTCAATCAATCAAAGCACCATAATTTTACTTCTAAAATAGGGAAAACAAAAGCTTAGAGTCTTGCTTTTTACAGAGGTCGAGAGCTCGGCATACATTTCGGATATTGCTTTTCCAAAGTATTCCTTTGCTTGAGGTCTCTTGATCAGGTGGAACACAAGAAAATAGTCAAAAAAATCATTTCTAATCGAGCCATGTAATTCCTCTGAGGAATTTCAAACCAATTACTTGACTTAAATGTTGGAGTAAGCAGGCCATTCTCCAGCGTAAACAGTTCGAGCACCAAGGTCACAACAAAATATGGGAAGAAGGGAAAATACGTTACAATCATGCACAATGGCAGAAGAAAGTGGTGACAATTAACAAAATGCCGCTTGATTATATATATAATCTCCACCGCACCTCTTTGTATTACCCAAAACCCCAACAAATACTTTTAACCAATAACCACAACTTAGTTATTAGTCTCACTTGATTATCTCCAATCAGCTTAAATTCATCACTCCCGCATACATAATTGCTAGAATAAAAATTCAATGCAACGATAAATAGAAAAANAAAAAAAAAAAAAAAAAAAAAAAAGCAGAAGAAGAAGTAATAGTAGTAAATAGAAAATCTGAAGCAGTCCTACTTCAAAGTTCCTTTTTTAATATATATATTTAAAAAGGACGGAAAAGCATACCCAAATGAAAGCAAGCAAACCCAGATCAAGACGTGAAATCCATTTTACCAAGTGAATCCAATAAAAAGCAAAGTGATCACATGGGCGAAAACAAGGCCACTTGCATAAACCCTAAAATATTGTTTACCCACCAACAAAATTAATCATGAAAGGACATTGTGATCTTAATCAAACCCTAAACGTAATGCAAACAGACAAAACGTCCCAAAGTGTAAAACTCACATACACAAAATAAAAATAAAAATAAATAAAAGGAGAACAAGACGAAAGTAGGCAATTAAGGACAAACCAGAGCTTGTGGATGGATTTCCTGAGAGGTAAAAGCTTCATGTGAGAGAAAGAAAAGGACACCTTGCAATTAGAGGAAAGGCCAAGATGGGGATTGGGTAAAGAACAGGCGGCAAAGCTGACCTCAGAGATGATGCATATTTAATAAGCACAGGCGGCAGAGCCGGCCTTATGCATGCATGTGTATGAATAAATATGAGGCTGCAGAGCCGACCGATGCTTGATATGTCTATGCAAAAATAAGATAAAATAAGAAAATAAACTTGTATTCAAATTAATATAAACAAAGTACAATTTGAATCACAAGATTACAAGTATTACTAAAAAAATATAAAAAAATATACAACGTCATAGTGAACGAATAAAGTGAGAGACCATTAATAATATACCAGGACTGTTTCTTTATACAAGGGAAAGTGTGATGGTGCTGAACTGCATGGTCTTCATCCCACGCATATGCCTATATATTAAGCAAAGACTTGTTAATTCCTGGAGGAGTCTCCAAGTAAGAACTTGCGAACGCAATAGAATAACATTTATCTTCTTTGTAAAAAAACTATATATATATATATATATATAGGTTCTGGACATGGGAGTACTCTCGAAGCTTTTGCAGTTAATCTCATTCAATGGAGTGATACTGCTAATTGCGATGGTTGCCGCAGCGGCAGCTCAAGCCAAGCCTGTCTGCGACAACATGTGTGGGGGTGTAGAAATTCCATATCCATTTGGCTTGAATACTAGTGAAGAATGCTACTTGGGCAAGAGCTTCAATCTCAGTTGTAATAGCTCTGATCATACTCCAATTATAGGCCTCAATGTCCGTGTCACAAACATATCCATTAAGGCTCATGAAATGCAGATCGTGACAAGAGTAGCCCAAGCCTGTTACCTTGCGAATGGTTCCCTCGAATTCAATATTTCAACCGGGTTCAGCGCAGGGTATAATTTCACTATTTCTACAAAAAAAAATGAGTTCATTGTTCTTGGCTGTGACACTACGGGCATTATTAGTGGAAGAAAAAACGGAACAGCCTACTCGACAGGGTGCATATCTCGATGTAATAACCGTAGCGATGCAATCAACGGATCTTGCTTTGGCGTTGGCTGTTGCAAAATAGGGTTTCCAGATGGCTTAGAATATTATCGAGTGGATCTTTCAAGCTCTCAAAATCACGCAAACGTATGGAACTTCAATCCTTGCAGCTATGCTTTTGTTGTCCAAGATGGAAACTTCAGCTTCTCCACGGATTACCTTCAGAAATGGCCACACGAAATTAGCAGGTTTCCAATAGTGCTTGATTGGGCAATTGGGAATGAAACATGCGAAGAAGCTCGGATAAAACCGGCTTTCGCATGTCGGTATCCGAATAGTGACTGCCATGATCCAGGAACCAGGCGGGGGTACCAGTGCAAGTGCAAAGAGGGTTACCAAGGGAACCCATACCTCCCTCAGGGTTGCGAAGGTATTTTATATATGCACATACAATATGATGAATATATATAAAGCTAGCTTCGATCCTGAACGATAAACTTAAATTAAGGAACTTTGATTGATTCCACTCAATATTTTCCCATTCAATCGTTTCGATATATGATGTCATAGCTTGATCGATCATGATGATCACTTGACTCGCGCGCAGACATTGACGAATGTAAGGAACAAACTCATACCTGCAGCAGAGCGGCTGGCTGTGTCAACAAACCTGCAGGCAACTATACATGTCGTTGCCCTAAGTGGTACCATGGGGACGGAAGAAAAGATGGTGAAGGCTGTGCTGCGGATTTCGTACTAATTATTCAGATTGCCATTGGTAAGTATATAATTTTACCTGCTAATACTCACTCATGTGCGTTACGATTTATCTACATCTAACTACTCTTGGATTGCCAAAATTAATTAACTTAATTATTAATGCTTATCAAATTTGCAGTTGATTGTGATATATATATATATTAGGTTATATATATATTTTTTTTTGTAAATAATGTTCCCCTTTTTTTCTAATTTTAATGCATTGGAGTATGTATTATAATGTATATACAGCACTGTGTTAATTTATGGAACACTCTTAATTATGTGTATGTATAGATGGGTCTTGCCACGCGTACTAATTAAAGAAACGTAAGGAAAACGTACAACACGTGAGTGCAATTGTCAAAGTGAAAAGTTTACGAAAAAGTAAGAAATGGAAAGCAAACAAAACGTCAAAGTAACAGAAAATAAAAGAAACGGAAAAGTAAAAAAAAAAACAAAAACTCCCTTTCAGATTTGTTATAAAAAATTGATAATTACCAATTTAACAAATTAATCTAAATAAATAAATAAAAACTTTATTTATTAAATAAATACTTTAAACTTTATTTCTCTTATTTTTCATTTAATTAAATATCATCATTTTAATTTTTTTTTATGTGACTTACAAATGATTGAGAATTATTTATTATTGTTTTTGCTTAATCTGTAACTATTCCAAGCACATTGAAAATAAGGATAATGATTAATATAGGAAAAAGCATGCCTCCCCAGTGAACCCCCAAATGTGTTCTCTCATGTATTTTAATTTTTTTTAATAGTTAAAAAAGTGACTACTAATAAATTTGTATATTTTTTTAAAAAATTTTAATATATAAATGTTTAAAAGATAAAAAAAAAAAAAATTGCAAGCACTAGGTGCACATTGGAGGGGCACATTGGGGAGGTAATGTACGTAGCATTGTCCCTAGTATACTACAAGAAAAACCCTTTGTTAGGTCGATTTTGTCCATGCCGCAAAAACAATTGCCGGGAATAGCATGCAATAGCGACGATTATTTCTAATCCATGAAGATGAATAATTTTAAAGCTTTGCTATTCATCATCACCACACACCATACTCTTTTTTTTTTTTGTTTTTTAAAATTTTATTTTTGTTTTTTAAATTATTTTTTTAATTTTGGATTTTATTCTTCTTAAACTTATTGAATTCTTCAACTCATCATCTATATACAACACATTTAATAAGAGAAAAAAAAAGTATGGTGTGTGGTTTGTTGGGATGATGAATAGATTTTTTCATAATTTTATAGCTTACTCCAACACCTGCAATATATTATAGTTATAAATAATTTATTTTTCTTAGATGATTATTTAATGTATTTGTTATTTTTCTTAATTTGGTTTCAAATATTGCAGGTGCTGGAGTAGGCTTTATTTGTATGCTTGTGTTTACCTCTTGGCTGTACTTCGTATACAAGAAACGAAAGATAATGAAGCTCAGAGAGAAGTTCTTTCAACAGAATGGAGGATTTATTTTAGAACAGCGACTCGGCAGACAAGAAGGATCCACAGAAACACTCAAAATCTTTACCGTCGAACAGTTACAGAAGGCGACCAAAAACTATGATGAGAGCAGGATAATTGGCCGAGGAGGTTTTGGTACGGTTTACAAAGGTTTTTTAGCAGATAATAAGATTGTTGCCATCAAGAAGTCCAAGATAGAGGATGAAAACCAAATTGAACAATTCATCAACGAGGTGGTTGTGCTCTCCCAAATTAATCATAGACATGTTGTCAAACTCTTGGGATGTTGTTTAGAAACACAAGTTCCTTTACTTGTCTATGAATTTGTCCCAAACGGTACCCTTTTTAAGTACATTCATCAGGAAAGCAATGCGTCCACATTTCCTTGGGAAACCCGCTTGAGGATAGCTGCAGAAACAGCTGAGGCACTATGGTATCTGCACTCTACAGCCTCAATACCTATAATTCACAGGGATGTAAAATCAACAAACATACTGGTTGATGATCACTTCACTGCAAAAGTCTCCGACTTTGGAACTTCAAGATTGGTTCCGAGAGATCAAAAGCAACTAGCCACTGTAGTGCAAGGAACTCTTGGATACT
>QEOT01124271.1:204759-277535 GCA_003123785.1 Pterocarya stenoptera | reverse complement strand
TCAAATTTGTCATATTTAATTATGTTAGAAAAATTAGATCAGAATGCACAACGGAAGCGATATTACCTTATCGGAAATATCTTGAATCTGGTGCGGTTGTTCTACGGATTCTTCAGCATCGTTGTTTGTCCACGATCTTCACATTGATGGTGGAGTATGCTATGTGGTAATACCAGAGCAACGCTCACATGTTCCACAACCTAGATGTCGTGACTAGAGAGAACCATTTGAAAGAGAGAGAGCTTGTTTTTACACATGTATCATCCATAGAGGGAGAGAGATTATACAAATAACCCTTCTAAACGTAACTCCCACTTGGTTCTTAATGGCCAGCCATCAAGCCTCATGAAGTAATTTAAGAACCACTTCATAACCTCTAAGAGAAGGTAAAGGAGTGCCCACTATGGATGCTCATTTCTTACAAATTCAATTAATACCATTATGCTATGTCATAATATAGTTAATACTATGCACAATCCTAACTTTATTAATTTTTATCGCGTTAAAGAGCCTGTTAAATATTGTCAGCCATAATATTGACTAGATTATATACTTATAATAACGTGTTTTAATATGTATATAAAAAGAGAAATAGAATACTCGCAATTGAGAAGGAAACATAGTCATTTTAATTTTCACATTCTTGAAGATTTTGAAGAAGAAGCCATTGTAAAGAAAAGACCGTTAAAAAGTTATATCCATTTGAATAATATGAACGTTAGAAAATCAATGTGTACTTTTTTTAATAACAAATAATTATTTCAATTACCATTATAATTAAAATAAATGAAAATGTCAAAATCAATATTTTAATACAATAGCAAAAGATATAGAAATTGTTATTTGGTATTATGGAAAAATGACTAGCAAAATTTAAAAAAATAAATTTTCTAATCAAATTTTGACTAAAGAATTACTAGGCCCCTATTAATGCTTGAGCACTACCAAATACCCATGCATCTTCAAAATTTGAAAGAATATAGATAAAATGAGCAACATTGGAGTAGTCAAATAGTAGGAACTTCAAATATGAGCTACAATATTTCTAAAGCTTTCTTCATATTTGGAGATACACTGTTCATTTTCAAAAGTAATATTTTATTCAAAAATATCATACCCGACTACTCCACAACATTTCTGACATTTTTTTTTATCTTCAAAAGTGGTATATTCAAAAGTGATATTTATTCCAAAATATCATACCCATGTTTTTTGCAATAATTTAAGTAAAAATTAAATTATTAATTAACATATGGTTAGTGTAGTTACAAAATATGAATAAGAAATATTATATTATTATTTTAATTAATCCAATGTGAGGTTATGACTTGAATGATTTTAGATTTATGAAAAACGTGTACTTTTTAGTTAAATTTTGAATATGACTTTAATGAAACTAATGCCAATGCTCTTAGTCATTAATTATAGAGAATAACTTCAAATTAGACTTAGTGTGAATCTACATTTTACACCATCGAAGAAAAAACTGACATGTAGGAAATTCACGTTAGTGATCGTGGGGGCTAGTTGAGGAAACATTTATCCTATTTTGTCTCTATCTCTCTTCGATCTTTTCTCTCGAGTTCTATCCAGGGTGCTACCCACCCCCTACGGGGCGAGGCCACCCCTTCCTCGCCCCACATGGGGCGAAGGGTGCGGTTTTCACCCTCGTCCCCTACCCCCGGGATGCGAGGGCAGGGAATCCGCCCCGCTTCCGTCTACTTAAAAAAAATATTACATTTTACTTGGTTTAAAAATTATTTCTAAGTCTAAAAGTAATTAAAAATACATTTTTAGACTCAAATTATAAATTTAAATTTTCTAAATATGACTATAATTTAAAAACTATATAATTTTTAAATTTGCTAGTACATATTTTGTATAAATTGTAGTGTATTAGTTTATAAACTATGTAGTTTTTAAATTTGCCGATGCATATTTTGTGAACAAGTCTAACAAATTGTAATATTTATTTATATATACACAATTTGTAAAATATAAATATATATTTATGTTTATATATATAATATATATAAATAAATGTAAGCGGGGGCAATGTGGGGTTGGGCCCTCCCCACCACCCACCCCCACTAGGGACCATAGATGTGAGGCGGGGGCCCCCGCTCCTGCATGGGAGGAGCGGGGTTGCCCGCCTCGCCATGTCGGGGCGGGGCGGATGGGGCAGGGCAGCAGGGTGTGGGGCCCCACTGCCCACCCCTTGTTCTATCTATCTCATATTTCAAATGATCATCTCGTCTTTATATATTTTGCGCTTATGTAGCCATCTCTCTCGATAGACCCAATCGCTCTCTCTCTCTTCTCAACCCAGTCTGTTGAAAACTTCTAATTTTATCAAGACTACGGAATATTTTTCCATAAAAAATTTCATTAATAACGAGTCAGTAAGGACCAAATAAAACGCACAATGATACACCTAAACTACTTTTTTATTATTGAATTTAACATGCACAAGATTCATCTTGAACCCATGACCTCCTCTCCGTCCAAAACTTACCAAGGAAGGAGTTGAGATTTGAGCAAAAGTTGATTGGCAAAATCTAAAACCAAATTAAAACCAATTGAACAATAATTCTTATGCTAAAAAATACTTAAAATTTAGGAAGTATCACCGATTCCTATATATAGTTTAACAAACAATCAAAATAAGTATTCATGGTAACTTAACTAAGACCACATAAGGTCTAAATTCAACCAACAAATTCACCCACTCAACCTCTAAAATACACCCAATCAACTATTTATATAGCAATAAAATACACCAACGGAAGGGAGAGAAACGGAGAGCAATTGAGGGTGTGAGAAAAGAGAGTTTTGGGCTTGAGAGAGAGAACCACGTGCGGTGGCTGCAGGGTCGGTGGCTGCAGAGTGAGAGAGTGCTTCGGCTTGAGAGGAGAGAGAGAAGAGGGGAAGAGAAAGAGAAAGGGGGGGGTGGGAACAGAAATGAGGGTGATATAGACTTCGTTCCTACAAGCTAGTGTATTTTTCTTTGAGAGACACTCTGAGGCGGATGCGGTATGAATTTTGGGAGATGGTGCATTAAAATGAAAGTTTAAGGTTTGTTAAAATATATATTATTTATTAATATTATTTTTACTTTACAATTTAAAAAAATGAAATTATTTATTATATTTTATATAAAAATTTAAAAAAATTATAATAATAAAATGAGATATCGAAACAGAAATAATTTTACTCTTTCAAATGAGATAAGAGTTATGTCAGTATTCTAACGTTATTACAATGCATGCCGATACAGTAGAGATAAATATTAAGAAATACTTTGAGATTCGAATTTGAATTCTGAAGTTGTCTCAAATGGGATTTTTTTTTTTTTACTTAATAATTAAGAAAGTGTTTTTTAATGATATTATGAATTTTTTAATTTTTTTTTTAAAAGTGTTTATAATGATTAAAAAAATATAAAAGAAAAAAAGAGAGAAAAAAAAAAAGAAAGAAAGTGAAACGCACGTTCGGAGCCAAATTTGGGCTACCTTTTCGGTAGCAGTAGCACTGCTCATAAATATTTGAGCCTCTGTTAAGCCCATCACTCTCAAGCTCTCTCCCCTCTCACTCTCTCTCTCCACTGCCAAAAATCTCCAAAGCTTCTCGTAGCTGTCCATCTTTACAGAGTCCATGAATTAAAGTGCTATAAGTTATCATATTGGGCTTATGCCGTATGCTAATCATCATCATCTCCAGGAGCTCCATGGCTTGTGAAGAACATCCATTAAAGCACTGTAGGCATACACATTTGGTTCAGTTTCTTTGCTCCTCATCTCTTCAAGCAATCCAACCATGAATCAAAGAAGTATAGGTCACAACACTGGGCAAACGACCCTTTGTAGTTGTCTCCATCTCTACTTTTAATAACTCCTTTGCTTCTCCAATCTTTCTTAATCAACACAACTCATTAATCAGGCCGGTACTATATGTATATGAATCTGGAGTACAACCACGATTGGGCATCTCTCCAAATATCCGAAAAAACATCTTAAGGAGAAACAGAGAGCTTGGGGATAGAGAGACACGGCTTCAGAGCGACTTAGGGGTAGAGAGAGGCTTTATCTGCTGTATTTACGTCCATTGTAATAATATTAGAAAGCTGACGTGGCTCTCTCTCATTGGATGGCATCCAGTTTTAAGATTTTCTCTTTTTGATTCTCTAGAAATTATACGCGTCGCGCGTTCACTGAACAGTGTAAATCGGTACTTCTCACCGCGTCCGGCTCCTAGTTATTTTATCTCTATGGCTCTCCCAAGATCAGCCGGTAAACCAATGCCAAGAAGTGCACGCTCCACAGATCGCAAAATCACGCAATGCTTTTTGCAGCGGACACACCATGAACTGACCCTGTCAAGGCTCTTCAATCTCGAAGGATCCGACAAAACCCGCGAATAAACCACGATCCCATTCCTAGGTTTTTCCACCGCCAACCTACTTATTGTCACCCGTCTGTGACTCTGTCTCTATTCCCCTCACATTTTCAAGTTCTTTTGTCTTCAAGAAACATCTCAACGTAAAGGACAGAAACATGGATATCACCTCTCCGATCGCTTCACACTAATTCCACATTTATTTCTAGCTGTTGCAAGGACGAAGACTGTGAACTGATCACATTTATTTCTCAAACGTCTTTGGTGTTAACTCGAATCTTATATACGGCCCACACCGTCAGCACCCACATTGGCATCGTAGTATCTCTGCCACCTTTTTGGGAAGTACCCATATAGTGAGGGTTGCATTTTTATTGGCCTCTTTGGACTGATCTAGGTCCTGGTGATTTAGATACTATATACGCGTGTTTGATTCTAAATCATTGCCACTGGGAGAAGTTTTCAAATGTAATGGGTGTTACCGGATTTGTGAAATTATGATACCCAGAGGCCGGATTTGATTGGAAATCGAGGTAAAGATGCAATCAAAATTGATGGCATTGGAGGAAGGCAAGGACCCTGCCAGTTCAGTGAGAACAAATCAATCTAGGGCTATGCCTTTGAGAGCCCACCAATTTTTCCTGATATTTTTGGTTCTGGGTCTTGGGGTTTCTATTGTTAGCGTGTATATGATTCAATATTTCAAAGTTCAGATTGTTGCTCCCACTCTCAAGGCTTGCTTTGAAGGGCTAACTAATATAGAGAGCTGGATCAGACCTCCATCAAATCTGTTGCACACCATGAATGACACTGAACTGTTGTGGCGGGCTTCATCTGTTCCTCGGATAAAGACTTATCCATTCAAGAGAGTTCCCAAGATTGCCTTCATGTTCTTGACAAAGGGGCAATTGCCAATGGCACCTCTTTGGGAGCGTTTCTTTAAGGGGAATGAGGATCTTCACTCGATCTATGTTCATTCATTGCCATCTTACAATGCCAGTTTTACACCATCCGTTTTTTACAGAAGACAAATCCCAAGCCAGGTATCATAACCTTCCATCTTTTAATACATATCGGGTGCAATGAGTTTCAAAATTACTTTCATAAAAAAACCATTTCATTTTATTGCCATCAAAATTATTCTTCTCCCGAACATGCGTTGAAAACTCTCTATACGGTTCTTAAGCATCCTCATAATTTTTGAATTGACATGGATCTGATGCTGATGAAAAGTAATCCTTTGAGATGTATAGGGAGCCTTCAGCTATAGAATTTTGGGACGAAGGAAAGCGTGTAATTGGTTGCAATTGCGTTGTTTCTGCATGAATGCTAGAGACGTCCATCTTTATAAATTGCTTAGTATGTGCTTAATATTACTTCCAAGTGGATAGGTCTCTCTCTCTTATTTTGGTCAACGGTAAAGTGATTGCATGGTTGGTAATTTTAAATATATCATTGATAAGTGATAAGACCATTTAGATTTGGTTTGAAATGTTTCAGCATTTTTGTTAAAGACTATCAACTGCACGGATAAGGGCATTTGAATTGATAGATGGCATGTAGTTTGAAAGATCCTAGCCTAGTTGAATGTTGAAAGGGTTAGCTGGCTCAAAATTGAAAATGGGCCCTTGCAGTTGATCTACCTAAATATTTGGAATAATCATTCTCAATTAGTAGAGGAGGAGGTTCCCTAAAACCATATCGGTTTACATGCAAGGTTTTGTCTTTTTAATGAGCATATAATTTGACCGTATGGTGGAGGCCACTCTTTTGTGCAAGTGTCTTTCAAACATGGTTTTGTTCCTAGATAGAATAAAATGTCAGAGCAGCTTTTATCAATCCAACCTTCAAATTAGAGTGGACGTCATTGAGTGTCTGACAATAATTATGTTGTGGTTCCAAGATTTGGAGTGGGAGATAATTGGCAATAGCTAACGGTACTCGATACAAGCATATAATCTGAACATAAGGCAGGGACGGTGCTCCTTTGTGTCAGTGTCTTTTAATCATGGTTTTATTTCATGGAGTAAAATGTCAAGAGCAGGTTTTGTCCATCCAACCTTGACTTTAGTTGCATCTGATAATAATTTGCTGTGGTTTCAGCATTGCCTTCTCTCCAGGTGAATTCGCCAACTAGCAGATATCTTACACCATTAGCTATTTACCTTGAAATTCCTGTTCTGCAATGCTATCCCCATATTTTAGCAGTTTATGCTGGCTTCATTAGAGCATTTTCTTTTTAAGTCCAGTTCCTAGTGAAGCTTCTGGGTCCGTATGCCTTTAAGGTCTGGAGGAGGCAATTGTGCGTGTGGCGTAATGACAAAAGATGATTAGCTAGATTAAAGATTTTCCAGTTTCTCAATAGCTACTTGAGCACATTTTTACTCAGCAGGTTTTCTTTCAATGAAAAAAGAGCAAAATAAAACAAAAAGGATCAGCATGTTTTTCCTTGTTGGAAACTTAAATCCACTCATATTTCTATGGTGGTATTTCTGAGCAGGTGGCAGAGTGGGGAAGAATGAGTATGTGTGATGCTGAGAGGAGACTCCTAGCTAATGCGTTGCTTGATATCTCAAATGAATGGTTTGTCCTCCTTTCGGAGGCATGCATTCCTCTCCACAACTTCAGCATTGTTTATCGCTACATATCAAAATCCAGGTACAGCTTTATGGGATCGATTGATGAACCTGGACCCTATGGGAGAGGGCGCTATGATGAGAACATGGCACCTGAGGTCAACCTCACTGACTGGCGTAAAGGGTATCAGTGGTTTGAAGTAAATCGAGAACTTGCAGTTAAG
The DNA here is from genome assembly GCA_003123785.1 of Pterocarya stenoptera. Lineage (NCBI taxonomy): Eukaryota > Viridiplantae > Streptophyta > Magnoliopsida > Fagales > Juglandaceae > Pterocarya > Pterocarya stenoptera. Next base: position 270,340 of record QEOT01124271.1, on the reverse strand, counting down.
ATAATCGAAGACACCACTTACTACCCTAAATTCAAAAAATTTTGCCAACCGGCATGCTATGTGGATGAGCACTACTTCCAGACAATGCTGAGCATCCAAACTCCACATCTTTTGGCAAACAGGAGCCTTACTTATGTAGACTGGTCAAGAGGTGGTGCTCACCCTGCTACATTTGGCAAGGCAGATATCAAGGAGGAGTTTTTCAATAAGATTTTTGAGAGTAAGATATGCCTTTACAATAACCAGCCCTCGTCACTTTGTTTCCTTTTTGCAAGAAAGTTTGCCCCAAGTGCTTTGGATCCTCTATTGGAATTATCCTCCAAAATTCTAGGCTTCTGATAAATGCTCGGCTTTTGAGATGCATGTTCTGGTGAATGTTTGTTGGAGCGTGTAGGCTTAGTTATGACCTAAATTATTATCTTAGTAGATCTCAGGCATAATATACATTACGCATTTTGAGTTGTCAGTCCGCTATGGAATTTTTGGATGCAAGGTTTTTATGAGATTTTTTGGAAGTGTTGAGATTGGGTTTTGCTATACATCAGCTACTATTCACCCCAACACCTAACAGTTTTTTTATTTTTTATTTATTTTTACATAGGGCATGTGGTGTTAGTAGTGAATAGTGGCTGGTGAGAAGAATTATTCAATTGGGATACATTTCATGACTTGTAAGCAATGCAAATAATAGATACAAAGCAGCAAGTGGAACGATATATAAATATATATCTCACTTTTATCTTATAAAATACAACTCTAATTGCATTATTCAAAGTTTTGAAAGACACTCAAGAAAGTCAAAAGAATGCTTGTAGGATGTGAAATGCTCGGATTGAAGATGTCAAAATATAATTTTCTTTTTCAACCAGATGGATAAGCTGACAAATTGATGACTTTCTTGATGAACATATGAAACATGCCATAATGAACCTAAACTATTTGACGGAGATGACTTGATTTCAAAACATGTCATCTACAACTGAAGCAGTTACAAATATAAACACCATGCCTGGTGAAAATTTGGTCATGCCAAAGCCCGTATGAAATACGAACAGGCAACACGGTCAAGAAACATTTACAACTCATCATGATAGTTTCTGTCAGAAACAGAAACCTCCTGTTGGAATTCAAGCAGATACCTAGTAGCCAATGATGCATGAAGAGCAGCACCATATGGAAATGCATCTTCATTAATTTGGAAGTATGGTGAATGCAATGATTCTAGCTGTCCACGTGTCCCATTCTCCATCCCAAGTAAAAAGAAGTATCCAGGTATTACCTCTTGATAAAATGCAAAATCCTCTGACCCCATCACCGGTTTCAAGTCCTTGACTCTGTGGGTGCCAAGCATATCCCCAGCGACATCTAAGAAGTACTCATGCAAACCTTTATTGTTAATGGTTGGAGGGAAGAAGTTTTTCTCCTCTGTGAAAAAATTCACAGTTGCATTACACCTCTGCACGGCCGCCTGCCCTGTGATAACCTGTTAAAGAAGCAAATCGGTTTGTTATGGCGAAGAGAGAGTGCATTACATGGGAAGTAAGCTACAGAGGAAGTAACCAAGTTAGAGATATATGCATGAAGAACTGTTTCTTGAGAGTTTATTAGCTATGTATTTTTCATTATCAATTCCAACCAATGGGACATAAGACTTTGCCATATATGGGATGATACATCATTCAACTTCAGTACCTCCTCAATCCGCTGCCGGAGTTGCATAAAACTTTCCTTTGAAAATGCACGAAAGGTGCCACCAATTGTTACAGAATCCGGAATAACATTGAATGCACCACCTCCTTGGAATCTCGCAACAGTAACTACCTGCAAAGACACAGGACAATTGCAAAATATCATAAGAACAATATATCTCATGGAAATTTGATGCCTGACATGCACGAAAACATTATAACAGAAGAAGCTAGTGCCATGGGTTATCCACAAAAATGAGGCTCTCAGAGCTAATTGAAGGGGGAACAACTTAGTTAAATATCATGGACCGCTTGAGGAGTTAATGAGATCAGAAGACAAGTTTTCATTTGAAGTAATTATACAGTCATGTTACAAAAAGCCATTACCCAGTGTTAGTCCCCTTGAAAGCTGAGTTAAAAGATGGGGTCCTAAACTTTAAGATGCATGAATTAACTCCAGCTTGACAGCCTGTAAGTTATCATTGCATCAGCTAATGGCCTAATGCCCCATACCAGTATCATTTGCCTCTTAAAATAGCATATAAGACCCTCACTATTTTTTTTTTTTTTTCCTTCCACAAGCATTTCAGCGAATTTTTTATAATATACCGATATCATTGGAGTCTTCAATTAATTATTTGTGGCTACATATCTCGTGTTTGAAAATAATTTGCTTCATAAGTTTTACTGTTATAGCCTATTCATGAACTGCTGCAGGCATGACAATATGGTATAAATCTTTGATAAACTTTCAAGAATAAAAATGGAATAAATTTATCCAATGGCCCTTAATTGAGTTTCAGACTTTCAGCAACAACTTTAATCTTCTAATAATAACAATAACCTCATATACAAGCTACGTAGATTTTTTTTAGTTACTATTCTTTTACTCCATCATAATTATGTCCCATGCAACTTATAGACATTGCAAACATGGTGATTTGGTGGTTGGTTTCTCAACAATCACACTTGTTACCAGCCGAACCATCATGTTAGAGAGGTGCTCGAGTCACTTCAACATGAGGCACAAACCTCTGTTAGGCGGCTATAGAGGATAGTTAATTTTCACAAAACGGATGCAATGTCAACCAACCCCTTCCCCCACTTCTCCTTTTATCTTTATTTCACAAAATCCACATAAAGATTTTATGACTTTGAACAGAAAGGAAAAAGGAGAGACAATCAGATATAGATGTAATGTGAGAAATATCAGATGTACCTGTGGGTCCATTGGATCAGCTTCACGTGAAACAAGATGTTGTAAGCTAACAATCACATTAGAAGCTGCCAATATTGGATCTACTGAATGTTGAGGAATGGCTGCATGGCCTCCTTTTCCACTTATTACAGCTTCAAAGAAGCCGCTCCCAGCCCCTATGGGACCAGCTCTGGAGTGTGCTTCACCAACAGGTAGATTAGGTGCAACATGCAAGCCAAAGATAGCATTTACATTCTCTAACGCTCCAGCATCTATTACTTTCATGGCCCCTCCACCACCTTCCTCGGCTGGTTGGAAAACAAGTATAACAGTTCCCTGCAAGTGTTTGTATATATCAGTAAAAATAAGAGGGGGATAAAGAACCATTATGGGCCATCTGAGCAATAAGTTACTGTTTTGGGTTATTAGTTGTGCTTTCAATCTCTAATTAGGTCGCAGAACTTACATCAAGAATAATTGAACCTCCCCACTCCCCCAGAGTAGAAGAAGGAGAAAGTTTGCAGATAATATCCATACAAAAGTAACAAACTATACTTTATTGTTTAATGGAGAATTAGATATTCTTTTCTAATGGCTAACAACTGTTATCGGCACATTTGAGCCCCTCTCCAACAGGGATCTCACTGTAGCAAACTGCTTTTAACGGATGCATCCTGTTCCCCTTAGCAATTGGTCATAAACTCCATACATATTGGAAAAAGGATGCGTCTTAAAACCGATCACAAATCCATATAAAATTCTGAAATAAGAACTTAGAAAACAAAAAAACTTCATACTCAGCAAAGCTGGACCATCTACAGATCTTAAAACGCTCATGGCAAGATAAACACTGCGCAAGAAATTCGTTTAATACTCTAAAACGATGCATGGACACATAAATGAATCCATTAAGAAGCGATTGAGCAAATCGGAGATCAGTAGCCTTATCGTTGTAACTTATTACTGTTATATTATTTACTTTACGTAACGAGGGCAGTTATATCAGTCAAGCGAAAAACAATATAACATACCCATTTTTTCCTTACATGTGATGATATGAAATTAAGAAGCAAAGATGGACCAACAGACCTTTAACTCTTCACGATGCTCTTGAAGGATCTTTGCAGCTCCAAGAAGCATTGCAACATGGGCATCATGCCCACAAGCATGCATCTTCCCTGGAATTCTACTCTTATGCTCCCACTCCACCATTTCCTATAAATTCAAGACCCCGTCAACACAAATAGCAAAAACAAAAATTTTCAAATATCACAGAATAATCCCTACGTGCCAAATTCCCAATCTACACATTCAAATATCAACAAATCACTCAATCTTACAACAATAAACTATACTCATACATCCTGCTTATATTGAATGAATAATCAAAATCTAATCGAACCTGCATGGCAAGAGCATCCATATCAGCCCTTATGGCCACAAAAGGGGCTCCACCAGTCCCAATGAAGCCGATAACACCAGTAACTGCAACTGGGTAATTATAGGGAATACCCATCTTATCCAATTCTGCTCTGATAAGCTTACTAGTCTCAAACTCCTCAAAACCCAATTCCGGGTTTTCGTGTATTTTCCTTCTGATTCCCACCATCCAATCAAACAGTTCCGGATTCTTGGCATATCGGAGAAACCTTTTGGGGATTTCTGAGAGCCCGTTTGAGGTCGAAGAAGAATCTGAGAAAGCGGACCTCGGACCAAACAAGTTAAGGATGAAAATCAAGGAGACCCACTTGAAGAAACCCATGATTTCTCTGCAAGCGAGCTCGGGATTGGAAGTACAAGGAAGATTAATGTTTGTTTACGATAAAGTGACGTGGGTTTTTGAAGTACTTTTCATACAAGAAGTAGCACGAAAACGAAGCACAATTTTATAACGAGGAAAATGTGGAATTACAGAAATAGAATACAAGACTCGTGCTGCAATGTGTAAAAACTGAAGAAGACGGGTCAGGCCACCCTGAGGCCTGAACATGGGTTTGAAAGTGGTGGTGGCTGTAACAATCAGTCACAGCTCAGCCCACGTGCTAAATCCTAATTTCCACATGTTATTTTTAAGGTTGCCCATTACGGTATCTTCTGGGTGCCAAAGTTAAAACAGTAAATTACATCTACAAAATAAAAGAATTATATAAAATTAATCTTAAAAATTAACGTAATTTTATCTGATTCGTTAAATTTATTTTATAGTAAAAATAATTTTATAATTTGATAAATCACATCAAACCATATCAATTCATAAAATTACTTTTATATAATGATTTTATGACTAGAGTATTTTCTAAACAATAAACATAAATAAAAATAGAAGATCAGTGGCAAAAGAATCGATTTTAGATTGAATAATGATAGAATTACTATCTTACTATTATCCATTTATTACTCTTTTTATATTTGATTTTTTTAAATTTTTAATTTTTTTTAATGATTAAAGAAGTGAATATTAATAAAATTATATATATTTTTAATTTTTTTTAATAATTAAGGATGTTAAAAAAAATACAATAGATGAATAGTAAGAAAATAATAACCTATCACTAGCCTTTTAGATTTACTTATCTGGTTGATATGACAGCCACTTTGTTATCTCATTTCAGTGGGGGGTTCGTTTGTCTAAATGCCTATCATTTAAAATGTCAAGGAATTGGAAAGTTGGGAGGAAGTTCAAATGTCACGGGACAAATCAATGTTAAAAGAGGAAAAAAAATAGTACTTGTCTTGCTGAGAATAACGTTACAAGTAGAACCCCTCTGCTCTAGGATTGCTATTGCACCAACTTGGCCCACTCTGATAGCGAACAGCCAACGCTTTTCTTTATAAAATAGTGTGCGCAAAAATGTCATCTTTGCAAGATGAAAAACATGTTAAAATTACTTTCAACCCATTAAAAAGTAAAAGCAAATGAGTATAGGATATAATTCAAATGTTCGCTTAAGACAGAAGGAGAGTCGTTAAGTAGACATTATTGAATAGCACCTTTTGAAGGGAGATGAATGGATCTTCTCCTTTTTAATTGAAATGTATAATATAAAAATAACATATGTTAACAATTTGGTATTATCTCCAAATCAAAATATCCAGAGTCAATTATTGTAACACTGAATGACAATCACAAATAACCAACCACCACTATGTGCTTGGGCCCACACTACTATTGATTTTCTTGAGCAAAGAAAAATCCAAGTTCATCAACATAATTACTATTTTGACTATGAGAAATGATAGTTGTGATTATGAATACGTAAGGGTCGTGTAATTACTTTAAAATAAATAAATAAATATGAGATTTATATGAAAAAAAAATTTAATAATAAATCTCACTCTTTTTTAAAGTAACTGCATGACACTTAGGCACTCTACGACTGTATGTAAAATTATTTTGAGTAATGCTACATGTAGTCGTGAAATGTGTAAGTCCCGTGCAGTCGCTTTGAAAAAAAATGTGGTCCACTATATAAAAAATTATTATTTTTTCATGTGGATCTCATATTTATTCATTTTTTTTAAAATGATTATATGACGTTTACGCATTCATGATTACAATAATCATTTCTCTATATCTATATTGTAAGTCCATTTTCCAATCATTTCTTAACTAGTGGGCGGCTTAAGAATTACGTAATTCTTACCGGTTAGACACGTCACATAACCTTTCTTTTCGCCCTTAAGAATTACGTAATTCGTAAAGGGCGAATAGAAAGGTCAGGTGACGTGTCTAACAGGTCACGCACGTGATCTTTTACCCCATGGTTCAAAACTTCCTACACATGAAATCCACGAGGGCTCGTGCGTGAGCTGTTTTGAGTTTGTGAAGTTCTATCTGGTCATACAAGTTAAACTAACGCCACGTGTAACACAGTGACAACCAAGCTCGCATTGGAGGTTACAAAAAGCCGTAACAGAAGGGGACACAGACAACTGCACAATTTCCTGTAAGCAGTGACTCCAACATATGATAGGACCCGATCTGCAACCGCAACAGTCCTCTCTTCTTTCTGTCAGCTTCTGGTATATGAACTAAAATTAAGAGAAAGAGGAAGATGCAAATAAACAAACAAGTCATTAATGCCAACCATTTGTCCTCAAAGAAAAATAGCAACTTTTTTCATTGGCATCTTCTGTTTAGATCATTGTTGCTGTCTTTAGTTCTCATTAAACTTATAGATGGTGGCTGTAAGGGTTGAAACAGGGGATACAATAATGGTTCAAGAGTAGGATGAACAAGGGTTAATAGTTCGTATGCATTATTCTTTATTTGAATCTAGGAGATTTTAATCGCACTGATGATTTTGTTGCTTATTGATCCTATTTTCCTTAGTATGAAGAAAGAATAAAATGTGGAAAAGAATCTAAAGCTAAATGCCAGGCTCTATGAAAGTGTTTGATACCTTAAAAATTTTTGTGCCAAAACCAGATTCTATGAATAAAGTCTCTGGGTGGGGAGAAATCCAAAGCAAGCTATCCACAAGTTCTTTCTGTTGCACAACTCATCAGAGGCTTATGTATCTTCAGCTTCAAATACTTGACATTATACAAGGGGGGAAGTAGGCTTTCCCTCAGTTCGTCTGGAACAACCATATTCTTCTCAAATAAGGTAAACCAATAGGAAAATGTTAGAATCTTAATACACATCAAAATTAAACAACTCGTTTAAAAGGATAGAGAGGATTAAATCCAAACAAATGAAATTACTAATCTTGGCATACCTTGCCTGTGATGCTATGCAAAGTCAATACTTCAGAATGATTGAACTTGGACAGAAATTCAATCATTTGAACATACCAAGCAGTGTCGATGACACTGAGGCAGAAATGGATGTCAGATTGTAAGAGAGCTGGAGAATTTAATGAGAAGGGTATTGTATCGCCATTATACTTGAATGAACACAGAGAAGGAGCATCAATCTCGACTTCAACAAGGAAGTCACATCTACATAAGAGCAATCTCTTAAGATGATGACTTGAGATTCTTATACTGTCCAACATTCTGCTATCACTTAGGGCCAAGTTCTCAAGGAGTGGAAATTCAGAGAAATGGTCATGGAACCTCTCGTCTGTTATGGCTGCCATACATGATTTCAAAGTTTTCAAACTTTTACATGGGGCCAAGTTGATCTCACACGGCTTATACTGCCCGCTGTATTCAAAAGATTGAAGATTCAGTGCTTGCATCTTAACCTTCTTGAGTTCACGATTGTTTTTCACCTCAACTGACTTAACTTTGAGTAGACCAAAAACCTCAAAACTTTTCAATCCACAGCAACCACTCAAATTCATATCCTCAATCATAGGACATCTAGCAACCAAGTTTTGAAAAATCTCATCTTCGATATAAACATCCACTAGAGACAGCTTTTTCAAAGACAATAACTTGATGTCACTGTAGGGCAACCTCAACTTACAGTTCGAAAGTGTCAACATAGTTACTGATTTTGCAGCTAGAACAGCCCCGGGTAAAGTATACCATTCTCCATTTCTCAAAACAAGAATGCCAAGTTTGAGCTCATAAACATTACTCTCTAACAAATAGCCAATCCACCTGTCAAAGAGAGACGCCAATTCCGGATCATGGAAGGATATTTCAAGTGTAAACCTCCTTATACCTTTGAAATGTAAGTGGATTAGTAGAGTTTGTTCCACAAAATTAAACAACTCGTCTCTTTTTCTTAGTCTTTCTGGGATACTCTCCCTAATGCCGGAATGATTGGAAAACTTTGAGTCGAAGAAGGTTCTGTCAAATTCCAAAACCGGGAAATTAGTCCACACGTGCCTCCATCTCTTGGATAATACACTGGTTTGAAGTCCTTGTTTCATGGGGAGGAGGGACAGAATCTGTTGCAAAATGGGTTCTGGCAATTCAGATATCCGATCCATTGGGTCAGTTCTGCCCACCAAGTGATCACCTGCAGCTGAGGATCGCCCTGCTACCAAGAAAAGAAAAGGGGGAAAAAGAGGAATTGGGTTTCAATAGCTTTTCCAAATGCAACAATGGTGACTGCCAAATGGAAGTAGACTCGAGTGATCAAAACATTTAGTTATAATACAAAGCTTGTGTAGAAAGACAAACTAAAAAATGTATATAAAGATTCCAATATTTCTGATGGGGGGCGTTTGTTTGAGAGTAATTAACGAACCGAAATCGAAAAACTATCTGAAAAAAGAATTCACAGTCGAAAGGGAAGATGAAAATAGACATATATGCGCAACTCGAAAAATATACATGCAATCTATAAGAGCGAAATGAGAATTAAAGAGTATAGTGCTCATCTTAAAGATTGATGGGATGGTTATGAAGGCAAGTACGAAAAAACTACTCGTGAATGATCTTTGAACTCGAATGATCGACCAAGCAGTTGTAGAAAATGAATCAATCTGTAGCCCTCTCAAAAGTCAATAACCTCAATCCCGGTTTCTCTCTTAAAAGGAGTCGGTTGACTCGATCAATTTACAATATTTCTACCCTCCGATTCCATGATCTGGGAAACAGTTATTAATATATCGGATTAAGATTCGTCCCGACCCTGGAAAGGGAGAGATGGGTGTGAAAAGGGAGATTTCATCGGTACTGGGATTAAGATCTTGAAGTGAGGTCATTAGTGGGATCCACCTGCTTAATAGGGATGTCACCCGACGAAGAAGTAAGCTGCCTAAAAATCTATTTTAAGCAATGCCATTTGAAGGCGCCAAAAATGGACTCGAAAATATCTTGGTCCGACGTAACGGTAATACATGGCTTCTGAGAAGACGATATTCAACCGTTACGAAAAGATATATACAAATTCGCTTGGAAAACTGACAGCTTTTCAATTTCTCAAAAATATATTTACAGCATTAATTAGAAACAGGATGATTACATATACAAATACGAGCATAACAATTTTTTCAAGTCCTGCTGCTCAATACGGCTCAGTGGTTACTAGTTGATAGCCATGAACGAGTAACGAGACGCTAATCATAATTGTTTTCTTTCTTCCTGTATTGACCGAAATATGCGGAATGCTGATTCACTCGCTGATCTAGGATTGTGAGGCACAACCTTTATCACTTGTGCCCGCTGCTCACTATTTTGCGCAATTTTATCTGATGCCTGAACTGTTGGCGTCGTAGGAAAGAGAGGAAGTGCATCCCCTATAGCCCTCCCTATAGCCCTCTCAGAAGGACTACTAGCTGTACTTCCCTGTAACTCACTCTCTTTTGATGCAGGGAGTTTCCCAACTTGACCTGAGATTACCAAAGATACATTGCCAGACATGTTGCATGAGCTTTGATGGGGTATGGTTAAGTTTATTTCCCCAGCCAATGCCTGATTGTTCTGCCCATTTGACTGAGCTGCAGCAAGCGGGCTCATTTGCTCAACAGCTGAACTGGATAGAGATTGATTGACAAGTGGCATGCCATACAGAGGAAAGTATGACTGGCCTAAAGGAGGTGAACCCGGGAGAATTCCAAAACCTGGGTGAGAAACTGGCACACCATAAACAGTGTTTAACAAGTCTACGCTTCCTGGACTCACGCGGCCACAGTTGCCATATGCTGGTGCCATGAAACCTGCAGTTGGAAGACTGGACCCTGTATAGGGCTTGTAAACAAATCCTTCGGATGGGGACATTGCAGGAACTAACCACTGATTTCCTGGTGGAGGGTGTAAACACCATGGGGCTGGCTGGGTATTTGTAGCCACAGGAGCTAAAGGCCGATTTGCTGAATGAAACCCATTATTAGAGTGTGTGGTAACAAGTCCTTTATTGGAATCATTTTTTATAGAAGGAAGTGGAAACTTTCTAACGACATTCTCGTCTGCATATTCAATGTTGGGGCTTGACTTCAGAGAATTATTGTTGTCTCTAGCAATCAGGGGAGCAGGTGGTTCTGGAACATGCGCAGACGGCAAATTCTTGACTGGAGATACTTTTATTGATTTTTTGCCCAAATACAGGTCATCTTCAAGCAATAGATCTGGCGACCCAGCAATCAATTTTTGTACCTGTACCAATTTGAAAGAGTAATGTGAATCTTTTCCACGAAGTGAATGGAATAAACCAGGAAAGAGACGAATGCATTGAAGTGAAAAAACAGCTTAGCAATTTGACCGGGCAATGATCAGCTTACCTTTATCAGTCTATGCAACTCAAACACTTGCACCGCGAACACTCTTTGTTGACTGAAAATAATAACATAAAAGTTGGATCAAAGACTAAATAACATGCAATCATAAAAATTTAGAAAGGAAATATATAGAAAAAGTGACACTAGACAGAATCAACTTTATGGTCTCGTCAAGAGCAACAATGTACGACGAAAACACCAACAAGGAGAGATTAGTCTGGCAAAACCAATGTAGAAAGCCAACTGTTAATCCAAAAGGAAAAAAAGGTAATGGAACATCGCTGATTAAAAGAACTGAAGAATGATCTTGACTGACAAATGCACAAACTGCAAATCCCAAAATTGACTTCTAATTTTAGTGTTAGATTGATGATTCAGAAAATAGCACTTTGAACAAGATTAAGCGCTCCTTAGAAACCCAAACGCTTAACACTGGCTACGGTTTAAGATAGATTGTCACTATCTGACCACTCAAAATGCTCTTATATATTATGAATTATAGTATTGATAGATGACAATATTTATATCTGTTTTTGATCATTTCAATGTTTTTTGATCCCCAGAACCTGGCTCAAACATGAATCAAATATTTGTTGAACTAGATAGAAACACCATGTTATTGGCCCATGAATAGGTTCTGCAGAGCACCAGCATTGCTGAGACTAGGTAAGTGATCATATCCAGATAATTAATCATCAGATGATCCCCCTTATTAAAAGAACGGTGAGAAAAAAATGCAGCCAGCTGGGGAAGAGATCCTTCCTTGCAACATTGAAATAGGTTATATGCGGTTCACAACAGCCCAGCTGACACCCTGAAGGACAAGAGGCACAATGTTTAGACATCTACAAAATAAGTCATCGTCCTAGTGTATATTTCCTTAAGATCTTTTCATTGTTATTAAGTTTGGATGTGTAGAGCCAATGTGTTTATGTGATTCAAGGAAGCAAGATCGGCGACCTGACCAAATTCACCTATAAAATATGACTCCTATACAATATTCTTCTAAGTAAATGCACAAATGAGAACAGCAAAGAAGCTCAAATGAAAAATACAAATTTAATGGTTGTGATGTGACTTAAATCCAAGATTCCTACTTCTCGCATTTCCAGAAGGGCAAAATTGGAACTACTGCTATTTGTAATTCTAATGTGTCACTGGTTTACTTACCAGAAAGAAAGTCCAATGATTTGTGCTCAGAGAGAGAGAGAGAGAGAGAGAGAACTTCAAGTTTTACGAAAACTAGGAAAAATATCAGAATGAAATGATGCATCCATCATGAAAACTTCCTACAAGTTGTAGAAGAGTTGGCAACCATCTACCAAATTCTTCAAATCATACCACGAATGACTGGATACAGATAAGTAGAAGTAAATGCACATAGCAATCACCAGGCAAGAGATACTCACTTGATGATAGCTCTTCTGGCTTTCCAGAATAGTTTCTCACCAATCACTCCAACAACGTCATCAGGGGAAACATTCAAATTTGGCATAGATTCCACCACGTAGGTATCCAAGGCATTGTCATGAATGCTTGCCACTTTTGTAGACCTGCATTTCTTATCTTCACAACACTCACTGCCATTTACTAGCCCATTAATGCTTCTACATTCATCTCCAAGTGATGGACTTGAGCATGATTTGCTTCTCAACTTTGAAACGTTTTCTGTACCTATGCCTATTCCAGGTTTTACAATGTCATCTCCGGGGGCTGTTCTGTCTTGCACAGCGACACAAGCTTTATGAAACTGCGAGTTTGTATCTTTTAGCCTGTTCAAGTTAGGTACCAAACTGCTTCTGTCTTCTTGATTGGAAGATTCTCGTGTTCTCTTTAATGATTCAGAAGTTTTAACTCTAGCCAATGGGATAGAAGACGTATCAACCAAATTCTTATCTTTGCTTGACGTTATTGAAGCAGACCTTTCCAAAGGGGCTACATTACCCTTAAACACCTTTGTATTATCTCCAACTTGCTTCCTCTTGAATCCCATCCACTTTAAATCTATGGTGCCATTTCCATTTATCTGCTTTTCACAAGCATTTTGAAGTTTCACTGAAGGGCTTAAGCTCAATGGAGGGAATTTTTCCTGATCTTTGCCACAATGTGGAGTTATTCCTAGCCCAGAGGTTAGAACTCTATCATCTTCACCTCCAAGTTTCTTTGAGGAGAGTTTCTTAAAGCAGGAAAAATTGTATGGACGAAAGGATTCACATTGGGAAGTTGATGATGATAGCCCTGTGGCATTCAAAGTTTGGAAACATGTAGGTTTCAGGGAATTCTGTTCATGACTCGCCATCACAGTGTTCAACTTACCCCCACTGAGAGAAGAAGGATGAGGATTCTCGGCCAGATGAGAAGGTGAAGGGGAGTTGCAGAACGGAGTTACCGTATTCCTTTGGTGGACGCCAACCTACAATGGTGAATCACTTGGCATTATCAGACAAGTAAATATTCATGTATATGCAAAAACGTGTAGCCGTTTTCAGTAAAACTCATTTTAGTGAAAGGCAGTGAGACTTTCCATCAAAAGTGATAAGTGATAGAATTATGCCACATGCAAGGCCACCTTGAAGAACCCAGAGCAGAAACGAAGGAAAGATACAATATAAATCCATAATTCTCCATGAGCAACCAGAAATATCAAACGACACAATTTCTTCCAAGTCAATTGAATCAACCAACAACCAACGAAGAAGAGTGAAAACATACCCACAGATAGATGAGGCAGGGGCAGATCAGTAACAGTATTAAAAAGTCAGTTCAATCAGACAGAATGGATTTCATTCGAATTAAATGACATGTAACAGCATAGATCTAAAAAATAAGGCTTTCCCTTGATTACATGTTAAACAACCACAGTATATTGGATCACTTTATAGGATGGAAACCAATTGTCTACGTAGACTATGACTTGATACTAAGAACAGAAAGGCATAAGTTAAATGAACCCACATGGCTCGAGGACATCGAAGGAGTCAAGCTGCTGCTGTTACTGGGCCAGATAGGCAACGTGGATGCTGATCCAGAAGTCAACCTTTGAGAAGGAATACTGAGCTGTTCATAGAGAGCCATTTTGTTCCTTGGAGGTGCTCTTGGCCCTCCTTTCTCTGTATCATTTACATGAAGCCTGGGAAACATAGGACTAGTCAACTTTTCCTCATATTTTTCCCCTCTCATCCTCCTCTTTCTTCGCCACTATCTCCGCTGAGAAAAGCTAATGCATTCATCAACTTCACATAAAAATCCCATTTCCATTTTTCCCCCAAAAAGCCTACAGTCACAAACCGAAAAACCTGCCTACCCAAAGTGCATACTTTAAATGTTTCGTAAGCCAAGTACAGCTCCACATGTAAACAGGATCAACCTACTTCAGAAAACAAAGTTTTTGGGATAAATTCAACCATAAAAACTAGAATTGACCTCCCCGGGTAGCAAAATAACTCAATCTGAAGAATTCACAACTTCACAAGATCAACACACCCCAAAGAAGTAGAAAGTGTCATTGAAAAATCCACTGGCAGAAGAAAGAGCATGGTGAAGAATTAGTGGGAAAACAAAAATTCAGGAGTACCCAAAACCAACCCACTTCACAAAATCAGAAATTTCTGGCTGTAAACCAACAAGAGAACAGAGAACGAAAAACCAGTTTGCTACATGAAACAAAAATTTCAAGTAATCAAAACCAATCCACCTCAAGAGAGACGAAAAAAGCCAAAGCTTCAGTTGAAAATCAGATAAGAACAGCAATAGCCTCACGAAAATTGACGACCCAACATGGAATATGAGGAGGTAAAGCGAAGTTAAAGCAGGAAAGGAGAGAGGGAATAAAAAAGATATACACGGGAAAGATAGATTCTGCGGGAGAAGAGGGTTTCCATGGCATTGCACAAGAGAGGATCGCATCAACGAAAAAGGTGGAGAACCAACAAAAATAACAACGAGAGTTGTGGGCAATATGGGACCCAAGTGGATAGAAATGCAAGTTCTTTTAGAAAGTGCCCCATCCCCAACAAAATTCCCCTACCCGCTACATCACCTTTTAACTCCCAAGATCCTGCCAACTCATCTACTTCGCGGTTATCAGATAGACTTTGTAGAGAGGACAAGTACGTTAAAAAAAACAAATAAAGGAGATAACTTTGATAAAATTATTCAGATCAAATGATTGATACTGAGTGCACATGGAATTAAAAACTCAAAGAGTTCAATAATTAACAATAATGCCGGCAAATATCTGGTTGAAATCCTAGAGACATCCCTATTCTTGGAATTATGGGTCAGAAACTGAGAGTCCCGGAGTTTGTGGCCTTGTATTTGTTTTTCCACGAAAAATCTCAGGCGCATAAACTGTCCAACCATAGAGATTCGAGGGTTTGGCGCACGTATCTATCATGGGCGAACTCTTAGAGGAAGACTCAGATTGAAGTTAGAGCCACATAGATTCGATCTGAAAGTGAAGCTTTCTTTTCTTTTTTTATTGGGATTGTTCTTATGAAACTAATATTTTAATTTTTACGTGATTACTGAAACTAACATGCGATTTGCATGGCGTTTTAGGTATAAGACACGTGTACAATTTTGTACCCGAGTATGATGGGTTGGTGTGGATTGAGCTAAAATTGATAAGAAAATATTGAACTTATTAATAGTTATATTATAAAATTTTAATTTGTGGTATATTATCAATATAATAAATATTAGTTTACTATTTTTTTTTAATTTAATTGTTGATGGGTGAGGCATGAATTTATTATCTCTAAATATTATTCGACAAGAATAAAGTACTTATTGCATAGTTTTAGACATGTGATACTCTCTTAATCTCAATCATTAGAAGCAATGATAATGTAAATAATCTCAATAATAAAGCATTAAACGACAAAATGAAAGTGTTAACTTATTAATACTATATAGAATATCTATTAATAATTAGCATCTCAATGAAAATATGGGGTCGATCATGGATTGAAAATCCTTTTTGCCTCGTCTCTTTCAAAGGGTCGAAGAGAGATAGGTCAAGTGCAATAAATATAGCCAATGAAAGTTGGGTATAGCCATGGCGGCTGAGGGCCAACCTCTCGTCTAAATAATAACGTTATTTATATAGTATAATTTGATATGTAAAATTTAAATTTTAAAATTAAATTATATCATGTGGATGATATATTATGTAAATACCTTTAAATAGAATTATTCATTGGTACCATGAATCGAGTTGCAGAGTTACCTTGCGGTCGTTTGAACGTGCGTTTTGCATATAATAGTGGTCCCTTTTACGAGTTTACCGTATTCCTCCTTTCAAGTTTATTGCTTTTGGGCGTTGATTATTGAACCTTTTGGACGTGGCTTTTGCTTGTGATAGTGGGCCCCCAACCCCCTCTTTCTTCTTGGACCTCTTTGCTCCGTGGCCGTGGGATTGCTTAACACAAAAACCTTGCTATGGGCCGGCAGATTTCTGGGTTTCTTATAACTTTTATTACTATTATTTTTTTTATAAAAAAAATAACTAATTAAGGGGCTAAAACTAAAAGATATCTTTACTGTGATTTGATATATAAATATTTCTACGCTTCTAAGAGCTTAGGCCGTAAAGCTCTTTTGAATATTGGGAAAAAAAAAAGCTATAAAAAATAAGATTGGAGAGATATTATAGCTTAGTACTATTTTGAGAAATATTTAATTCATAAAGAAATCTCATAAGATAAAATTTACAAACTGATGTGATTTGTTATAACACATCAAATGATAAAATTATTTAAAAAAGGAAAAAGCCATGCCCACTGCTTCAACTTCCCGCTTGGCGTGGCAGCCCATGGGGTATGATTTAATAGATTAAAAAATTTTCCATTCTTCAACCTCCATCCCAAAAACGTGAAGAAGCTGAAAACGTAGCTTTTCTCTCTTTTGTCGAATTTCATCTCCTTCACGATGAAGATATGCCACCCTTGTTTCCGTCCAAGCATCCCTCTATCTAGAAAATGTAGTTTTCCCTCTCCCTTGTGTTCGTCGAATTTCAT
The DNA here is from genome assembly GCA_003123785.1 of Pterocarya stenoptera. Taxonomy (NCBI): domain Eukaryota; kingdom Viridiplantae; phylum Streptophyta; class Magnoliopsida; order Fagales; family Juglandaceae; genus Pterocarya; species Pterocarya stenoptera. Next base: position 253,314 of record QEOT01124271.1, on the reverse strand, counting down.
CTTCTTCACGATGAGGCTCTGCTCTCCCATGTTTATGTCCAAGCCTCCCTCTTTCTCGAAAATGTAGTTTTTTTTCCCTCTCCTTGTTTCTAAGAGCTTGTGGAAGTTGGTTTTTTTGTATTACGAGAACCTTCAATTATTTGGAACCCCATGTAATTAATGGATGGCATACTGTAGAAGAAATTAAATGATGGCACACTGTAGAAGAAATTAAAGGATGGCACATAGTGGGTTTGGTAGAGAAGATTCCAAACAACCTACTAATAATTCAATGAAAAAGACAACTAATAATTTCTTTGTCTCTATTTAGGATACTTGGTTCAACAATGATAAGAGTTTTGTTGGCACTCATGATCTCTATGCATGAACAACAAAATATGAGCGAGATGAACCATATGTAGGAGAAGCACAAGCAGCCCTACTAGCTTGAAGGGGAAGCTCAAGCCAAGGGGATGGAAAACATTATTCTAGAAGGCAACTCACTTGACGTTATGATCATTGCCATTAATTTCAGCTATATTTTGACAATAGACTAGAGGATCAGCCTTATAAACAAGGATATTGCAACTAGATTAAAATGAGTTGTATCTTGGTTAGCTCAAAAACTCGACCTTCGGGTGCTTGTGCCAGAAGTCGGATGGAGGAGAGCCGGAAGATAGTGCCGAAAATGGATCTCTTATGCCGTGTGGACTGGATGCCAGTGTCGGATGGTGGGAAATGAAGTCTGATGGAGGGGAGGGAATGAGATATGTTGGACTTTGGGGAGTTGGGGGTTTTGGATTGTTCTACTGCTACAAATCTGAAGAGGGAATCTGAATTGAAGGAAATAAATCTTTTTAAAAAAAAAAAAATTAAAAATGCCACTGTGGCATGCCATGTCAAGTGGGAACTGAAAGCAGGACTCATGAATGGAAGGTGTAGAACAACCCTTTAAAAAAAATTTAACGAATCACATCTAATTTCGTCAATCTACAAACTTTATATTTCTAAAATCTTGTGATTGGTTGCGTTTGGATAGTGAGATTATTTCATATATTCTGTGAATAATAATGATAAAATATTAAATAATATAACTAGTAGTTAAAAGTATATGAAAAATAATAATAAAATAATAAATAATAGTAATACTCTCCTACTCAAACTAAGTGTTATTTGAATATTAAAAAGGGGTTTTTTGTTGTTCTAGACCGGACTCTATTGTAATTTTATGTTGGGTAGGCTGAACAAAGCCACTCTTATTATGGGCTGAGCATAGACCGAGACAAAATAGAATGAACGAGATCCGACCCAAATAATGTATGCTCTAGACTCCACTGCAGACTCCAGTGATGGATCAGGGCAGTGTGCCTAGTGTCTGATGCACGTGGGGTGAGGGTTCAGAAACTCAGCAGTCAGCATCATTCCCTGAGGAAGCCAGCTTGTGAAGTCCAGGAAGGGTTATCCTTCTCTCTTCTTCTTTTTTTTTGTCGGATTCCGCGATTATTTATACCAAGTTCTAGAAAGGAAAATTATTATTATTATTTTTAAATTTCAACGGGTCTTTTGAGTTGTTGAGGCGATGCCAATATTGAATGTGACAAACTTGTGTGCCATGCACTGCACATACGTTGGAGGAACCTTACTGCCATCCAAAGTGGGTAGTGATCGTGATCATCGACCGCGACAAGTCGGCATTGTCGTTGTAAAATTCCCCTCCTCTTCGACGGTGGTGATCACCGGTCACATCCGTTCCCCCCCATCTGGTCTGTGCCGACACCATCCCAATGCCCGTTTGGCATATCTTCTACAAGTTTAAGGTGTCAAATAGCATTAATGATATAGTTATTATATAGCGTTGGCAATGGGCCATGTTTCGGTTAGGCTAATCCCGACACTTGGGCCATGCTTTTTCTTTAATGTGGTTATCTTTGGTGTACACATTGGTCCATCGGATCACCATAGTCCAAATGTCCAATGTCAAACAATTGTGGGCCCTAAACCTAGTATCAATCATAGTCCTTTTTACGTAATAATAGAGGATGGTTTTTCGACGATAACATAAAAAAAAATGCCCCGATCCAGTTTTGGCATGCCAACATGAAGCTCATATTATTGCTTACTTTTATATAAACAAGTTGGGGCACAAGGATTCAATCCTCGGACATATTTCATGAGCGAAAAATATCATTAAATTGTAAAGAAAATTATAAATTTAATTTATAAACTGATGTTATTTGACGTGATCTTCGACCCTTCTTATAAATGAATCATTCATGTCATTTTTTGCATTTAAACAGTGAGAAAAAACTCAAAAGGATGAGGATGGAGTGCAACATCTACATCAAATGAGAGGGCATAGAACCTGATTGGAGTCGAGTCACGGAGATAATGTTATATTGAACGGAGATTTGGGCTTCTTTCAGTCGATGGTCCCAGTTACAGCTCCACTGTTTCGGTTTCCCACGTGGGAGGATGCTATCCTATCACTTGTCCAGCCAATAGTGCAATGCCACGTCTGAATAGAAGCGTTGAGTTCACGTGTCAGCCGTAATAATAATACGAAGAAAGAAGGGGAAACCGTGGGTCCCTAACGTTCGTTTAGTTTTTAGCCTATTAAAAGGACCACAAGAGCACGAGGCAAAGAGACTGGAGATAGTCGACGAGCCGAGCCGAATCGAGCGGAGAAGTAGAAATTGCATAAGCCGACAGCTTGTTTTGTTAGAAAAGCACGTACCCTTTTGTCTTGTTAGAAAAGCCAAAAATAACGCGGGAGGGTGCATATGGCATTAATTGCGATTTTGACATTCGAGAGAGAGAGAGAGACAGAGACAGAGAGAGAGAGAGGACCACTTCTTCACCAACAAGGCCGAAGAGAGGGGCCCACTAAATTTTGAACTAATAGGCTTTCCGATCGATTTTTCTTCGAGTAATTCTACTCTCCCCGCTGCGAGTTCCGCTGGGAATTTTTTATTTTATTTTATTTATTTTTTATTAAGAAAATAATTTTAAATAAAAATATAATTTTTTTTTATTTTTTAAAAATATGAAAACACATTAAAAAAATATATGTTAAAAATGAAAAAAATAAAAAATATATAAATTTACATTAACGGGACACGGAGCGGGATACCGAGCGGTATCCCTAGAGAGAAATGATAAACTACCAACTAATTTACTACTCTTAAACTACTATTCAATAAAATAATATTTTTTTCAAATTTGATTTTGCTTTTTAGTTTTGATTTGATGTATCTAAAATTTGAAAAAATTATATTTTATAAAGAAGTAGTAGATAAATTGTAAATGAGTTGTTAGTGTATCACTACTCATCCCTAGAACTACTCTTTTTCTTCAGATATTCACATCTACTGTACCTGGGAATTCTCTGACGAGTAAAATTCACAAACAGAGGAGTTTTTTTTTAATATTTGAATAAATTATAAGGAAAAAGGGAGTTTTTTTCTTAAGAAACTCGTTAAAATTCTTTCCTGTTCATTTTTGTTGTTCTTTTTCTTTTAACGTTTTCTGAAAACATGTTTATTAAGATTTGATAAATGCTTTAATTATAAAATTATTTTATAAAAATAAATTTATAAATTGATATGATTTGATATAAATATATTAAATTAAAAAATTATTTTTATTATAAAATCTATTTAACATATTATATAAAATTATATCAATTATAATTTTTTTTAAACGTAACATTTACCTTAAAACTTTCTCAATATAATAATAATAAAATGCATATAATACGTGACATGTGGGGAGAAATATATTGCTCTGTTTTACTCTGATTTGCTCTGTCTCCCAATTCATCAGTTTAAAATTCAAGAACAGATTACACTCTCGCACGGTCAATATAATATACATTTTCATTTCTGAGTGATTTGACATATAGCATATACTAAAAAAGATACATGGAGAATAATTCAGGAAAAGAAAAAAAAAAGAAAAAAAAGAAGTCCATGTGTTATGTTCCAACCTGAGGTCGTATTGACATCTCTAATTCGAACTTAAATGGGAATGGGGTCAAAATTTGGAGACAAATCGCCCAGCATTGAGTCAAACTCTTAAAGCAATCGTTTAGTTGTCTCTATCACCACCAGTCTGTATATAAATCAGGTCTCCATTTTCTCCTGACTATCTTTTTATGAAATCTTCTATTTTTCTCCCCATATTTTGTGAGATACGAATTGGGATACTCAAATTGGCCAAGAAAGAGACGAAAGAAGAGCTGATCAAGGTTAGGAATAAGAAGCTCTTTATCTGTTGTTAGTTTCTCTTTCTATATATTCCAGTCTCTCTCTGTCTCTCTCTCTCTTTCAATGGATTTTCAGAGGATTTCTTGGAGGAAATCTGAGTTTCACTTATTTATATCTTGATCTGCAGAGGTGGTGAAGAAAAACATGAGAGTTGACGATAAGAGATGCTATCTATATATAAGCAAAATTCCAGGGGAACCCATTAGTGAGCTGTAATCATGGGTCGCATGTGGGTAGGTCTCAGAACTTCTCTCTCTCTCTGTTTGGCATAATAAAGTGGAAAGAAAACGAGAAAAACCAAGGTTTTGAAGAGACAAAATCCTGTTAGCAACTTGCCTCTGCTAGCTAATGCTATCTTCTTCTTCTCTGCCTGCCACCTTTGCTCGCCTGGCAATATCTTTTTTATCATGCTAAACCTCCCACTTCCAGTTTTATGTTCAAATTGGTGATCCTGAGAATCATACCTGCAGATCCTCTTCCAGTTTTCATATATTATATGTTATAATGGTTGTAACATGTATTCATCTCACTATTTATCATCTCCAATGTTACTTACCTATTTAATCTATTTAGCGGTAGAAATCAGCAAACCATATCATGCACATGACACTATTCAGGCGATTGACATGACAAGATTCTATTTGCAAGATAAAGATATTTAGTTTTAAATATATGTTATAAACTCCAAGGAGTTGGCCCAAGTGATGAAGGCCTTGGTCTTGGGTATCACTCACTTCAAGGTCTAATGTTCAACACTTCATGAGTGCAAACAATTCTTTGGGACCACACCACCGGATGAATAGCCAACGATTTAACCAGTTTTGTATGGAAAAACTTTCGAGAGTGCGGTGCACGGAACTGGAGTTTACTATGCAGGAATAGCTTTGAAGGGTCCTGTTTTGAAAAGGTTCCTTTACATAAAAAATATATATGTCATAAATCAAATCTTTTAATGTCTAAGATGTAGCATCCATCACAATTTATGAAGTAGAAGCTCTCAGTACAAATATTATAGACGGGAACCCGAGGGTGACCTCGATGTCATTGTTTTTATAGGACTTAGATTGGCTGCAACCATTACATGGCATATAATTCGAATTTCTCTAACCAGATAAGTCTGTTATTTAAAAAAGATCTGACATGTATCTACTGACCCACTTTGAAGCATACACATGAAACAGACAAGCACACTCCCCTATTAATGGTAACTTTTTGGGCACAGAGTCTATATTTAGTCGAACAAAAGATGGGTCACTTTAATTCTTGTCACACCATATTCATTATTTTGTGTGCCTTTTTAGGTAATATATTGTTTAATTATAAGATTTAAACTCATCCCATCTCTCTGTATATACAGTCTATATATATGAACTAAAAGTGAGTTCAAGACACCATCATGAGGGATTAGGAAGAGATTGGTACCACCATGCACATCTTCATCGAGTAAACAGTACTGTAGCAGAAAGTGAAGCAGTAAAGGCTATGATTAAAACTATGATTAAGGGTATTCCTTTTAGGAAGAAAGTGGTTCTGTTAAAAAAATGCTTTCTTTCTCACAGTCACTGCAGTTTTATTGAAACTTTACAGTGCGCATGGAATACCATGAGCAACAAAAGGAGGTCAGAGTTTTCCCCACTTATATACCAATATATATTAAACAATCAAACTATTTAAGATTTAAAATTCTTCTCTGAAATCTCATGCTCCCCCGTCTGCAAAAATATACTCTTACACACCCACCAAACTGACCAAAAAGCCTTATCTTTTTTCAAACCCATTACACTTCTTTCAACAGTTGCAACTATATTTTATTAGGCTTCTCCTTTTCTTACATTTTACATGTTCAAGTACTGTTCTTCCCATCTATATAAGCATATATACCATTCAATATATAAAACAAAGCACTGTATCAATATTGGTCCTCTATGGCAGGCAGCTCAAGGTAAAAGAAATCCTTGTTTGCTGTCTTTCCTTTGAGTCTTCTGTTTTGAGTAAAACTTGAATCAGAGAAACTCGATTCCGTGATAGGAACTCTTAATTCTCTTGTTTTTCTTTATGGGATGCTTTTATTTTCCTTTGTTTTCTCTTACATGGGTTCTTGAAGCAGTTCCTTTGAGTTTCTTTCGGATAGTGCCCCATATATGGTACTGGACAAACTATGGGTTCTTAAACTAAAGTTTGCACTGGTTGTTCTGTTTTTCTTATCACAGTTTTTGGTGGTATTGGATTAAAGCTGAAAGTGCTTAGTGCCAGAACCGGCTTATGCAAAAGGTGATATGAAGCTGAGGCTTGGTCAATTTCTTTCTTTTATTGGCATCAAACTGACAGAGAAAATATTTGATGTTCAGTTGGCCTGTCCTTGATTGGAGTCTGGAAGGGAGCTGAATCTGGAATTGGTATGTGATGTCTTATAAAAGGCTATAATTCAAATTAATTAATTTCTTATGTTTTATCTATTGCAACGATATTTGAAGAATATATATAAACTTTTCTGATTAGGTCTCATATTCATTTCCTCCACAATATGGATTTACAGGTATATATTGGCAGTACGCTTTTCATCATTTTAACTTTGTAAGATATCTTTGTCATATCGTACATTTCTGTAATCAATGGACGGTTTGGGTTGGGATGGCTCACTAGTTGTTACAAACACACCATCCTCGTGGTATCAACAAAGGGTTCAAGAAAGCTTGGTTTTATCCAGCGAAAACTCCAGCGTTTTCAATCCCATCCAGGCGCTCCAAGAGGCTCAAACATCTCATGTTTTTACAAATTCTGAAATAGCAAGCGTAATGGTTCAGCCACCAACTCTCACATCGGATTCAATGAAGGTAGTGTCGAACATGAACCTATCTGACCGCCAAGAAGCTATGAGATTGGCAACAGATGCTGGGACACATTGGCCGGGAGAAGATTTAACATCTGAATTATGTCCTTCCACTTTGATGATCGAAAGGCCTTGCACAATGAATCCTTCGAGCGGTTTAAATGCTGATTTTAGCATGGCAAAACAATCACAAGAGGTCAATGACTTACAGAATGGAAGGCCTACGGTACCGACATGCTCTCTTGATCAGTCGTTGGATTGCTTGCTCTCAGCTACTACTAGCAACACAGACACGTCGGCCGAAGATGAGGGGATTTCCACTATTTTCTCTGACTGCAGAAATTTATGGAACTTTCGTTCTATTTGTGCAGTTTCATCAGGAGAGTACGAGAATGATGCTTCCAATGCAATAAAAGAAGACATGCGCTGCCCAGTAAACGAGATTGACAAGAGGGTATCGCAAAGTTCCTCGGATCTTTATGGAAACCATGGAAAATTTCGAGAATCTAAGCATGTTTCTACAAAGAGAAGCAATGATCAAAGTGAGATCAAAGCTGGTCCAAATTATAGTTTTGATCTTCTTCAAACTGATTCTACTACTACAGAAGGTGGCTTTAAACTCATTTCTGAGAATCCGGCAAAACCCAAGAAGCCCAGATCAGAGAAGGGTCCCAGCACATCCAACATCAACTTCCAGCAGTCAAGTTCATCGGTATCCTCTTCCGTCGAGGAACCTGATCCAGAGGCCATTGCACAAATGAAGGAGATGATTTATCGGGCTGCGGCTTTTAGACCAGTGAACTTGGGTTTGGATGTGGTGGAGAAGCCCAAGAGGAAGAATGTCCGAATATCATCGGATCCGCAAACTGTGGCTGCAAGGCAAAGGAGGGAGAGGATCAGTGAGAGAATTAGGGTTTTGCAGAGATTGGTTCCCGGTGGGAACAAGATGGACACTGCATCAATGCTTGATGAGGCTGCAAACTACCTCAAGTTTCTCAGGTCACAAGTCAAAGCACTGGAAAATCTAGGCCAGAAACTTGACTCGATGAATTGCCCCCCTGCAGACCTCGCCTTTTCTTTCAATCCCTCTTTTCCCATGCAAACCTATTTCCCACTCCAAAACCCTAATCACATCCACCGTTATCCAAAGAGTTGAAAAATATTATTATCCAGAAGGAAAAAAAAAAAATCATTGGTATTTATCAAATCTCCTTCAAGTACATTAAGAAAATTTAACCCCCTAATCATATCCATCATCATTTCAGCACCAATGATTAACATCCAAATCCCATTTCCTACTCAAAAACACAAAATCTAATCTCTGTGATCCACATGATCAAAATTTCCGATTATTATATATCTGTGATCTAGAGTTCAAAACTCAGGCTGCTTTTTTTAAATTATCTCCATCACAAGACCCGCCACCCAAGAGCAGCGAGCGAGAGAGCTTTCTGGCTGCGCCATTCTCCCAAGTAGTTTTCCTGCCTCCACTGTTATTATGTTTTGTTTTTGAAGGAAGAGATAATCATAGTGGAAGTGGCAATTAATCATGTGGACATAGCCAAGCCATTCAGGACCCTTTTTCTGCACAGAAAGGCTTAGCAATGATACTACTTATGATTAAGCTGAGGGGCAAGAAAGTGATTGTCACTTTGTTGTATAATCAATTATTTTAATGTGATCTATGTGGTTAAAGCTCACTTTGTTGATTATATCTATGTTTATTCTAATGTTATCAATCTGTTAGCTGCTAACCAATGCAAAAGACATTCTTCTTAAGAATTGTGAGGCCCAGCAGTGGTCCTGTCTCCTTGATTCAATCCAAAGCGTGCCCTTGAAAATCACCCCAGCCTCATTGCTTAGCACGTGTTTATGCTTCTTTTTTGGCTGGCCGCCCTGGCCTTCTCTCCATTTGAAAACTCCAAAATTTCCATTGGCTATCCACCTGGTTATCAGTATAATATTATTCATTAAAATAAAGATTTAATTTGTAGTTTTTCTGTAAATCTCACAGCCTTGCTAGTAGTTGTTTATGCTTCAATTATTTTTTATTTTTATTTTCTAACCAAGCAAATTTTTATTAGAAATGGAAAGAAAGATACATGAGGAGGGAGTGAGGTTCTCCAACAAACGTCTTAGTATAATAATCACAGTGCAAAAGTATTAAAAAAAAGAAAATAAAACGGATTTTGGAACTAATTTTTTGATCCTCACTCATGTCTTACAAAGATGGCGTCATCGTAAAAGACGGTAGTTAGCAAGTTCGCAAAATTATGTGAACTATGGAACCACTGCCGAGGGCGGTGGAACCTCCGCTAGAAGTGGTGAAAGTTATGGCTGCATTACAGTTTATTGTCTTGAGATTTTTTTTAGAGAGATCCGTAATCTATTTTCCATGTTTTCTTCATCTAAAACCCCTACCTCTGTTGCACTCTTTGCAGTCTCTGAGACATTAACTCTATGATCACCTCAAAAACTCAAACAGTGACGTCTGAGCTTTAAAATGTGGGTCTTTTTGGGTCTGTAAGGTTTGGAAAGAGTTTGGTTTTGCTTGGATCAAAGAGGTTATTGTGGTTGGGATTGTTTGCTAAATTTAGAATCTGTTGTGAAAAGAAACCAGATCTCCCGCTTGGATTTTCTTCTGTAATTCAACAAAAAGGCCTCAAGATAAGCAGTTTGCGTGTGCTATAAACACCTTACACATTCACGTTTTGTTGGCTTTCGCAAGTAAGAGAGATTTGACTTTGCAACTTACACAGTTGTCATGCAGTTGCTTGCTGATCAGGACAGCTATATTTTCTCGTGAGCTACCCAATGTAGCTCTTAAAGAAGAAAGCATCCCCTAACTGTACACATGACAGATGTCTTATTGTGATTGGTTTCAGCTATCTGCATTGCCAATTGTAACTAGTTCCTTGGACCATTGGTCCTTTTTAACTATTGTTTCATTTTTGTTTCTCTTTTGTTGAAGGCTCAAGGCCCAGTAAGCAGTATGGTCGGACTCTTATCAGCCCCAACGTTTCACTTATGTTTAAGGCCTAGTACGTCTGTCCTTTGGACTGGATCTCTCGATTGACTCTCATGTCCCTCCTCGCTTTAGCCCCATTTGGTTTATAGATGGTGTCAACCCATTTTATTTCAACATAATATTTAAACGTAAATATTTTTTAATTTTAATTTCTCAGTTTTTTAACTTTTTTACATAATCAGAATAGTTTTTTCAAACTTTCAAATAAAAACAAAAAACAATTAACCTTTTCAAATCCTAAAATAAAAATAATATTAAAAAAAAGATATTCTAATAATATTTTAATTTTATAATATTTTTATTTAACTTTTTCTCTCTTATTTTTCAAAATCTCATAAAATATTTTACTCAAAAAATTTCATTACTATTAACAAATTATCTCACTATTATTTATATATTTGTCATATGGTCTCATTGTATAAACGAACCCTTGGTCTCGTTGCTACCTGACTCTTGGTTGGCCTTTTGAGCAAGTTTGAGACCAAAAAAAATTCGTTGCTGTTTCAACAGCTTTCTAGCAATCTCCCCGCAATCTCGGAGCTACGATATTTTTAATATCACCTTAATTAGCGAGCACGAGACTCACCCATTTACTTTGATGAGTCTTCTCATAATTTCTTGCCATGGGAGGTCTAGTACATGTGATTATCTCAACCAGAACTCCTAAACTATAAACTTCAATTTTCTCGTTTAATCTGTTTGATATATAGTATATGAGTTTTGCTACGTATAAGTAAATTTACGTACCAATCTGCGTATTAATGATGTTGTCTTGACATTCTAAATTTAAATTAGCACTGTTTTCAATAAAATATATTTTTTGATCAATCATATTGAATAAATGCACATATTAGTGTGCAGAATCGTTTACAACTAAATTTTTTCATAATATATACCGTTCGTAAACACGCATGCATGTATGTTTAACATAGAATTTCTCAGAATAAATTGATCCCTGGCTTCACTGCATATTCTACTTTTCTTAATTACAAAGCTTGCAAAGATACGTACTTACTCTCGATCAAGGTACCCAGGAGTGCCAACAACGGTGGTGGACACGGGACTGCCACCATCGATGTTGGTGGCTTACACAAGATGTTGGTACTTTTTTTCAGTACTGCTATGGTCATTTAAAACTACTGCTCAGATGGACTTTGGACGTGGTGCAGTGCCATGTGCTTTATTACAAAAAATAATAATAATAATAATAATAATCACACACAAAAATATATTCAAATCAAAAGGCATCAGAAATTATAAAAATAAGAAGATTAAGGTTAGTGTGGGGTAAAAATGAAAAATCTCATCTCTATCTCATTTCATCATTACATCTTTTTCAAATTTTCATATAAAATATAATAAATAATTCAACTTTTTCAAATTCTAATTCAACTTTTTCAAATCCCAAAATAATAATAATATTAAAAAATAATATTTTAAGCTTTCATTTTAACACTATTCATAAAATTTTTAAAAATTCTCATCTTATCTCAACATCCAAACCTAACCTAAAACTTTAAGTTCCATCTACCCCTTTTGTGTTTATGTTTTTAATAAATCACGTGCACTGATATGCATGTAATGTGATGTCGTTAAGAGGAGTATCTAAGTGATAAATTTGGAAATGGTCAAGAGTAGCATTATTCTTTCTTTTGGACAAGCAAGATAAGGGAAAAATTCTTGTTTGGAGTTGCTATGTTCTGGTAACTTGGTTTTCGGTACTACTGTCTCGGAATGCTTTATCCCAAGCAACTTTTTCCTGATTTTGGTGGGTTTTGGGCTTAAGGTAGTCTAGTCTTACCTTGTAATATCATACAGTGCCTTAAATTTCTCATCTTTTTTATCGTATTGCGCTGAAAGTGAACGGCCTTGAATTCTTGGCAAGATTGCCTCTTAAGCATGGGTGCTTAATTGGCACTCCCACGCATGCAGTTCATGCCAGTATGTTTTGATTGTGGAATCTTCTCCGTTTTTCATGTGGTCGTTATCGTATTATTTGTTTTCATTTCTGATGCAGACGTTGATGCTGAAAGTGAGATTGCAGCCTTGGAATCGAAGGTTGCTAAAGAGACCATTGATTTTAAGGAAGTAAAGCAATCTGTAGATCATATTGATCTCGCATCCTTTCAAAGCAAATAAACTTTCTTTTATCTCTAGAAGTTCTCTCATTGTGACAATATGATTGAAAGATACAAATGCTTGAAATCATTTCATGTAACACCCCCTTCCCGTAGGCTAGGTGTGTCACGTATTTTTCTTGAAAATAAATCCGGCAAGAGATTCTCTAATTTTATAATTAAAACAAAGATACTGAAATTTATTATGAAACAAAAGGTCTCATAAAATTGTCTTCCAAAAACATTAAATGAATAAACTGAATAACTTCATGTCATAAAAAGACATGTTTTATTTTAGAAAGTCTGAACTAAACAAAATAAAATGTTTCTTTCACTCCTGGCCTGCCTGCTCGTAATCATCATCTTCACCTGGGTGGTTAAAACATGAAAATAAACTAAAATGAGTCGATGACTCAGTAAGAAATCCATCACAACGTAAACGTAATAAACATAAGATTTTCATAAGAATTTTCATGCTGAGAACTTAAAATAAATAAATTCATGACTGATTATGCTAATGCTCATGCAATATATGACTGACTATGCTGAGCTAACTGACTGATTTATCTGATTTATCTGACTGGTTTATCTGACTGGCCAACACACTTAACCCTGTGTGTAAGGTTGTGCACCAGTCCCACATCCCGCTGCAGCAAGGGGAACTGCTGATAGTATTCTAACATACTATGGTGGACCACGACTGAGTTCGTGGCTTGCACACCACCCTGAACTGAACTGCATTGGTACCATGCATCTGAATGGCCATATATTAACTGATCTGAACTTATCTTACACTTGAACTTAAGATAGCTTACGTGTCTTATGACCATGAGATGCATGACATAATATATACATAATTATAATTTCTGAATCTAAACATGATGCGGAATGACATGATCGTGTGCTATGCTAGATGACATGCTTGCACATGACATGAGTGATACATAAAAATTGGCTATCAATGAACTGGCTTGAATAATATTTATATATAAGCTGATCTGTGATGATCCTAATTTGTGAACAAATTACTTACCTCGCTGCGTTTCTTCTTGAATAAAACTTTGTAACTTGCGACCTATATACAAATAAATAACTATCACTAAATTGTTGGAAATAATTAAATACTATATCTTATTTAACTAAATTTGGAAATCTAAAGATAATCTACAACTATTTTGTTTAACACTAAAATCAATAAATCTTGATATTTTAAATTATTTAAAATACTAATAACATTTTATAATTTAGTAAAACACTTGAGCTATTCTAAATAAGTCATAAACTTAATTTCTTAAAATAGTTTTCCTTTCTTAACATAATTATTCAATCTTATAGAAATCTAATAAATATTAATATTATTTAAGATACTCTTAACATATTTCTTAATTTTCTTATTTAAAGTATCTATACTAATTTTTATTAAAATTCTATTAAATAGATAAAAGAAATCTTACTAAAATATTAGGCTCAATAATCTACTTTAAAATCTAATTTAAATTCTTTAAACATTTTCTTATAAAATAAATATTAGACTAATATATATATTTAAATAAAATATGACTCCTCTTTGAAATATTAAGTCTAATAAAATCACTAAAATATGCTTGAAATATTATAAAATCGGCCCAATTTAAATTACAAGTTTTAACATAGTATATGTCTAATTAACCTCAACTTAGCCCACAAAGGAAAAGCCCAACATAATTAAATCAAGGCCTGAAACACTTTTAAAACCCAAGCTAAACCATAAAGCCCATCAGATTTAAATCAAGGCCCGAAACACACTAAACACCAGCTAAACAATTGAGCCCATCATACATAGGGCCCAAGGCCCGTTTGTGAAACTCATGTGATGCTCATATACACGGCAGAAGCAAAGCACGGTGCTGGGCAATTGAAACACAGTGCCCGTGCGAGAGAAACAGAGCTCACCGAGAGGGAGGGCTGAGGCGATGGCGGCACTGGCGGCTGGGAGTGACCGGCGACGCGACTGGGGGTTTCTCTGAGGTGGTGCGACGCCGAGTGAGAGAGAAAGAGAGAGTTAGAGAGAGAAATTGTTGTAAACCGAAACAAAAGAGAGAGAAGAGACTGGGCTGCCGAGGCCTTACCGGAAAAGGAGTGGCTCGACGGGGGCTATGGGTCGGCGGCTTCTGTGGTGGTTCGAGGGGGTCTCGGCGCCTCAAAAGGTGGCTCTCGGGTAAGTGGATTTTTTCTAAACTCTGGTTTGATTTGGGTTTGTCGATGGGAAGAAAATTGTGAAGAGGAAGAGGATTTACGCGGCTCTTATAATGGTAGACTGATAGAGAAACATAAGAGAAACCCTAGATGAGTAGAGACGTACACGTGTAGAATTATACTCGGCAACCGAGTTGAATTTTTCCACTAGAGCTGTTAGCGAAAAACACTGAGAGAAAACAGAGGCAAAACTTGAGGTGGGTTCGGCTGACTAGAGGGAAGAAGAGAAAACTTTAAATTTCGAATAAATTCTAGAATTTGAAATCTGCTACACCGTAGGAAACCTTATTGAAATCAAACTCTATCAACTTTAAATAACAACTATAATAGAAAATATATATAAAGATAAGGTAATTATTAATTCTAATAAAACTATAGTCATAATAATTTAAATCTAAATAAAAGCTAGGAAATAATTACTTATATACCCTATAGTCGAAACTGGTATGTTACATTTCAACTCATGAATAGCACTTGAATTTGTGTGTATGCCGGTAACCCATTGAGTCATTTGTATGTTCATCACGATTTATTACAGTAAGGATCATCGTCCTCCTCGTTCTCTATCGGCTAAATCCTGACAAACTATGCCTGCCTATGGAAGCAGAGAGTAAGAACGCAAGACCATGAGAGGGATCGAGTTTCTTATTTTATTGTCCTAGCAAAAGAAAGATTAATTCATCATGTTTGTCGTCCCTGCCAATATAATTGGTTAAATTGGGTCGTTGTTTGACAGCAAGTTTGGGTTTTCTTTTCTCATGGATTGTAAATCTGAAATCTCGTTGAACACTTGATCACTAGAAAGATCTTCTCCCCTCTGTTTGGGCAGCGATCTCCAGCTCCCCCACCACCGTCATTTCCCGACGGTTATGTTCCCCTCTCACTGCAGAGGCAGAGAAAGGAGTACCCGAAGGCCAGCAAGATCAAGATTGTGAGTTGTTGTTGACTAGTAATCAAAATATAGATGATTTTCTCATCAAAGATGGAAGTGTTCGCCGACTTTGTTCAGCAATCAATGAACTACTTGAGAAACCAAAAAAAAAAAAAAAAGAACACACAAAAATTTGTGGCAATATTGGAAAATAAAAGGTGAAAAATAGATAGCCGTCCAAGTGGCAAGAGAGCATGAGTGGCAGCCGTGAAGGCATGGAGATATTTTGAGGGAGTTATAAATTTATATTATCCAATTTTGCTGTCCTTCGTCGCTGAAACTACATGATATTTTAATCAAGGAGAATGATAAAATAACTACCCATTTAAAATTTTTCTACAATTTTTTAATAAAATATTAATTAAACTATACGTGTATTTGTCTAAGAATATGCGACAAATTTTAAGCCGTGGGTCAGAATGCCTACTTGTCTCTGCAACTCTGCACCTTCACTTCTGTGCAAGAAAATAATTGGTACGTACGGCCAGAGGAGTAACAGCTGGATGAAAATGGCATTACATGTGATGACGTTACATTACATACCGCTCCAAATATCACATGTATTAGGTATGGCTTTATCAAAATTATTTTTAAAATTTGATAAAAAATATATACTTTTCATAAATTCAAAATTTTCTTATCTATAATTTCATAATGGATTAATCATTAAATTTATTAAAATAATAATATAATAATATTTTTTTAATAATAATATTTTTATTTTTATTATTATTTTTTTCATATTTTACAATTACACTAACCATTATATATTAATAATTTATTTTGATACTTAAATTATTATTTCCTAACTAAATTTTTCCTCAACCTAATTACCCAACAAATATATTTCACAAACTAATTTTCAAATTCAAAATAATAGTATGTTGTATTTTGTAATAAAATAATGGAATAGATTTATGAATAGTGACTCTTCAAATATGAAGATACAAATAACTTTACTGTAGCTCAAAATTTGAGTTTTTAAGTTTACCGAATCCTATGCCAACGTTTTCCCTCTCAATCCCTTCAAAGTTTAGACATTTATTCATTTTAACCATTCCGCTGCCAATGCTCTTAGGATAGTTCTCTTGGGAACGGTCCGGCTAGTGTTGCGCGTTTAACAACCCTTAATCAAAAGACGATATGTAAGCAAGTCTATACTCAAAAATATAAAACTCTTAACACCAGATTTCCTCCTCTCAGTCCTCCAAATCTTACATTCACAACTGAGTATGCAACCTTTTCTCAACCACCCACAGCCCATCTTCATCCTTTTCATCTCTTCCCCATATCAATGCCTCAATTCCCAAAACCACCATCGATGCCTCAAATAAACTCGAATCAACGTTCGATAAAGTTGAATTTTTACACAAAGAAATCAAACCACATATTCACAAAACTCATTTTGAATAACCTTTTGTTTTGAACAAAAAATCAGAGCATCAAATTGACGACGATGCAAACGACGCCATATTCGTCGAGCTAGCCTTTGTCAAGATGAGAAAAGAAGAACCGGTTCGCCTCTGTAGGGGGTGGTGGTTCCGAGAGCCCCGGGGGGGCGGGGGGAGGGCTCGACTCTGATACTCTAAAAAGGAGGAAGGTTCGAGTAGCATATTTTGACCTGGAGGGGAGGCTAGTGGGATGGGTTTGCCTCGGGGGGGGGGGGTTCCGTGGGTGAGGGTTTCTGAGAGAGGGTGGCGGGAGGGCTCGAAGCTGGTGCGAGATGGTGGGGGAAAGGATCGACACCAATGTGATATGGTTGCGAGAGTTGGGGAGGAGGCAGAGAAGAATTTCGAAAGGGGAGAAGATTTCTATATCCTCTGTGGTGCATTTACAATGTTGCTAAAATAGAATTCATACTTGTCACTTTTTTATTGAAGGGCTGTTATTGATCGAAGAAAAACAATTTGATCGGTTCAAAGTTTTTCTCATCCTAGGAACTAATATTGGTTAAGATAAAATCTTAGGAAAAGATTGGTTAATACGTTACTTTCTCTTATATTTGCTAATCAATCAAAAATTGAATTATATATTGGATTACACTCTTTATAACAATAAATTAGTATTATTATTTATTTATTTATCTATTTTTGAATGCATTTTTTTTTCATAATTTCCAACAATTTATATATCAAAATACATAAAACCCATCTATTTTAACGCGGTAGAGTTTGAATTTTTTAGCTGAATTTTTATTGCAAGAGATGTCTTAATTTATCACAGGTTGATGAAGACGAGTAAGTATATCTTTCTGATTGTCATTTTAGAATAAGATACAATATGCATCAATTACCATGGCCTTTGGCTGGCTATAAATTTACAATCAATTTATTGATCAGTTGTCTAAAAATCACCACTTTATGTGTTCCTCCGGAGAAAAGATCTCTTAATTAAGTAAGAGATTTCAAAAATATTATACCCATCAATTCTCATGAAATCACTTTGTTAGGAAAAAAATATATTAGTTGCTAACTATAAGAACAATATATATATTCTCAAATTAGTTTATAAAATCTCAATAAATATTTTTAATGTATATGTAGAAAACGATTAATCTTTATACCCTTTTCAAGTTATTTTTCCATTATTTTTTCTATTTTTAATTCTGTCTTCTTCTTTATTTTGGTATGAAGCTGATAAAAATCATCCCACAAAGGTAGGTTTTCATATTTTTTCTCTTAAGAGACATTTTTTTTTAGGGAAGTTTTCTGATCCATGCATTTTGACTATTATACACCACAGTTCACCAAACCAATCTCATAATTATTTGGGAAAAAAATTTTATTTATTATTTTCACGCACTATATATTATATATTAATTTTTATTTTTTTATTAAATTTATAGTATATGAATAATGAGTAAAATAATTTAATGAATTAAAGAAGAATAAAATAAAAAAAATTTAATAACTTTTAAAAATAAAAAAAATATGATGTAAGATATGTTATGATGAATAAGAAAGCTGGTACTCGGAATTCAAAGGATGGCTTGTCCTCCCTCCGAGTATTGCTATGCATCATCTTACATACTACACATCAATGTATTTTTTATTTTATTTTTTTTAATTTTTTTATTTTACTCTTCTTGAAACATTTATATTTTTTTATTCATCATCCATATAATACATATTTAATAAGAAAAACAAATAAAAAAAATAAAAAAAATTATGGTGTGTGGTGTATAGGATGATGCAAAGATTAATTTCCTCCCAAAAACCCTTAAATCTCCAGAGGGATCTGACTATGTGACGTGTCAACAAATCATTGGCCAAAAACATCGAAGTTAATTGTACCACAAAGTACATTGGACTCTTTCTCTTTGTGGCCAGTACAATAAGGCCAGTCCAATAGTGTCCTACCATTTTTTCTTTCATGGGTCTAATTAGACACGTGTAATCCCTGGGCTGTGCTACTGTAGGAAACGTGGCTCGATCATAGATGTCGTAGTGTCGTACATCTTCGGAGCTGGAGAGAGTGGTGGCGTAAGGAAACAAAGCGCGGTGGCGTTACGAGAACGGAGAAACGGCAGGTGGCTGGAAACAACAACCGCATGAATGCTCAAATATGACAGGATGCACGTCAGGTGAGCCCCACAGAACAGAGCGTGACCCACAAGCGAGTGTGACTTCCAACTCCAAGCTGACTCAGCCGTGACAAAGATATTGCTCCCGTGGGTCCCATGACAGAAAGATAATTATCAATAAAACAGATGAATACGTGATTAGCCAGCTAATCACCACAGCATGATATCTCTCTCTCTCTATCTCTCTCCGTTGCCAACTTGCATGGGAGTCCCTTCAGTTTCCAACTTTATCTCTCTGCCTCTATCTATCTCTAGTTCTTTAATATTTTTATTTCTATTTTACTTTGTGGATAATATAAAAATCTGATTTCATATGTGGAAAATGGAAATAGAAGTAAAGTAGGAAAACTGAGATTTTCAGGAAAGGACTCGGGACCTGCGAATTCTCAGGGAAGGACTCTCCGGCCAATTATAAATACCAACCATTTATCAAACTCACAATGCAACTACAACTCAAACTCTTCATCACATATATTAGGTTTTCTGCCTTTTTCTTTCGTTTTGTTGAGGTTGTGTGGTTTTGTTTTGATTCGGGATGACTATCCTCGTTGAGCAGCCTGAGTTTGGTAAAATTTTTTTACTCCTTTCTCTCTCTCTTTTTTTTTTTTTTTCTCGTTCACTTTTTGTTTATTTTTTCTTTACATCTTTATATATATATTTATATAAAATTAATCTCTAAATATGCCCATCTGATCATATTTTTTTGTATTTTTGTTTATTAATCTGGATGACTATCCTCTTCGAGCAACTTGAGTTTGGAAAATTTTCAACCCTTTTTCCTTTTCTTAAATTGTTGTTTCTGATCTGATCAGTGTTCATCATATATTATTATATGTAGGTATTTTCTTCTAATTTTTAAATTTAAATTTTAATCTCTAAATATTCATTCTCAAGATTTTATAATTTAATATTCTTAAACCCTTTTTCGTCAGCCGTGCTTTTAATAAAGAACAAAATCGATTGGTTAAAAAAAGTACATTTAATTCCATAAATGGTTTTTTGTTTTGTTTTTGAATTTTTATTTTGTTAAATTACAGGAGTTGAGGCAGAGGAAACAAAGGTCCCTGCTGACGAGAAAGGCTTGGTGTTGGACGGTGGATTTATTGTGCCACAGATCAATTCGTTTGGCCAAACATTTAGGTCTGCACTTTTTTGCATAAATTTGTCGTTTCGAAACTTAACAATATCCATAAACGAAAGTGCAATGCTTCTACTACCTTTTGGGCCTCTAAAACTTGAGAAATACGGCTATGACTATGAGATCTGTCAAAAATTGATTTCACCACTGAAGAACATGAAAATCTGCAGCGGATCGATCGTGTTTGATGATCTGTAAACGTCATGTTTATGAGCAAAACCATCACAAAGAGGACTTTTTGATCTTCAAGACTTAGATCTGACAGATGTAGTCATTTGCTTTTTTTTTTTTTCTTTTTCAACCCAAAGATGATTTTATTTTCTTAAGTTGTTATGATTATAACATATCACAAATGATTGGTGAAGCGGTCAAGCTTAAACAGTTGGTCTATCTATTAGTGGGCCAAAGGCCCAACTACACAGGTAGCACGTTAGGTCCAACAACATTCGGCCCAATTCCCTTGCTATGACTGGAGTGGTGATGAAACTGTCTAGTTATTATAATAATCTTGTACCAAAAACTCAAAAACAGGGACTATGATGCTGAAAGTCAGAGACAAGAAGGCGTGGAAAGCTTCTACAGAACTAATCACATTAACCAGACTTATGGATTTGTAAGCAAATATCCCTGCCAGCGCATTTACTTCATTTCGGAGTCATTTCTTTTCTCGTTGACTGAAAATTTAGTGCATCGAACACATATATTCTGTCAATAAGTTGAATTAAATGCAGGTGAAAAAGATGAGGGAAGAGTATGGCAAATTAGACAGGGTGGAGATGAGCATATGGGAATGTTGTGAACTTCTCAATGAAGTTGTTGATGAGAGTGATCCGGACTTGGACGAGCCCCAAATCGAGCACTTGTTGCAAACGGCTGAAGCAATTAGAAAGGATTATCCCAATGAAGATTGGCTGCACCTAACTGGCCTTATTCATGGTAAACTCCTTTTTTCCCCCTGTTTTTGGCCAGGAAATTGATTAGAAGGTTGCCCATTTCATGATTAGACTCTTGTATTTGTGTTACTCATAAATGCATCATGCTAATGGACAGACTCTCAGCAAGTATTGTAAATTTGATATGATCTTATTTTTAGGAGTTCTTAGCTGATATGGTTTCTACGATTTGTTTTAGACCTTGGGAAGGTGCTTCTTCTTCCTAGCTTTGGGGAACTTCCTCAATGGGCTGTTGTAGGTGAGTTCGAGAAAATAAACGATAGCATCTCCTTTTGCCTTTCTCAGTAGTACATACTCAAATTGCTGAATCATGAACCTTAATGCAGGTGACACATTCCCAGTTGGCTGTTCTTTTGATGAATCAGTTGTCCATCACAAGGTAATTCTTTCCACCAATTTTACGCAATAAGAAACACATGATTGCAATGCATCTAGCTAGTGACCGAGTATTTTTGAAAAATAATGATGTTGGTCAATCAAATCTGATCTAATATTAACATTCCGACCACAGTATTTCAAGGAAAATCCAGACTACAGCAATCCTGCTTACAACACTAAATATGGAGTTTATACTGAGGGCTGCGGGCTCAACAACGTGATGATGTCATGGGGACACGATGACTATATGTTTTTGGTACATCTTTTAAGCCCTAAACAAATCATCTAAATTACTTTAACTGCGACGAGAAAATCTACAACTTTGGAATGCCTTTTTCAGGTGGCAAAGGAGAATAAAACCACTCTACCTTCTGCAGCTCTTTTTATCATCAGATATCACTCCTTCTACGGTGAGTAAGAAAACAGAGAAATGCCATAACTTGTATCCAAGCATGCCCATTTCGTTTTGATGGACATATTTAGTATTGCAGCATTACATAGATCAGAGGCATACAAGCACTTAATGAATGAGGAGGATGTTGAGAATCTGAAATGGCTCCAGATATTCAAGTAAGAAAATATGCTTCTCTTTGGTTGGTGATATGCTGCATTTCAAGTTGAGTGTGCACACTAAATGTCATTTTATGGGTGCGTTTTTCATGCAGCAAATACGACCTTTATAGCAAGAGCAAGGTTCGGATCGATGTTGAAAAGGTTAAGCCATACTATCTTTCCCTCATTGAAAAGGTGAGCACCATGGGGGCATCATCAAGCTAATTGTTCTTCCCTTTATCACCTGCATTATTGGTTGGACTTTACTCTTGACACAAACATTTTTATGCTGTTACAGTACTTCCCCTCGAAGCTAAAATGGTGAACACTCAGTGGATTTGAAGTTTGACGAATCATCGAGATATACATCAGAGTGCTTGCTTGTTTTATAGCTAGTTGTGGAAAACAGTAAATCAGATGTCTTTCCTAGTTTTAGTTTAAGCATCATCAAGCTTAAACTTCTGTTTTGCGTGAATTTCAATTCTCCCTCATTTAAATAAAAGGTTCTCTTGTATTTCAAAGCAATTCTGAAAGTTAATAAGCAATGAAAATTGTATTTTGGATATTCATCTCTTCCAAGTCTAAAACAAGTCGGCAGGAGTCACGGTGAATTTGTATGGCTTGTGTTGGGATTGGTTTCTCATATTTGTTTGGAAGTAAACCGACCCGAACTCCAATCACACCCGGGATGTATAAAATAAATATGAATGTAGTGAGACTATGAAAGACTGTTCTTCATCTTGAATTTTATCGTTTTCATTCGTATTGTTTGATGTATCCATTTTTAATGAAATAGCCTTTCTTGTTAACAGAATTGGGCATTGCCATGAATTGTCAGGTCAAGCACAATCCAATTGAAAAAATATCATAGTTAGGTAGGTTCGTTCCGAGTCATAAATCACATAAATGGAACCTCCTATTTGTCAGCTCTTCCCTTCAATTAGTGAGCCATTGATTTGTGTCCTGTCCGCAATGAAAATGACTGTGCACGGCTCATCCTAATCCTTCAGTTGATTTTAAATGATCGGCCGCCGGACGATATCAGGGAGCTGCGGGAACCTTTGGTTCAGATCTTAGACCAGTCAAGTCAAAACTCGAAACTCCTGGGGCTCAAAAAGTCAGATTACGATCAAAACTAGACCATTGACTTTGCTTTGTTTAATCGCCATCAACACAATCATGTCCATTTGTACAAGCTAGCATGTATCAAAGTCGAAGACTGTAATCTTATATAATTGTTAAGAGAGTGGGAAATTAATTTTTTCCCATTCAAACAAAGCTGCAGATATCTAACCAAATGCCGTGCAGAATCCTGATGCATGGCCAGAGGAGCTGTATAAATATACCCCACCATATAACCCCATTTGTGTTCATCTTAGCTAATCTATTACATCATAAACAAGAAAATGGCTGGAAACTGTTTGAGGTCTGCTTTCGTGACCCTCTTCGTGTTTGCAATCATCTTATCTCCAATGGTAACATGCGATGCAGCTCGATTCACTCAAGAAGGTAAAAACCCCATTATCGCCTGATCGTAAATATTGCTTTATATCAATCATGACTACAAGATTTTTCAATTTAATTGAACAAATCTCATTTTGTTTTGGGTTTCAGTTACAGGACCCATATGTCCTGCTTGTGTATGTTGCACACCTGCACCACCGGGGTCTTGTTGCCAGTGTTGCGCTACTCCCATCGAGACATCGTCCGAGAATGGGTCTCCTTGAGCTTAGTACTGATATCCATCTTTTAGATGCTGCCGAGACCTGTGCGGGCAGCAGTATATACATTATATCATGAATAAAAGGAACTTCTGCAGAGAATGGCCAGTTCTCCTCTGAACGCTCGATTTGCAGTCTATACACCACTTTGATTTCTGAGAATAAATTAGCCTGTTTGTTTGCTGTAATCAAATGAAATTATTCATGAATAAAAAACTTCCTCATTGATCCATCTTCTCTTTAAAAGAATTTATGCAGTTTGTGATTATATATATAATAATGAGAAATTATATTTGTAGTCATAAAATATAAAAGTTTTGTATATTCTTTTTAAAAAAATAGATAAATATGAGATCTACATAAAAAATTAATTTTTTAAGAGAAATATTTTAGCCACAAAAAGATTACACAAAAATAAATTATAAATTAATATGACTTGATGTGATATGTCATATTATAAAATTATTTTTATTATAAAATAAATCTAACATATCTATAAAACCATCTCCATTTGTGAAAGAGAAACTCAAGCATAAATTACGATTGGTGGGCCCATCCACCTAGAATAAATTATGATTGACCCACCTCTTCTCTCACCTTCAGAAACTCAACATCTTTTCATACAGTTAGCCCTGCTGGTTGCGAGCACTTGACCAAACCGAATCGTACAAATAGGTTTGGAATAAGAAAAACACTATTTTGTCCCATGGGTTTGACACTTCCATTTGACCGCTCGGTCAAAAAAAAATTTTTTTTTTTACTTAGTAATTAAAGAAGTGATTTTAAATATATTGATGTATTCTTTTTATTTTTTAAATGTATTTAAATATGTAAAAAAATTGTGAAAAGTAAAATAAAAAAAAAAAAAAATTTTTTTTACACTGGGCGGTAATGCCCAGCGGTCAATTTGGGGCGGCAGAGTAGCCGCGCCCTTGGAATAAAGATAAAACATAACATTTTTATCTAATTTCATTTAATCATTATAATTTTTTTAAATTCCTACATAAAATATAATAATAATTTAATTTTTTCAAATTTCAAAACAATAATAATATTAAAAAAAATATTTTAAACTTTTATCTAAAATAAAAAATTTTCATCTCACTTTCCAAAATTACCTGTTAAACATCTCCTAGCATCCACGCAAATATAAAATATTTCACCCCAGAAAGATTAAAAAATAGTTTGTCTTATTTATATTTATATTATATTTTCCAAAGATCCATTTAATTGGTAAAAGGATTTAGAGAGGTGTTTGAAAAGTAGAAAATTCAGGATTTAACTGCTAAAAGAAAATATATTAGTTAGGCATAGAGCATTTTCAATGAATTTTGTAAAATATAATTTTTTATAAAATATAAAGAAAGATGACCAAAGTTTCCTCCAATAGATCATCTATTCTACTTCTATTTTTCATTGGCTACAATAAACTCACTACATGTTGTGGTTAATGTTCATTCCTCTAAACAATTTATTATTATTTTTCTCTCATTTCATCCTCCTCTTATTTTTATCTCATTTTCATTTTAGCCCTTTATATCACTTTCACACAGGCCCCACTCTCTTGTCTCTCGTTTACTCTCCAGCACTTCATTTATATGTCTGTCTTTTATGCATCCAGAAGTTTAAGAGATTTTTGGAAATAATTTTCCCCACATCCTATCTCATTTCATTTTATTTCATCATATCTTATTTTCTTCTTAAACATCACTCAAATACAAATACTTTCAAACTAATCATTATAACTTTTCCAAACTTCCAAATAAAAAACAAACCACGTTTATTTGGTTCAAAAAACAAACTCTATCCAAAGTTATTTATATATATATCTACTTATATATAAAACGCGAATCGCCTATGAACAGTGTTTCGTCTAACAATTTTTTTTTTCCATTTTGCCCCTACTTTTGTTTCTGAATTTTCGTTTTTCCCGCGAATTCTTTCCATTTTGCCCCTGCTTATATTCCAAAATTTCCATTTTGCCATTCTACCCCCTCCCCTGTCCGCTTCGTCTCCTGCAGAGCACCGCCGCACGCCGGCTTGGACAACACCACCCCGGCGATTCTCTCCCTCTCCGGCTGGAGTCCCTCTCCTTCCAATCTCAGCTCCTATCGTGGGGCCATTAACCGCCACAAAGCAATTGAAGTCGCGGTCGGTCCATTTGTTCTTCCCCTCCAGTGCGCCGCCACACGTCAGCGTGGCCAACACCACCCGGCTCATTCTCTTCCCCTTCGTCCGGCGTCCCTCCCGTTCCATTCTCGGCCCCTTTAGTGTTGCCATTAACTGCCGCGAGCGAGTCAAAGTTGCCGTGAACAGTGTTTTCGTCCAATAATATTTTTCCTATTTTGCCCTTGATTTTAGGTTCCATTTAGATATAGAAACACTCAATTTATCTTATCTCATCTCATTATTATAAGAAAGTATTTTTAATGATATTGTGAATTTTTTTTAATATTTAAGGATATAAAAAGTTGAATAAAAAAATAAAAAAAATCATTTTTTTTGTCTTTATCGGAACCATCTCTAAGGGTGTAGCACTGCTCTTAGGCTTTAGATATGAAAAATGAGTGATGTTACAAATTGACTTGAGCTTTACAATTGGACTATAGTATTTTTTTTTCCAAATTGATATCAACTCTTCATAAAATTTTAATAAAAAACCAAAATCTTGAAAATTAAACTTTAATATTGTGCAACATTTTATTTCCTATAATTTTGAATTATGTAAATATCGAATTGAATTGTTTTTCCCTTTTATTAATGATTTATTAGGAAATAAACTTAAATATTTTTTTCCATTTTCGGATAAATTGAATAATTTATTATTTAACTTAAAACTAATTACACTATTTGAGGTAGATCTACATTTTCTAATGTACTATAGTTTATTTAATTTTTTTTAAATGTCAAAGATGAGACTTTATAAAATATATGATTAAATTATTTAATACTTACCACTATAGTTTTGAATTTTAAAATTAACATATTATACTTTTATTTTGGAAATAACAAATATACAACATACGCATCCAACTATAACCATTAAGAGTAATAATAGTAGGTTCATTAGTATAATTACAAATTTTCATAAGGAAATAAATTATAATTTCTTAATAATTTAAAAATATAATATGTCATTATTAATATCTTATTTAGCCAAGTGTGAAAGTGTTAAATAAATTAATGTTCTTCATTGTTATTATTTCTTATAGTACTTCTGTTTTAGTAATATTAAAAAAGGGTTATGAAAACTTTTGAAGTAAATTAAGATAATCTGGTTTACATTCTTAAACTAAGAGCTAAACTGCCTTTAGAGTAATGCAATAATTTAACATTATTTGTAGTGCTAAATAATATGGTCTAGAATATATTAATATATATTAGAAAATTTTTAATTTTTTCCTTCTCTGAAAATTTATATAATGTTGGAAATTTTCTTTTACATATTTTTAAATAAAGATTGAGTTTATTCAAAATAAAATCTTAAAAAAGTAAATTTTATTTCTTTCCACTATTTTTTTCCTTTAATTTGTACTTTAATAACTAATCCAAATTTAACTTTCAAAATTTGTAATGTATTACAATTTGTTCAAATTATTTTTATAATTGATAAAATATAATTATATGATTAAATTATTTAACACTTAGTAATGTACTTTCTAAGTTTAAAATTAACACATTATTATAATTTCTATGTTATAGTTGTCAATATTTTGCACATAACATATGTGATATTTATTATGATAAAGAATAAAATCTTAAAATAGAAATGAAACTCTGTCCATTGATATTTAAAATTGAAAAATTGTATGAATTTAAATTATCATTTTGTTGTTCATTGTAAATTGACTTGTAGCATATTTCTCATATTTTTGCACATAACATATGTGATATTTTGCACAATAGTTATCAATATTTTTTTTCTTGATGTGTAAACACACATATTTAAATATCAATATATATGTTTAAATTGAATGGCGAAAATGAGAAATCACATGTTACTATATAGTATAGGAGATGATGAACTGAATTTTTTTTCTATAATTCATTATTTCTACTTTTTAAAGTAATTTATTTATTTAAAAAACAAAAAGTTATGTAAAATTAAACTGGACAACGTGCGAAGCACGTTGTCATTTCCTAGTATATATTTATATATATAAGTTTACTCTCAATTTATTCAAAAAAGAAAAAAAACTTTACTCTCAATTTTTTGTCTATTTTTCAAGTAATTTAAAATATCGGGAAGATATTACAAATATCAAAAGATATGAGGTGATCATTGGTAGTTAGAGGAAATATTTGAAATGAATAAAAAAATATTTAATTGATATAAAGAAAAAATAGATAAATTGACATATGATGTATTGTACAAGTCAATATGTAAAATAAAAAAATAGATTTTGATGATATATTTTAAAGAAAGAAATGCTTTGTGTACTTAAAGGCAACGTAAGTAAAACATACAACTTAAAATCACATGTGAGAAGATCTTGCTAAAAGTTAAAGAGTAGTTCTAGATGTACTTACAATTTTACTTATATTTTTATTTACAAGACTCATTTTGTTAGTTTTCTTTTGAAATTTAAATTTTGAATTTTAAATTTTATGAATTTCAATATATCAATGTGATGGGTTTTAAGTTTGAGTATGCAACTTCTTTGTATGGAATGTGATGGTATTCAGGCAAATGACATCCATGGAATCTGTTATTTCTGGAGCTGTTAGATTGTTGTCTTTTTTATGTGTTATTTCTGGAGCTATTGAATATTGCTCTACAAAGATTCAAAATGTGTTACTTTTGTTAACTTTTACTCTCCACGTCAACGAAAGTGTAGGCAAAATGTAATGTGATATGTTCACTGGAGTTTCACCTTGTGACCACCAATGAAACATTTCTGGAGCTATTGTTTGAAGATCATGTACCTAGTTATAAAATGCTTGTCCAGCATTTCATGCAAATTAATTAATTTTTAACTTTTTATGTTCATTATCTGTGAATGTGAGTCAATGTGGCATGTTGCAGTGCCATTGATTTCCTTGTGATTTACTAATATGTAGTTAATATGTTTCTTTTATTGCGATTCAAAGTTTCAAAGTTTCCAAGTAATATTCAATTATATGTAATAAATCCTTTGTGCTGTAATTCCGTATTCTTAATACGCCAGCTACTTGTTTATATCCACGGAGAAAGATAGAAAAGAGCAACAAAAAAAATTGCTTAATTATAATGTCTGCTCCTTTGCATCTGTTTGGGTCAAATATACATTGTATGTTGGCAACTTGGCAATTAATTCAACCTGTTAATTCAAATGTCACAATTTACAAGAAAAGAGAGAAATTATAGCAATCATCCTTTAACAAGCATTTGGAGAATAGAAGTAAGCCACAAGCATCTTAGCATTGCCGAAGTACATGATTATCGTTCAAAAGTTAAAGCAATTACAGCACAAAGCAAAACAATACAAAACCATGACAAGAATAGAAGGTTTAATGTTTCCTTGTACTTCTTTTTCATAGCCTTGAATTTTGCTTCTTCAGCCAACTTAAGTTCTTGATTGATCCTGTTGTTTCTTCTTTTAGCTAACTCTAATGTCATTTTACAACAACTGTTTTGTTCTATTTCAAAATCAATCCATTGAAAAAATTCGCATTGTTTGTCTATCTTATAGTTTGGACAATTGACAAACCGTCTGTCAAAACTAGTATCTTTCGCAGAAATCCTTAGCTTTGATGAATCCCATATTGGCAAAATGGTTTCTCCAACCAAGCTTCATCTTTTGTTCTCGAAGTCCAAGAACTTGAACTAACACTGCTGTTAAACTACATTTTACATGTCAGTTATACGATGTAACAATAGCAGCAAGAAGATAGCTGAAAATTTGAGAGGCAACAACATCAAGCTTAAGAACAGTTATTCTCACAAAGGAAATGCATAGAACAACAAGCTCAAGAACAATTATTATCACAAATGAAATGCAAGTTCAACACAGCAAGCTCAACAACATTAGTATTAATCTAAGAATCCAAGGATTTAATTGTAGTGCATGAGGTTTAACAATTGAAGTTATTATCACAAATGAACTGCATAGAATAACAAGCTCTTGCACAGTTATTATCACAACTGAAATGCAAGTTCAACAATGCAAGCTCAACAACAGCATCATTAATCCAATTATTCAAGGATTTAATTGTAGTGCATTGATGTCTTACGAATGAAGTTATTATCACAAATGAAATGCATAGAACAACAAGCTCAAGAACAATTATTATCACAAATGAAATGCAAGTTCAACAAAGCAAGCTCAACAACATCAGTATTAATCCAAGAATCCAAGGATTTAATTGTAGTGTATTGAGGTCTAACAACTGAAGTTATTATCACAAATGAAATGCAAGTTCAACAACGCAAGCTCAGCAATAGCAACATTAATCCAAGAATCCGACAACGCAAACTCAGATTTCTATCCAACGAGGTACCTTCATTCTTCGGTGGAGTCAAATTTCTGGGTTATGGTTTTGTGAGAAATCAAGTAAGCAATAAAAAAACCCTACAAAATTAAACAACCAAAAATTAGGGATTTCTCAAAAATAAAATTAGGGATTTCTCAAAAATAAAATTAGGGATTTAGGATCCTGACCTGCAAAAGTGAAAAACTCAAGACTGATATAATGATCAATTGCTCTTTCCAGAGTTTAACGAGAGAAAATTCTTGCAAATTCAAACTTGTGAGAGGGACGGCACTGCAAAAACCCATTGGCACAAAGGAAGGGGAGGACACACGAGTGGGTGAAGTTAGGACTTGGTATCGGAGACGGACGTCGAAGCTTAGGAGGAAGGGGAAGGGGGGAGTTCAATCTCGAGAGGAAGGGGGAGTAGTCTCCCACGAAGGGGAACGGAGGAAGGAAGGGGAAGGGGGAAGGGGGAAAGAAGGGTTTCAGCTATTCAAACTCAAAGTACTGAGACGATGTCGTGCTGAACCTAAATGAAACAGGGAGTTTTTGCCACGTTGGGAGTGCGCTTCAATCCTCGATTGCAACATGAATTTCTCAAATTTATTACCTACTATTCATTCAATGCGTAGACTATATCAAAGTTTGTGCTTTTTACAAGTACACCCTATTAGAAATTGGATACACATGATCTCACTTTACTCACGAGTGCAAGTTGTCCAAATTTTTAGGATGCCTCCACTTTAAGTAGTTATGTTTCAAGAAATCAACCATTATTAGAAGTAATAACTCGAAGCTTTAAATCAATATTTGGGTTTCTAATACTGTTCTAATGACCCTCATCTGTGTTCTACTCCCAAAAGTTTAACAACTATGAACCTCAACAAGAAAAATGACGTCTATGACTTTAGGATTATTTTGTTTGAGCTTATAACCTGTCGCCTTGCAATAATAAGAGGTCCTATGCGAAACAATCGCATACTTGATTGGTTTATCCTTTGATTGAAAGGGCAGATATTCAAAACATCGTTGATCGAAGACTAGAAGGAGAATTCAACACCACTTCTGCTTGGAAAGTTGTGGAAATAGCCATGTCGTGTGTACTATCGGTTGCAATCCAAAGGCCAGACATGGGTCATGTATTGGCAGAACTAGAGGAATGTTTGGCTCTGGTAATGACTAGTGGGAAAAGTCAAAGGATGGCAACTGAGTGCAGCACTTCAAAGCATGCCATACAACACATTCCATTTGGAGCTAGGATCAGAAATTACTCCCATCGCTAGATAGTTTTCTAAAGAAAACTATGTTCAAATGCTCCTTGAATGTAGTATGACAAGTGATCTGTTTAAAGATCTTATTATATCGTTGTTTCATGTGTATATCTTTTTTTTCAATCGAGTATGAGAGCGAATACTATTATGCATTTCAACGGCTTTCTAGGTTTTGTTGGACTTATAAAGTACAATGATTACTAGTTTGTATTCTGGATGTATTTTGACACTGTTGATCTATAGATGCTAAACAACATGATAGTTCATTTCGATCTTTGTGGAGGTATGGAAAAATTTTTTTCCTTCGTTAATTTTTTGTTTTTTTTTTATATTTTGTTTTTAATTTTATACATTAAGGGATAACAACTTATTAATGGAGTTTTTACAAAGAGATCAACATTATCAATCTTACAATCATGGGGACTAAAGTTAGCTTAAAAAATATAGAGCAAATTAAATTCATTTTGAGACAAAACCACATGGACTAATCAAATAAAAATGGTGAGAAAATAGATAATAACTTGACATGAAATTTGTTGAAAATATTTTTAAAATAATTATATATTATATTTATTATTGATATTATTTTTAAATTTATTAAAAAGTTATGCATTATTTTAAAAATAAAAAAATTATAAAGAAAATATTCTGGCTTAATGGCATTGGTGCCCTTAATTGACCCAAAGGGCACGCCTATTGGGATTTGAATAGTCCCAACCCTTTTGCAAAGGTGCATGTAATAAAAGTTCGTTATTTAAGATAGTTCCTCCTCATTTTATACCACATATTTTACATCTTATTTCACTATCTAAACGAGCCCACTAAAAGAAAAGGGTGCGGCTACTTTGCAACCCCATTTTGACCATTGGGTGTACTGCCCAATGTTATTTTTTTTTCACATTTTTTAATATATTTAAATACATTTAAAAAATAAAAAAATCTATTAATATATTTAAAATCATTTCATTAATCACTAAGTAAAAAAAAAATTTTTTTTTTTTGGCCAAGTGGTTAAATAGAGGTTTTAAATAAAGGGGACATAATAGTATTTTCTAAAAGAAAATATCTTACTGAGGCTTATAAGTCCAACTGTCATTTGGCAATACTTATTCAAATCGATTTTAGTCAAACCGAAAGTACACGCCTAGAGAGAGCAATAAAGTAGCTCATTAAGTTGCCAAATTGGCATTACAGTATGATGATGAGTTGGAATGGTCAGAAGAGGGACCTATGATTATCGATAGATATGTACAGTTTATTGTAATGAATAATGAATTTGATGAATGAAATGAAAAGAGGTTGTTTAAAAAAAAAAAAGACTATTTACTATTTAGCTTACAAATAAAAAAGGATAATTCTCTCTCCTAAAAACTATTCAAATACACTTGTAATCGTCTGCATACATACCGTTATTAGCGAGAGCAACTATTATCTTATCTTAAAGAAAATGACTTTGAAATATATTCTTTTGTATCAGTATTTTCTTTTGCAGCTTACTTTGCAAAAAAAAAAAAAAAAAAAAAAAAAGAAAAAAAGAAAGAAAGAAAGAAAGAAAGACCTAATTAATTTAGCATCAATGCACATTTTTGAAATCTCTAAATTAATTTAGGGTTTTGAAATAGCCTTAAAGAAATGTTTGAGTGTGGAATTCTTCATATTTTTCTCACTATTTTCTTTTAAACCGCTGGAATTGTGATATTTTTCCACTTGTGTTAATCCAGTCATCAATTTTCTTCATTGCCAAATCTGAAAATTAAATCCAAGTCTCATGAAATGTTCAAAGTACTAAGTAGGGTCTTGTGCTCTTTAATGGGTAAAGAAATTTTCTAAACTATTACTATTGATATGAATGAAAAAGAGAAAATAAAAATAGGATAATGGGATTAGTATGAAAACAGTGGTAATAAACTCGATTGTGCAAGTGTTTTGATGATGACCGATGTGTGTTAATTTTTGTGTTGCTTGTGAATCTATTCTGTGTGTCTGTGATAGTGATTTTTGTGGGTTTGTGATATGTTTTGATGATTGAATACGTGGTAGCGATTTTGTAGGCAATTTAGGGTTTTGAAATAGCCTCAAAGAAATGTTCGAGTGTTGAATTCTTTCTATTTTTCTCATTATTTTCTGTTAAACCGTTGGAATTGCGATATTTTTCAACTTGTGTTAATCCAATTATCAATTTTCTCCTTTGCCAAATCAGAAAATTAAATCTAAGTCTCATGAAATGTTCAAAGTACTAAGTAGGGTCTTGTCCTCTTTGATGGGTAAAGAAATTTTCTAAGCTATTATTATTGATATGAACGAAAAAGAGAAAAGAAAAATAGGATAATGGGATTAGTATGAAAATAGCGGTAATAAACAAATAGAGAAATTAGAAGGTCTAATTTGTGAGGTGACACCGGCCGGGCTTCCTTGTTCTCGACTGCAACTAGCTAGCAAAGTTGCAAATTGCATCTTAATTATAAAAATTTTTGGGTCCCAAATTGCATGTGCTTTATGTATAATTGGTTGAGGCCATTTATAAGTCTTTCCCCTTGAAGAAGCAATCTATTATATAAAGTGGACCTCCTCTTGGATTACGTTTAGATTTTCTCTTTGCCCATTCTTCAAGCTATATTAAAAGGAGTCTTGCTAGGTACAAGCGATTTGGCGCACCAAACCGCGCACCGTTTCATTAAACAGATGCCTTACATGTCAGCATCAGTGCGCATTTTTGAAACCTCTAAATTAATTTAGGGTTTTGAAATAGCCTTAAAGAAATGTTTGAATGTGGAATTCTTCATATTTGTCTCACTATTTTCTGATAAACCGCTGGATTTGTGATATTTTTCCACTTGTGTTAATCCAGTTATCAATTTTCTTTGTTGCCAAATCAGAAAATTAAATCCAAGTCTCATGAAATGTTCAAAGTACTAAGTAGGGTCTTGTTCTCTTTAATGGGTAAAGAAATTTTCTCAGCTATTACTATTGATATGAACGAAAAAGAGAAAATAAAAATAGGATAATGAGATTAGTATGAAAACAACGGTAATAAACTCGATTGTGCATGTGTTTTGATGATGATCGATGTGTGTTAATTTTTGTGTTGCTTGTGAATCTATTCTGTGTGTCTGTGATAGTGATTTTTGTGGGTTTGTGATATGTTTTGATGATTGAATACATGATAGTGATTTTGTGGGCAATTTAGGGTTTCGAAATAGCCTCAAAGAAATGTTTGAGTGTGGAATTCTTCCTATTCTTCTCACTATTTTCTGTTAAACCACTGGAATTGCGATATTTTTCCACTTGTGTTAATCCAATTATCAATTTTCTCCGTTGCCAAATCAGAAAATTAAATCCAAGTCTCATGAAATGTTCAAAGTACTAAGTAGGGTCTCTTCCTCTTTGATGGGTAAATAAATTTTCTAAGCTATTACTATTGATATGAACGAAAAAGAGAAAAGAAAAATAGGATAATGGGATTAGTATGAAAACAGTTGTAATAAACAAATAGTGAAATTAGAAGGTCTAATTTGTGAGGTGACACCGGCCGGGCTTCCTTGTTCTCGACTGAAACTAGCTAGCAAAGTTGCAAATTGCATCTTAATTATAAAAAATTTTGGGTCCCAAATTGCATGTGCTTTATGTATAATTGGTTGAGGCCATTTATAAGTCTTTCCCCTTGAAGAAGCAATCTATTATATAAAGTGGACCTCCTCTCGGATTACATTTAGATTTTTTATTTGCCCATTCCTCTAGCTATATAAAAAGGAGTCTTGCTAGGTACAAGCGATTTGGCGCACCAAACCGCGCACCGTTTCATTAAACGGATGCCTTACATGTCAGCATCAGTG
The DNA here is from genome assembly GCA_003123785.1 of Pterocarya stenoptera. Lineage (NCBI taxonomy): Eukaryota > Viridiplantae > Streptophyta > Magnoliopsida > Fagales > Juglandaceae > Pterocarya > Pterocarya stenoptera. Next base: position 218,047 of record QEOT01124271.1, on the reverse strand, counting down.
CGCATTTTTGAAACCTCTAAATTAATTTAGGGTTTTGAAATAGCCTTAAAGAAATGTTGAGTGTGGAATTCTTCATATTTGTCTCACTATTTTCTGATAAACCGCTGGATTTGCGATATGTTTCCACTTATGTTAATCCAGTTATCAATTTTCTTTGTTGCCAAATCAGAAAATTAAATCCAAGTCTCATGAAATGTTCAAAGTACTAAGTAGGGTCTTGTTCTCTTTAATGGGTAAAGAAATTTTCTAAGCTATTACTATTGATATGAACGAAAAAGAGAAAATAAAAATAGGATAATGAGATTAGTATGAAAACAACGGTAATAAACTCGATTGCGCATGTGTTTTGATGATAACTGATGCGTGTTAATTTTTGTGTTGCTTGTGAATCTATTCTGTGTGTTTGTGATAGTGATTTTTGTGGGTTTGTGATATGTTTTGATGATTGAATACATGATAGTGATTTTGTGGGCAATTTAGGGTTTCGAAATAGCCTCAAAGAAATGTTTGAGTGTGGAATTCTTCCTATTTTTCTCACTATTTTCTGTTAAACTGTTGAAATTGCGATATTTTTCCACTTGTGTTAATCCAGTTATCAATTTTCTTCGTTGCCAAATCAGAAAATTAAATCCAAGTCTCATGAAATGTTCAAAGTACTAAGTAGGGTCTTGTTCTCTTTAATGGGTAAAGAAATTTTCTAAGCTATTACTATTGATATGAACGAAAAAGAGAAAATAAAAATAGGATAATGAGATTAGTATGAAAACAACGGTAATAAACTTGATTGCGCATGTGTTTTGATGATGACTGATGCGTGTTAATTTTTGTGTTGCTTGTGAATCTATTCTGTGTGTTTGTGATAGTGATTTTTGTGGGTTTGTGATATGTTTTGATGATTGAATACATGATAGTGATTTTGTGGGCAATTTAGGGTTTCGAAATAGCCTCAAAGAAATGTTTGAGTGTGGAATTCTTCCTAATTTTCTCACTATTTTCTGTTAAACTGTTGAAATTGCGATATTTTTCCACTTGTGTTAATCCAATTATCAATTTTCTCCGTTGCCAAATCAGAAAATTAAATCCAAGTCTCATGAAATGTTCAAAGTACTAAGTAGGGTTTTGTCCTCTTTGATGGGTAAAGAAATTTTCTAAGCTATTACTATTGATATGAACGAAAAAGAGAAAAGAAAAATAGGATAATGGGATTAGTCATTGGCGGACCTACGTTGGGGCAGGGGGTGGCCATGTTCCCCCCCAAAATTTGGAAAATATATATATATTTTAATTTACTTTATATATATTAGAAAAAGTCACTCCTTCTAATATAAGAGCAAGTGAAATTAAGAGCAAGTGAAATTAAAATCTTGTAAAAAAAATCAGTATCTTCATTCTTTTTTAATTTTTTATGATTTAATATGATTATATTAATCTCATATTGTGTTGGCCTCCTCTATAAAAAATTATCTTAACCCCCTCTATAAAATTATTTTAATCTAAAAATATAACAAAAAATATTTTATTTTAACTTTAATTTTACTCGGCCCCCCTACTACACATTCCTGGTTCCGCCACTAGGATTAGTATGAAAACAGTGGTAATAAACAAATAGAGAAATTAGAAGGTCTAATTTGTGAGGTGACACCGGCCAGGCTTCCTTGTTCTCGACTGCAACTAGCTAGCAAAGTTGCAAATTGCATCTTAATTATAAAAAATTTTGGGTCCCAAATTGCATGTGCTTTATGTATAATTGGTTGAGGCCATTTATAAGTCTTTCCCCTTGAAGAAGCAATCTATTATATAAAGTGGACCTCCTCTCGGATTACGTTTAGATTTTCTCTTTGCCCATTCCTCGAGCTATATTAAAAGGAGTCTAGCTAGGTACAAGTGATTTAGCACACTAAACTGCGCACCATTTTATTAAACGGATGTCTTACATGTCAACATCAGTGCACAGTTTGAAACACAATCTAATTTGCAGTAAGACTTTTCCTATAAAAAGTCGTATATTTGCTTAACACTGGTCATCCATAAATGCACACAACATGTTGCCAATGCTATGCACGGGCCGACCATTATTATTGTTTTTATTTTTCTGCTCTTAGTTTTTAATTTTGGACTTTTTTTGTATTTTTTTTTAATTTGATAGGTTTAGGGAAATACTGTGATGCGTTGTCTCTAACAATATTTTATTAATGGAGTTTCTACAAAGAGATCAACATAATTAATCAATCTTAGAATCATGGGGACTAAAGTTAGATTAAAAAATTACAAACAGTTTCATTTTGAGACAAACCACGCATATGGACTAATCAAATAAAAGGGGTAAGAAAATAGTACAACACACACACACACACTTATATATATATATATATATATATTTATATATATAGACACATATATTGATAATAATCTGACATCAAAGTATCTTATTCAAGAACTAAATGCAAGTCTTTCCTGTGGGGTTATGTCCCAGGCCGCCCAACCCTGACCGAAACTCGTCAATATATAAGAATTCATCAACACATTAATACTTGTTTATATAATTTGTCAAGTCATTATCAGGACGATCGAATATTTCTTTAGGTGTTCAAGGAATGCTTGGATGCTTAAAATCTCGTAATTTTGTGAATAACAGTGAAATAATTTGAGTGATAATATTTTATTGAGTTTTAGAAAAATAAGATAAAAATTTAAATAAAAATATTTTTGAATATGATTTTTGAATATGATTTTTATTTTGAAGTTTATAAAAGTTATATTAATTTTTTTGTTTTGTTTTGAATTTTTGTTAAGTTGTATTGACTTTTATGTTTGAATAATAATTAGATAATGATTAAATAAGAAATTTGAAAATTTGAAATTGAAAAATGTTTTGTATTTGAGTGATGATTGAAAATAAAATTATGAGAAGTTTTGAAAATTTTTATATCTACCAAACATTCCCTTAATCTATCATTAAATATAACAACAAAAATTAAAGATAATCAAAGTCGAAGTTTTCCGTCTACGTTGGAGAGAGAGATGAGAGAAATTGGAAATTTGAAAGGAAGATCCAAATAATTATTTTTTAGGGGGAGGGGGGGGTTGTAGGAGACGCGTACCAAAAATTTAACAAATAATTTAATTTTTTCAAATTTTAAAATAAAAATTATATTCTAACAATATTTTAACCTTATAATATTTTTATTAAAAATTTTTTTCTTTCATTTTCTTTTATTTTATAAAATATTTTAACTCAAATTATTTTTAATTCATCTTATCTTAACTATCTGATAACTATTTACAAACTATCTTTATATCAACTCGTTGTACAATTCAGCTCTCGGTCCCACTTGGTCCCATTATTTATTGTTGGAACACCCACGTCCTCGGAGTGCTACTCATCCCGTCTTCCTCTGCAGGGTAAACATGGTTAGTTTGGATTTAGAGATGAGATGAGATGAGATGGTATATAGTACATAAAGCGACCTCAATGAACAAGATTTGAGTATACCTCAATCACTAAAATTATATTTAGTGAGAAAGAGTGAAAGATGGGTATTGGCACAATTACAGAAATGCTTTTGGTTTTGAAAGTGAGCCTGTTTTTTGTTATAGCGACTGCTGTTCTTGGAGTTGGCAACTCAGAACACGCTGCTACAGGGAACATTAATATTGGCCATGGTGGAAGAAAACTTGCTGAAACTCCTAGTCCAGGTAATTAAGTACATATATACATTATTATTCTTGTGGAAACCTACTATACATCTTTCTTTATCAAAAGTAAAGTTGTGATTATCTAAAAATTGTATAAATATTTTAACTTATTAACAATATTTTTAAAATTAGAACTACGTTTTGTATTACTCAAAAAAACATGTCGAAGTCAAACAAACTTTTTAACTTACTTGAAATTAAAAAGTATTTTAATATATAAAATAAAAAAAATCTAATCTTATCATTTTAAAACTATTTAAACAATTTTTAAAACCTCTAAAGCAACTCCTAACAACTCCTAACAAATTTGTGAGTTTTGTAAGATCCACCTAATATGAATTTAGATTTTTTTTAATGTTAAGATGAATTTAAATTATTTATGGGAAGTTATAAAAAATTATGAGTCCTGCATATAAAGAGATTTTGAGTTTTGTAAGGAAATAGAAGACAAAGATATTTGAAAGAATTTTGTTTTTCATACATATGTCAATTGTTGTATACATGCAGTATATATAAGTGAATCTCAAACTGATTTGCTAAAAATCAGTAACATTTAAAATTTGTAATTTAAACTATGTACAGCTGTACAATATCAAGGCCTCATAATCGTATCTTCTTCATTCCTTATTTTCAGCTTGAATTTCGATATTGATGTATTGCAGCAAATCTGTTACAGCAGGATCAATCTGCTTGAGTTTCGGCAAGATCATGCTCCTGATCTTCAGTAGTGATTTCATTTGAAATCACTTGATCTTCTACACGCCTCCTCAATCGGAAGGGTAGATCACGGACATTTAGATTGGTTCTAACAGTTTGAAAATGCTTTGGTGGCAATGGTTTTGTTAGTGCATCAGCTAACTGGTCACGGTTGGAGATGAATTGAACCTTGAGTTCCTTACGATGGACTTGATCCCGAACGAAGTGAAAATCGCTCTTGATGTGTTTTGTTCTTGCATGAAACACCGGATTTGAAACTAGATAGGTGGCACCGATATTGTCACACCATAGAACAGGAGGCTGCTTGACAGAGATGCCAAGGTCAGAGATGAGTGACTTTAGCCAGATTAGTTCAGCTGCAGTATTGGCCAGAGCCTTATACTCAGCTTCTGTGCTACTTCGACCAACCGTTGGTTGTTGTTTGCAGCTCCAAGAGATCAAGTTGGAACCTTGATAGATGCAGTAAGTGCCTACAGATCATCTATCATCTCTGTCGGCTGCCTAATTTGAGTCTGAAAAAGTTTGGAGTTCAAAGTTTGCTGCTTTGGAGATTAGTAATCCTGTTGAAACCGAAAACTTGAGATAGCGAAGAATTCAGCTTGCCAGTGTGTTTCAAGAGGGTCATGCATGAACTTGCTGACTTTGTGAACTGCAAAGGCCAAGTCTGGTCTTGTGAATGCAAGGTATTGCATGCTTCCAACAATGCTGCGATTAGGGGTGTAAACGGGCCGGTTCGGTCCAGTCCGGCGATGGACTGAATTTTTTCGATTTATGGTCGGACTGGACCAGACCGGACCGAACTCCTATAGGGACCGAACCAAAATTAGGTCTATGGTCGGACCGGACCAGACCGAACTGAACTCCTATAGGGACCGGATTGGATTGGTAGTCATCGGTCCGGTCCATTCGGTCCAGCCTCTTTTTTTTTTTCACATCAATTAATAAAAAAAATTTATTTACAATACTAAATTAAACTAAGTGACTTATTAATATGGATTATGTAACAAACTCAATAAAAAAAATATTTTGTATGGTCAATGATAATAAATTAAATGAAAATTACATTATTGATGGTGTTAATTATTACTTTATTACTAACTTAAAGTATGTTAATGCATAATGAGCCATATACAACTTTTAACATTTTGTATATGAAGCAATAAGCATAAATAATTTAATTATCCATACATATTACATCCATAATTGAGAAAGATACATACTTATTATATACTATTATAAATAAGCATAAAATATTTAATTATACATACTATTATAAATTTATAAATTATACATATATTATAATTTATACTATAACTCTTAATACTTAATAGTATTAATAATACATTAAAGAATATATTAATATATTGATACTAAATATATATAGTTATATACTTATAGTGATTAGTTATTATGAATCATGATTAGTATAATTATATAATAGTATTAGTATAAAGTATTAGACTATTAGTAATATAGTATAGCTATATATTAGTAATATTAGTATAAGTATAACTATAGTCTATACTTAATTATAATATGGTATAATTATATATTAGTTAGTGATAGGATTAGGTTAGATGAAAATTATATAATTAATTATATATATAATTTAAAATTTTTTTTTTTTTTAGGTTCGGTTTGGTCCAGTCCGAAAAACACATGGACTGTGGACCGGACCGAATTCATTCGGTCCTATAAAATTCAGACCATGGACCGGACCGAATGAACTCGGTCTCGGTCCGGTCAGTCCGTTTACAACCCTAGCTGTGATAGAGGTTGGCATCAGCACAAGGTTGGCCAGATGTGGAGGTGAGATGGCAGGTTGAAGCCATAGGACTGCTACAAGGTTTAGCTTGAGTCTTGTTGCTTTTCTTGAGCAAGTCAAGTATGTATTTTCTCTGTGTAAGATAAATTCCAGCATTGCATCTTAGTGCTTCTACACCAAGAAAAAAGTTAAGAGGTCCCAATTCTTTGACAACAAAGTCCTTCTTGAGGCTGTGAATGACGTTGGTGATAAGAGCCGAATTTGATCCAGTAATTAAAATGTTATCCACATAAATTAAAACATAAATAGTAGTAATTTTGGATTGGAGAACAAACAATGAAGTGTCAGCTTTGCTTTCATGAAAATTGAGGGACTTAAGCTTGTCGGATAGCTTTGAAAACCAAGCTTGTGGAGCTTGCCGCAAACCATATAGAGACTTGTTCAATTTACAAATATAATGTCCATATTTATAAATTGAGGATGAGCGTAACCTTGTGGTTGTGTCATAAACACATCTTCATGCAAATCACCGTGCAAGAATGCATTTTGCACATCAATTTGTTGAATAGGCCAATCATGAGTGATTGCAATGGAAAAGATCAATCGAATTGTAGCATGCTTAATAACGGGGCTAAAGGTTTCAGAAAAATCAACTCCCTCTTGTTGATGGAAGCTTTTGGCGACTAGGCGAGCTTTGTAACGCTTTATAGTCCCATCAGCTTTCCTTTTGATTCGATAAACCCAGCGGCAGCCCACAAGATTTTTATCTGGTGAGGGTGGAACTAGAGACCAAGTACCACTTTGAAGCAATGCATTAAATTCTTTGTTCATAGCCTCGCGCCACATAGATGATTTTGAGGCTTCTGTAAAACAGCTAGGCTCTTGGTTCTCGGGAGAGTTTTGGGCCAGTAATGCACAAGGTAGTGGATGCCTAACATAATCATCAGATTGCTTGCGTGGCTTGTGAATATTATTCTTGGACCTTGTTGTCATTAAATGAGTGTTTGACAGATGAGTTGAAGCAACAGTATTTGTAGGCAAGGCCGATGGTAATTTTGATACTTGGGGCTGATCAGTAGTAGCAAGACCGTTGATATCATTATCTGAACCTGTAGAGGGAGATAAACAAGGTGCAGCAGTTCTAGTAGAAATATGGTTAGGATGTAAATCAGTAAAATTGGTTGGAGGCGAGACACATATATTGGAAGGAAGAGAGATAGATCATGGCGGATTAGATGAAGAAGAAGTATGTGAGTTGACGTAGGGGAAGAAGTTTTCATAAAAAATAACATGCCTTGAGACGTAAATCTTGCCAGTGGAAAGATCAAGGCACTTGTAACCATGGTGACAAAGACTATAGCCAATGAAGATGCAGGTTTTGGAGTGGAAGTTGAGTTTGTTTGGATTATAAGATCGGAGGTTAAGCCAACAAGCGCAACCAAAGACACGCAAAAAGGAAAAGTTAGGCATATGATGATATAACACTTCATATGGTGACTTTTGCTTCAAGACGGGGGTTGGGAGTCTGATAATGATAAACATGGCTGTTTGAAAGCTTCTTCCCAATAAAGTAGAGGTAAGTTAGAGTGAGCAAGCATGCTTAAACCAACTTCAACTATTTGTTGATGTTTTCTCTCAATAGAAGCATTCTGTTGATGAGTATATGGGCAAGCAAGTCTGTGATGGATTCCAGTTTGCTTAAAATAGTTGTTTAAACGGCGAAACTCACCACCCCAGTCTGACTGGACAGATTTAATTTTACGTTCGAAGTGTTTTTCAACGTAGGCTTGAAACTGAAGAAATATGGATTCAACATCAGACTTGAGTTTTATTGGAAACAACCAAACAAATTTACTGAAATCATCAAGGAAACTGATATAATATTTTGCACCAGTAGTATAGACCACAAAAGCGGGTCCCCATACATCAGTAAAAATTAAATCTAAAGGAGAAGAAGAAACATGATTTGAGTACTGAAATGGCAAGTCATGACTTTTAGCCAACTGACATTCGGAGCACACATGTGCTGTTTATTGTTTGCTACTAGAAAATGGATGGATGAGAGAACTTTGTTGACAATTGGTGTGGATGCATGTCCAAGTCGACGATGCCATTCACGAAAGGATGTGCGAACTTTTGAGAGGGCTTGAGGGCAACGAGATGAAGAGGTAAATTGATAGAGTCCATTATTGAGGTCGCCTTGATGGCGGACCTTCCCTGAGTAATCCTTCACAAGAAAGAAATTATCATGAAATTCAAAATAAACTTTGTTATTAACACAAATTGCTGAACGGATAACAAATTTTTCTGAATTTGAGGGACAAGAAGAATTTGGTTAAGAACAAAGGTAGAGTTTGCAGTGGTAAGTTTAAAGGAACCAGTTTTAGAGATTTGGAAACCTTGCCCATTTCCTACTTGAACACGATCAGTACCCTGATAATCATCAGTCCGAAGATTCAGATTGTTGAGATCATTAGTCACATGGTGTGTTGCACCAGTATCGGCATAAGTGAATCTCAAACTGATTTGCTAAAAATCAGCAACATTTAAAATTTGTAATTTAAACTATGTACAGCTGTACAATATCAAGGCCTCAGAATCGTATCTTCCTCATTCCTTATTTTCAGCTTAAATTTCGATATTGATGTATTGCAGCAAATCTGTTACAGCAGGATCAATCTGCTTGAGTTTCGGCAAGATCATGCTCCTGATCTTCAGCAGTGATTTCATTTGAAATCACTTGATCTTCTACAAGTTTAAAAAGATTATGAGTTCTATGTGTAAAAATATTTTGAGTTGAAATGAGTTTAATGATTTGAAAGTTGGGTGTTTGGATGTTAAACTCAGTTTAAAATTAGACTGAACTGAGTTGATTTCAATTTAATCCAACTTTCGAGACCTTAGTCATTTTTAAATAGACTACTTAGTTTGCGAATAAAAAGTAATAATTCTCTCTCTCTCCCCTAAAAATTATTCAAATACACTCTAACCATGTGCATATCGATAATTATTATTTTAAAAAAACGACATTATGATACATATTCTTTTCTATCAATATTTTTTTTCCTAACGACAAAATATCTCGGTCAAGAACCAAAATGCAAGTCTTTCCCGTGGGGTTATGTCCCAGGCCGCCCAACGCTGACCAACTTTTTGTCTCGTGTTATTAACTAACTAAATAGGTTTTGCCCCCTTATTTTATTTTTCATATAATTTCGGATGCATCGTCAGAGTGGCACCAGGGGCGGAACCGGGAAGACAAGTAGTTTGGCATTATTTATTGCTGGATTCCCCCATGTACTTCTTTAAATTGGAGCTGCTCATACTATCTTCCTTCCTCGGCAGGGCACTAAAATTTATTGAGAAATTAGACGAAGATGGATACCGGCCGTGCAATTACAGAAATGCTTTTGGTTTTGAAAGTGAGCCTGTTTTTTGTTATAGCGACTGCTGTTCTTGCAGTTGGCAACTCAGAACACGCTGCTGCAGGGAACATTAATATTCGTCATGGTGGAAGAAAACTTGCTGAAATTCAAGCAGGTATTGTTCCTATTCATTGAGGAGAAAATGCAATATTGTTCCTACCTAGCTTATTTATGTCTTTTATTTTAAAAAATGAAATCAAAATAAGGAAATTTTTAGATCAACCTGAGATTTATTCTCATTTTTAAATATTCGGAGATATTCTTAACATGAAAACCGCCCTAATTCTCTCTTTCTTTGCCAAGGTTTCATAAGCATTGATTGTGGCAGCAACGAAGATTACATTGAAGTGACAACGGGTATTTCATACGTGACAGACAAAAGATTTATAGATACTGGAGTAGTTAAGACTGCATCCCCTTATTTATCTAAAAATTTTGTACAGCCGCTAAAGAACTTGAGAAGTTTTCCTCAAGGAAAAAGGAATTGTTACATTCTGAGACCAGATCAAGGCAAAAACAATAAGTTCCTGATCAGAGCTAGATTCCTGTATGGAAATTACGATGGCAAAAACCAAGTTCCAGAATTCGACCTCTATCTTGGGGTCAATAAATGGACTACAGTGAAAGTCAGTACTGATGTAATCGATTCTGAGATTATTCACCTACTCTCAACGGATTACATCGATTTGTGTCTTGTGAACACTGGCAAAGGTGTACCCTTCATTTCAGCATGGGAACTACGACCTTTGGACAATTCCATATATCCGATCACTACGGGCGGGGCACTTACTCTAGCACCGGCCCGAGTGAACGTTGGTAGCACTGGATCAAAAATCAGGTGAATCAGTACCGGCCCTCATGCGCTAGAAAATATGTATAGAGTGATGCTAAATATAATATTATAGATTGGCAAGACTTCTATAATATTTAAAAAAAAAAAAAAAAGATTTTAGGTATGTCTCATCTTTCATAAAGTTCTAAAAAACAAAATATGATTTTAGGTATGTCTCATCTTTTCATTAAGAGACTGTGTAGAATGTACCCATTCTATGATTATATAAATAATTTTTCATAACTTATTTATGTACAATATAGTTTTGAAAGCATATATGTTTAAATTAAGTCATATTTTCAATTATCTTATTATATTATTGTTAAATAAAAATTAATGCCATAAAGCAGCCAATAAGTCAAATTACCATTATTATATAATGAATGCTCTTCAATAAATAGTCAATTAACTAATGCCCTTAACTTGTGTTATGTGGTATTATATATGATATGATACTTGGTCCCGAGTTTGCCTCCTCAAAGTTACTATTCGGATTTTTATTTTATTTTTTTTTACTATATAATTTCGAAGATAGACTATTTATATTCTCCCATGAAGCTACCTAGCTACCTGATAATTATTAATTATCCCATTATAAATATTGTCTTTAACTAAGTAACTAATTTTGTTTAAGTAACTGATTTTGAGTAAAAACATTTGTGCGAATTAGATATCCAAACGATGTATATGATCGCTACTGGAAAGTGCATGATGAACAAGCTGATTGGATCCCAGTTTCCTCCAACTCCACCATATACACCCACAGCACCGATAATGCTTATGAATTACCAGCTCGAGTGTTAAAGAAGGCTTCCAAAACACGGAATGCTAGCATTCCATTGCGAGTTTCCTGGACCGCGCAAGCATATACTAAATATTATGTTTACCTTCACTTTGCTGAGATAGAGAAACTTGAACCTGGCCAGCAGAGGGAATTGACAATTGACTTGAACGGTGAGCGCAATCTCTCAGAATCTGTTAAACTTCATTATCTAAATCCACTCACAATAGTCCAAGATGATCAGCCATTAATTAGCGGTACTGGCGGGACACTTTACGTCTCAATAAATGCGGCTCAAGGAACTACGATTCCTCCAATCCTCAACGCCTATGAGATTTATCAGTTCGTAGAGCTACCAAATAAACCAACTGCCCCAGACGATGGTATGCTTTCTTTCTTCACTTTTTTATTTTCCTTGTCTGGATTATATATGTGCTGTGCGTATGTGAGGCCGGAGTTGATCACATGGGCCGGAGTTGACCACAGACAATACCTTTTCCTCGCTCTCAACCGTCAAAACACTTCCAACCCTTTGCTGTGAACTGATACTCCTCCCATGGGAAACTTATAGCCATGGGAGAATTACATGCACGGGTTGCACACTATATTATGCTTTTTTGGTACTTCTTTATGGTTTTTTTTTTTCATCTCAAGTTCTCCCTCCTCTGTCTCTCCCTCTTTATATTTTTCAATCATTTTCTATTGATTCTTGTTTTTCCATCAAAAACTTAAGTTACTGCTATGCTGGAGATCAAGACCCAGTACAGCGTGACTAAAAACTGGCAAGGCGATCCGTGTGTCCCAAGTGATTATTCATGGGAAGGTTTAAACTGCAGTAATGACAATCCTCCAAGGGTCATCTCATTGTGAGTGCACTTCCGAAACATTAACCTTTGTCGATGCATGCTGAAACGCTGTTCAACTTTCATTTTGATCGAAACTTCAAAGAGATAGTGACTCCCTGCTTATTGCATGAGTAATTTTTTTTTCCTGGATTGCAACTTATCTTTGAACGTTGGCAATAACTTTTCCATGTTTCATAATTGCAAGCAGGAACTTGAGCTCAAGCAACTTGACAGGGAAAATTGCGACTTCATTCTCTAAGCTCGAACAAATCCAGTCCTTGTGAGTCTTATTTGAACTGCGATAGATATTTAAGTCGCATTCAGTTTCTTAACACCAGTGCTTGCCAGACACCAGCAGGTTGAGCAACACAGTCTGCCAGCTTGAGATTGCCAATTGGCAGATGGACCCCTGATTGCTGTAGATGTTAATAATAGGAGAGAGAACATTGATTTTCAAGTGGTCCATTTATTCAATATTGATTTTCAAAGACAGAAAACAATTGTCTAGCTTAACACACTAATATTCTTATCCAAAAATTTTCGTTCTTTCAGGGATTTGTCATTTAATGAATTAACTGGGCCACTGCTTGAAGTTTTGGAACAACTACCTAATTTGAAAACCCTGTAAGTTGTAGAGCTCTGATCTAGGTGTTGCGAACATGACATTCAGGGAAGAAGTTGAAATGATATACTTAGAACTATCTTTGCAGGGATTTAAGAGGAAACAAGCTCACAGGTTCAGTTCCTGAGGCTCTTCTGGAACAGTCGAGGAATGGACAATTGGTCCTGAGGTTAGGCTATCTTCTATATACCTCCAATATTCTTTTGCAAGAAAAATTATATGTACATAATAAAAGCTAGAAAAAGTATATGTTCATTTCTTCACTGTAAGGAAAAATTATATTTCCAACTGTAAATTTTTTTGCAAGACAGACAGCATCATCTAATATATAATAACTAACTGACCCTGTCATCTTACCTTGATGCCTTGATGCACTTTACACAAGGGTTGATGCAAATCCGGATCGTTGTCTGTACGCTCCTTGTAAGGGAAAGAAGAAAAAGGAGTTTGTCATTCCAGTTCTTGCATCGTTAATAACAGCAGTCTCGATCCTTCTCTTCATCGTTAGTGCTCTTGCTATATATAGAAGGAAAAGAGGATCAGGTAGTTCGTTCTTTATTTTCTGCTTCTGCAGTTGTTATCACAGTTTATATACGTGAGCTTGC
>QEOT01124271.1:159484-203186 GCA_003123785.1 Pterocarya stenoptera | reverse complement strand
TGTACATAATAAAAGCTAGAAAAAGTATATGTTCATTTCTTCACTGTAAGGAAAAATTATATTTCCAACTGTAAATTTTTTTGCAAGACAGACAGCATCATCTAATATATAATAACTAACTGACCCTGTCATCTTACCTTGATGCCTTGATGCACTTTACACAAGGGTTGATGCAAATCCGGATCTTTGTCTGTACGCTCCTTGTAAGGGAAAGAAGAAAAAGGAGTTTGTCATTCCAGTTCTTGCATCGTTAATAACAGCAGTCTCGATCCTTCTCTTCATCGTTAGTGCTCTTGCTATATATAGAAGGAAAAGAGGATCAGGTAGTTCGTTCTTTATTTTCTGCTTCTGCAGTTGTTATCACAGTTTATATACGTGAGCTTGCTTACAAAGATATAGCACTCAACGGAAATTAACCTTATTTTCTTGTGATACACCAAGGTCTTTGACAATTAAGTCGTGAAAAAAACTGTAGATAGAAATAAAAAAGAACACGATCATGGAAGGAAACTGCAAATGATCGATAAAGCAATTACTTTAGTGGAACACCATGGTAGGTGAAAGTGATGAACGAGATCATTCTACTCACCTAGTGCTTGGGTTCAATTCTCTCCACACTCATGTTTACACCAAGTCAGAAAAATGTATCCTTCTTTAGCTAGATTGGCTTCCTGATGCCCTTTCTTGCTCAAACATTAAGATAATATTAAAAATAAAGAGTTTAATCCTCCCATTCATTATCCATTCACCCTGGAGTTCGACATAGTTGAGAATATCATTACTGTTTATACTGTACAACCATGACTTCTCAATCCCTTGCTATCTTGTAAAATCAAGTAGCCCCAAACTCTTCAGTAAGTGGGACACCACTTCTTACCATCTTGAGGCTGACCTCGAGAAAGGAGATAACACATCCTAACATAGACAAGCATGAAATCAAGTACAAGCATGAAAAAGGAGATAACACCATCCTAACACCACTTCTTCTAGCATTAGTCACTGTCAAACTATAACACAGAAACCTAAGCTCAGCACATGAGCTATAACATCACTGCATATGGGATTTGGCTGTACAAGCCTGAGGGTTAATCTGCATTCCCCTTTACGATAAGTGGACTCTGGATTTTTAATTATAACAAGCATGAGAGATTTAAAACATAAACTATGAACATTACAATGCAAGCCGCAAACATATTTTTAGCAGACATGTAAATGTTTCAATTTTGATAATCTTTCTTGCTGTAGACATGGTTGCCAAATCCAAATCCAAATCCAGCATCAAATCAAAGAATCGACAGTTCAGCTACTCTGAGGTTGTTAAGATAACTAATAACTTCAGAATCATCATTGGCGAAGGAGGATTTGGAAACGTCTACCTCGGCAAATTGGATGATGACATTCAAGTTGCTGTTAAGCTTCTTTCTCCTTCATCACACCAAGGGTACAAGGAATTTAGAGCAGAGGTTAGATAGAACAGAAGACACAGTTTGCAATTACTTGAAACTTTCAAAGACTACAATTTCACGCAACTAAACAATGGAACTCCATTTCGAAACGCAGGCACAACTCTTAATGGTAGTTCATCATAGAAACTTGGTTACTCTTGTTGGATACTGTGATGACGGGGAAAACAAGGCGCTCATATATGAGTACATGGCCAACGGGAATCTGCAGCAGCATTTATTAGGTATTTGCAATCTCGTTTTCAAAGGCTCCTCTCATCCTAAGAGTCGCTAGCTATATGTTAACTTCATCAATCAAAAGTACATCATAGGTTGGCTTCTAGTTGGAGCAAGTTACCTTGTCAAGTCATTTCCTATAGGCAGTCCCATAAGTTAATACAATGAGGATATTGAATCTGCATGTTCCACAGAAATCCGATAGAGATTAAACCTGGGCTATTTTTTTATGACAACCAAACTGAATGAGACAAAATTGGAATGTTTTTGCTGCAGTGACAAGTCCAAATGTCTTACATTGGAATGAGCGACTTTGTATTGCAGTGGACGCAGCACACGGTTTGCAAACAAATTAACCACATAATTATTCATCTTCAGCATCTTTGAGTTTATTTTTTCGTTTGCTTGAATAAGTCCACGTTGTTTACTGGTGGAGTTACAGGGTTGGAGTATCTACATAATGGTTGCAAGCCACCTATCATCCACAGAGATTTAAAACCGTCCAACATCCTACTAAACGAATACATGCATGCCAAGATAGCTGATTTTGGGCTTTCTAGAGCCTTTGCCACCGAAAGTGATTCCCATGTGTCAACTTGCCCTGCTGGCACTTTGGGATACATAGATCCGGAGTAGGTGTTTTGACCTGCTAACTTCTGTATAGCTCTTTTATTAGTATACTGTAGTCAATTATCATTTCCAAAGTTCTAGTGAAATCTATAACACTAAACGTTTTCTCCTAAAGTTTTCTACTACCTAAACATGTTTTGCCCTTGAGGATCGCCACACGGAATCCCATTCTCCAAAATCTCCAAAACCAGTAGAAATTGGACACGCCTCACTTTATTCACCACTGAGAGTTGTATTGTCGTTGTGCTAATGACTCTCATCTGTGTTCTCTTTGCAGATTTGCAACATCTGGGAACTTCAAAAAGGAAAGTGACATATATAGCTTTGGGATTATTTTGTTTGAGCTTATAACTGGTCGCCCTGCAATAATAACAGGTCCAATGCAAAACAATCACATACTTGACTGGGTTAATCCTTTGATTGAAAGGGCAGATATTCAAAATATTGTTGATCCAAGACTAGAAGGAGAGTTCAACACCACTTTTGCTTGGAAAGTTGTGGAAATAGCCAAGTCGTGCGCACTACCGGTTGCAATCCAAAGGCCAGGCATGAGTCAGGTATTGGCAGAACTAAAGGAATGTTTGGCTCTGGTAATGACTCGTGGGAGAACTTCGAGCATGCACACAGCATGTTCCAATTCGTGCTAGAATCAGAAATTTCTCCCGTCACTCGATAGTTACTGAACAAACTATGCTAAAAAATTCCTTCTATGCAATATGACAAGTCTGTTTGAAGAGCTTATTATATCCTTGTTTCATGTGGGTAGCCTTTTTTTTTAATCGAGTATGAGAGAGAATACTATTATCTATGGATTTCTACAGCTTTCTAGGTTCTATTGGACATTTAAATTACAATGATTACTAGTTTGTATTCTGGATGTGCTAACAGTTTTTTAGCCCTCTTTTTGTGTTTGAAACATTGTTTGAAAATCCATAGATGCTAATCCACGTAATGCATAGGAAACTAAATAGATTTTTTGCGACAATATTAAGGGACCAATTAGCCAATATCAATTCAAGTCACTTTTAGAAATAAGATCCTCTTCTTTTATTGATCACCATCCCATGAAGAATCGAGTAAGAAGAAGAGAACGTGCCTGCAATGTATATGGGATGTAAGCTAGTAGCCTAGCAGGATGAAGCAACAGAAGTAAGAAAAGCGTTTCAGGCCTCCAAAAGTCAGAAGAAGAAAACAATGCTAGTTGTAGAAGGAAGAAAATGTGACTGAGTGAAATCCTTTAAAAAAAAAAAAAACCTTCTTAAAAGAAACACTCTTAAAAGTATTACAAAATTTTTACAATCACCCTTTTCTACAAAACCTTTGTTGAGGCTATAATCCCACTAATTATATGGATACTAACTTGTTTGCACCCACTGTAATATCAGTCAAAGCTTTGACAATCTTCAAATTTTATTTTATTTATTAGAATTTCAGTAGCTGAACTCTCTTTAGATCATACGAATATTCAAATTGTTTTCGTGTGGTTTACATACTCCAAAATAGATCATTTTGATCTTTGTGGAGGTATGGAAAACTTTTTTCCTCTTTTAATTTTTGTATTTTTTTTTAATTTTATACATTAAGTGAGCATTAGGGATTTATTTATTTATTTATGATTTATTTCAACTTAACATTAAACAATGGCAACAACTTCGTTGTTTCATAATTTCAAGCAAGAACTTGAGCTCAACCAATCTGACTGGAGATATCGCTAATTCATTTGTAACACTCCGTTCCCGGAAGTTCGGACAGTTAGTTCATGTTACCTAACATATTTATATACCCCAAATTCCTCATAAAATATAAACTCATTTATTCAAAACCAAAAATATATGTACCTCCACCAAGACACCAAAGAACTACCTCAATAAAATAAATTAAAATCTCTACAAAGAACTTGAAAATATCCATGACTTAAAACTCCAAAATAACATAAAATAATAGATCCACTAAATAAGATTCTCTAATAAATACTTGTACCCTTTGACACTTATTCCTCTACGATCATCAAACATTGCTAACAGTACTTCCTACTCTTGACTTCCAGCTAATGCATCAAAATATTTGAAAAATATTGTGGGGGGTAAGGGATGAGTTATCAACAACTCAGTAAGTAGAGAACATATACTAGTCTGTAAACATGAGCATTTACAGAGTTAGAATGCAGAACAAAATATAATTATTTTGTGATTTAGGCGATTTTGCGATTTGTGTCTAGGACTCAAGGGTTTCATATATGGCTGCCGTCGGGGGCTCTAAGGGGCCTATGACGGTTGCGGAGAGGTCTCGTTCGTTCACTGAGATGGTTTCGATCACGCCTCAGCCCATCCATGAGTTTGTGGTCCCGTTCAGGTCTCTGACGATTGTTGATTGGGAGGTATGTGTGCAATTTTCCAGAGAGGAAATAGAGAGGTCGGCGGCTCCTTTTTGGTTTGCCATGGTGATGAAGTTTCTGAGACGAAGGTCATCTTTGGATCGGATTCGAGTATTTATTAATGGAAGATGGGGGCTTTCATCTCAGCTGGTTGTTTCGGCTATGAGGAAGACAAGGAATGTGTTTGTCCGGTTCTCTTTAGAAGATGATTTTCTAAAGGCTGTGTGACATGAAAGCAATGAGATTGATGGCATTAATTACAGAAGCTTTCAATGGTCTGTGGATTTTTCTAAAGATACTAAACCTGGTTTGGCGCCTGTTTGGATTCATTTGCCGCTCCCAACTTCTACCAAGAGTCGTATCTGAGGAATATTACTACCCCGGTGGGTGTTCTTCTTCGTTGAGATAATGCAACAAGGTGTGCGACACGCACGGATGGTGCGCGAGTCTGTGTGTTGATGGATGTCTCTCATAAGCCAATGTCTCATGTTTGGATTGGCATGCCTAGCTTTCCAGTATTAGGCAGGAAATTGTTTATGAAACTCTCCTTGCTTTTTGTTCCAAATGTAATTCTCAAGGCCACAATCTTACCATCTATAAGGCGTTGGGGAATGAGAAAGGGAAAAAGATGATGACTGGTCTTGTGTGGAGGCCTCAAAAGGTGAAGGGAGATGTAAATGAAGAACCTCTGGGTGCAGAGCACTTGCTTGTCTCTAAGGATGCGGGGACGCTGGAAGATGGTCTTGGGAATCAGTCCCAAGATATTGATCACCAGGTGAGTGAAAATGTGGAGATTATGGGATGGTCGTTAATTAATGCTGTAATACCTGTTGAGACGTGCGGGGAGAAAGCAATGGTGTCGAAGGATACTAGTTTAACAGTGCACTCTGGTGCAAATGTATCGATGGGTTGTGATTTGTTAGGTATGGAAAAGTCTGCTGATAGTGATTTTGTGTTCGATGACATGAACAATGTTGAGGATGGGAATAGTTTGATGCCAAGTATTGTGCCGATGCCACGAACGATGTTGAGGGGGGCGCTGGTTCAGAAATCCCAAATGGGGATGAAATGTTGGGAACTAGAGTAGGAAGTGGTATTCCGGTTATTGAGGTTCTACCATATAGTATTGTGTTGGAGGAACTCTACATGAATGTTGAGGAATTGGCTAAGACATTGAAGGATGTGCAGGAGGCTAGATGTGTTGCGGGGAGTTCAGGGGCTGTTTCGGACTCTGAGGGAGTGGGTAATTTACCACATTTTGCTAAAGACAAAGATGGTGTTTCTGACTCGGAAGTGTTGAAACTGAATGTCCGGACTGGTATGAAATTATGAAGCTCTACCAAGGCTCCAAGCAGGCCTGTGTGTCTTAATTTATGATTGAAAATCTGTTGTATTGGAATTGTTGAGGTCTCGGTTCCTCTGAGGCACTGTTACATGATTTACTAAAGATTTATAAACGGAATATAGTAATTGTGGCGTAACCTTTTCGTCATGATAGTAAAATTGATCGTTGGAGAGGTATTCTCAAGTTTGATGCATCGTATTCTAATGGTGGTTCGGAAGGTAAATTGTGGATTTTTTGGCATAATGAAGCTCAAGTTAATATTATTCATGAGTCTAATCAGCAGGTTACTTTTATGGTTAATTCTTTGGTGATTGTTTCTGCTATTTATGCTAAATTTACTTATATGGAGAGAAGGCAGTTATGGGCGGATCTTCTACCTTTTGGGGCTGTACAGATGTCGTGGATGTTAGTGGGTGATTTTAATACTATTCTCCATGATGGGGAAAGAAGAGGTGGGTGCCCAAGATTGTCTAGGGCTATAGATGAGTTTTCCTCCTTTATTCAACAAGGGGGTTTGATAGAAATTCCTTTTACTGGTAATAGATTGTCTTGTGCAATGGGCATGGTGGTTTGGCTCGTAGTTGGGCTCGGTTGGATAGGGCAATGTGTAATATGAGGTTGTTAGATATTTGCCCGATGGTGTCAATGAAGTATCTTTCTCAAAAAACGTCGGATCATGCTCTTATGGCTATTTGGTTGACAAATTCAAACATGAGGTGTGAAGTATTTTCAGATTCCAGCAGATGTGGACTTTGCATGAGGGTTTCTGGGAGTTTGTTTCTAAGATCTGAAATGAGGAGGTGGAAGGAAATGGATTGTGGAGGCTTGGGGCTAAGTTGAAAAAAATGAAAAGGACTCTTAAAAACTGGAATCATGATGTTTTTGGTTGGACTAACTTGCATATCAGGCGTTTGGAGGAAAATATTGAGAAATGGGAGGTGCAATTGCAAGAGAATTATTCTCAAGAAGTAGAGACAGAGTTACTCGCTTCACAAGCAGAATTAAATACTTGGCTCAAAAGAGAGGAAGTCCGCGTTGCCTAGAAAATAAAAAATACTTGGATTGAGCATGAGAATGTGAATGCCTCTTTTTTCGCAGCTTTGCAGACAAGGAAGAAAAACATTATATCTTCCATGACGTTACCGGATGGTAGATTGCTTGCGTCACCGGAAGAGATTCATGATGAAGCTATTATTCATTTTGCAGATTTTTTGAAGGGTCGGCTAAGAACTTCGATGCCTAATTTATCTGAGGTAATTACAGAAAAGGTGATGGAATCGAAAAATAGGAATATTTATCGATGTCCAACGGAGAAGGAAATAAAAGACGTTTTGTTTGATATCCCGATTAATAGCTGTCTAGGACCAGATGGCTTCAATTCTGGGTTTTTCCATCACTATTGGGAGTTGATTAAAGTGGACTTGGTGAATGCCATCCAGGAGTTCTTTGCAGGTACTTAGTTACCGAGATTTTTTGCATCATCTTTCATTGTTTTGATCCCTAAAGTGCCGAATCCGTGTTCGTTTGAAAAATTTAGGCCTATAAGCATATGCTCAGTTGTTTATAAAATATGTTCCAAGTTGATTGTGAATAGATTGTCGTCTATTCTGGACCGGCGGATTTCTGAAGAACAAGGGGCATTTTTATCAGGGAGAAGCATTTTAGAGAATATTAGTTTGACGCAGGAATTGATACATGATATTCATAAGCCAACTCAGGAGGGTAATGTTATGATGAAAATAGATATGGCGAAGGCGTATGATACAATAGACTGGGATTTTTTAAATCAAGTTTTGAGAGCTTTTGGGTTCTTAGTAAAGGTATGTAATCTGATCTTGACATATGTATCTTCTTCTTGGTTTTCCGTGGTGATGAATGACACTTCCAAAGATTTTTCTAAGGGTGGGCGGGGTCTTCATCAAGGGGATCCTTTATCCCCTTATTTATTTATATTGGTGGAAGAGGTTTTTTCAAGACTTTTGCATAATAAATTTAAATCTGGGTGTATTGGCTATTATTCACAGTCGCGAAATGGCCCTTTAATTTCGCATTTGCTCTACGCAGATGATATGGTTATTTTTTCTAATGGTAGAAAGAATATGTGGAAAAGATTTTAGAAGTTTTGGATATTTATGCCCAATGGTCTGGTCAAGAAGTCAATGCCGCAGAGTCTTCTATTTTTTTTTCAAACCGTATCTCAGAATCTAGACGGCAGGAACTTCTTAGAGTTTTTGGGTTTTTGATGGGGCAATTCCCAGTGAGGTATTTGGGAGTTCCTATCTATTCAGGTAGGCTGAAATCGTGCTATTTTGAGGATTTGTTGTCTAGAATTGCCAAAAATTTGAAGGTTGGAAGATGCAATTCCTTTCTTCTGGTGCTTGTTTGATTTTACATAAACATGTTCTTTCAAGTCTACCCGTGCATCTCTTATCTATTCTACCAGTGCCCAAGCAAACTTTTGGAAAAATTAATAGATTGATGAGTACCTTTTTCTGGGGTTCGGCTAAAGGAAGGCCAAAGAGGAAATGGGTAAATTGGGAGACAATTTGTAAACCAGAGGATGAGGGAGGTGTGGGCCTAAGAAATATTGAAGAAGTTTATAGATCCCTTCATCTCAAATTTGCTTGGAAGTTGCTCTCGGAAGATACTTTGTGGTCTCGATTTTTTAAGTTCAAGTATGTGAGAAATCAACATTTCTCGCTGGTAAGTTCTCTTAAAGGCTCTACATTTTGGAAGATTATTATGGAATTGATATCTACTATTGTCGAGAAATCTATTTGGAGAG
Organism: Pterocarya stenoptera; assembly: GCA_003123785.1. Classification (NCBI taxonomy): domain Eukaryota; kingdom Viridiplantae; phylum Streptophyta; class Magnoliopsida; order Fagales; family Juglandaceae; genus Pterocarya; species Pterocarya stenoptera. Next base: position 194,373 of record QEOT01124271.1, on the reverse strand, counting down.
TGAAGGAAGGGAATTTATCATTTTGACGCGATAAATGGATGGCTTCTGGTCCATTATGCAATGATTATTTGATATATGATTTCCCATTGTTAGAAATTAAGGAGTGCATGATTGAGAATAGTTGGGATGTGGATTTGATTGTTCAACTGGTGGGTCATGAGGTGGCAGATGATATTTTAGATCGTATATGTGGAACTAAAAATGGTTTGGATACTTTAATATGGCTTGGTAGTAGGGGTGGGCGATTTTCAACTGCTAGCGCCTAGGATTGGATTCGTATTACGATTCCAAAACATCAATGGACAGAATGGATTTGGCATGCAGCTTTGCCAAAGAAATTCTCTGTTGTGTTATGGAAAGCTATGGATAATAGCTAAAGTGTGGATGAGAGGATTCGATGGATTGGAATTCCAATAGTCTCAAAATGTGAATGTTGTTTTTTAGGGTTGTTTTGAAAACCCGAACCATGTTTTATATAGTGGAGATGTTGCGGCAAAAATTTGGCATTTGTGCTCTAGTCTATTGGGAGTTCCTTATGTGGCTAATCGGTCATGGTTGGCAACCGTGGAAGCTAGGTTTCGATGAACAAAGAAGTTTTCTATTATCAGGAATTTGATTGGTATGGTTCAATGTATTCTAGTAAGGAATCTCTGGATGTGGAGATGTAAGGCACGTATGGAGGAGCATAAAGATAGTCTCAATGTTTTATGGAGGAAGATTAAATACTGGATTCATTGGGCTGGTTTGAGATTGGGGCAATCCGGGAATTTGCATAAACATGATTAAGCAATCTTAAAGGAGTTAAATTTGCCACTAGTAAGATCTACAAAAATTAATTATACTGCAGTATCTTGGGCTAAACCGGAGATGGACATGGGCTGAGTTAAATTAAACTCGGATGGCAGTAGTTTGGGGAATCCCGGCGATTCGGGTGCTGGGGGTTTGCTTAGAAATCATGAGGGTAATCTGATTTTTGCTTTTTCTGAATATATTGGTGTTGGTTCTAATAATAAGGCTCAATTGTTGGGGGTGTTATTCGGATTGCGTAGATGTAAGGATTTGGGTGTGGTGAATATTATTGTTGAGCTAGACTCATCTTTGATTGTGAATTGGCTGGAAAAAGGTCGATGTCAGGTTTGGTATTTGGAGGATTTTTGGGAGGAGATTATCTCCCTAATCCGAGGTTTTAATATTTGTTTCTCTCATGTGTTTAGAGAGGGATAATGCCGTGGACTGGTTAGCTAAAGGTGGAAGCTCTGGGATAACAGAGGAGTATTATGTGAATACAATTCTAAAGGATTTAAAAGGGATACTATGTCTGGATAAATGTGGTCTACCTTGCTTGAGAAGAAGGGAAGCTGTGGATGTTGCATTATGGTTTTGGAAGACCTGGAGCCGAATGGGTGTAGATAAGTGCTTCACATAGCTATAAATTTACGTTGACGGTGATTTTGTTTCTTTTCGTTTTGGCCTTTATTTTTTTATTCTTTGTATAGATTGGTTTAATAAGTATCCTAGTGGATTAGGGATTGGTTTCTGGCATTTTCCAATAAGTTTTGGTTTTTTTGGCACATGGGTTGGTTTTTATGAAATATTTATAAACTCTGTGCCTTGGATGCTATCACAATATTCTTCCGTCATAAATAAGGGTTTATTTAATAAAATTGGGTCGGGGTCACTATTGGACATGTGATCTCATCTCTTTTCTAAAAAAAAATATATATAATTATTTTCAGAATGCAGAATCAGAATATGTTATCAAGAATATTAGAGCAAAATTTCAAAAATATTCTTATTCAAAATTCCTTTGGCACAGCATAACTGAAACATCACATCAGAACTTAATTCTATGTTTAACCCCCGTGGTAGGGTTGTGCAAACCCTACGACCACTCAAGCAGAAACAGAATGTGAATTTTTTCTTTATTATTCTCGGAGCTCCGAGTGTGCACACAAGAAAGACCACGTAGAAAACCACTTTACTTCCAAAGTGGGTGTGCAAAAACAGAAAGGTTGGTACTAACCCAAATAGAGACTACACCTGTGGTAATGACAGAATGGAACATAAACAGAAACAAAATGCCATACCAGAGGTTTTCAGAAATCATATCATATCATATCAGAGTACAGAACATCTTCAGAATATAACAGAATCAGATAAAAAAATATAATTTATGCAAAAAATTTCATATTCACTTTCTTTTGTGCAGTTTAAAAATAAAATGTCAAAATAGCTTATGTCTACACCAGTCATGTCAGAAAATACTTTATTTTTCTACAAATTTTCACGAATAATGTAGAACAAATAACTGAGATTGTTTCAAATTTCTTTTCATAAGAAAACATATATATATTTCAAAATTGACCTTAGTTCATTTTATTTTATGTAAAATCTAACATAGGAATTCTGTTTACTTAGACTTCTTAACTTTTCAGAATTTCTTCATAATAGTATTGAACGAAAATCATTCGTCACCTATAAAATAGTCATGTAACTTCCGTAAGTTTCCAATTGAACACATACTTCGTAATTAAAACCCAAGATATAAAAATTAAATTCCATATTGTTCCTTAATGCTACCAATCTTTGGTCCCTAAAATATCGTCACTCTATAAATAATTGATTCCCACCTAATTGATCTCAACACTCAAACATCTATACTCTCTTAGCACTATAATAGAAAATCATCTTAAATAAAAATAATCCTATTAATAACACTAGAAGGTCTATGTTATTACGGATGGGAAGAGAGACAACGTGGAGAGAGGGGTCGAGCTAGGCTGGGCATGGTGGTTCATCTGTGTCTCCACGAAACGTTCGGCAACGTGGGAACCTTCCGATGGTGGTGCTGCAGTCGTGCACGGTGGTGGGCTGAACAAGAAACTTGCTCTGTTTGCGTAGTATAAAAACAGGGGCTGGTTTTTGGTTGTTCAAGCAGGAAATATTGGCTCGGCTGGACAGAGGGTGGCTCAAACAGAGGCTCTCGGTGGTTGGCTTTTGGAGGTGCTAGCGGATGAGGGAGGTGCATGGAGGGTGGACGGTGACATTGCTCCGTTGCCTTGGGGTTAAAGCAGAGGAGAGGCGTTGGGGTGCACTGGTCGTGTGTGAAGGTTTCTGGGTTGGTACTTGGCAGCAATAGGCCATCGTCTGGGTGGTTCCTATGGCAACGTCACTCTCAGCCTTCTCGTGGCACTGCTGTGCATGGCTCAAGGAGTTTCCATGGAGGAGAAACTGCCATAGTGAACATGCATGTTGCTTCCATTGGTGGTCTTCATGGGGTTGGGTTGTGCAGAGACAAAGACGGTGACTGCATGGAGCTTGTGAAGGGTGGCGGCTTCATCGTCGGGGAGTTGCCTTGCGAGGCAACAGTTTGACTCTTGAGAGATTGCTGCTCTGTACGATGGAGGATGAGGGAAGGAGGCGGCAACCCTATTCTTGGGTTTTCTTCATGCACGAAGGATTAGGTAAGTATATATAGGCGAACGAAAAGAAAGAGGGAAGGAGAGACGTAAGTGCATGGGCTACAGGAGTCGTGCAAGGTGGCGGGGTTTAAAAAAACCTACATGATTATCCATCTCAACATCTTTGGATTTCTTGTTTTCGTTTTCTTAAATTTGTTAACAACTGTTTACTGGTGGAGTTGCAGGGTTGGAGTATCTACATAATGGTTGCAAGCCACCAATATTGCACAGAGATTTGAAACCTTCCAACGTTCTACTAGACGAACGCATGCAAGCCAAGATAGCTGATTTTGGGCTTTCTAGAGCCTTTGCGATTGAAAGTGATTTCCATGTGTCAACTTGCCTAGCTGTCAGATTGGGATAATTAGATCTGGAGTAAGTGTTTAGCCCTACTGATTCTGCATAGTTATTTTTTTAGTAGTTTAATCAAGTATCATGATTCATGTCCCAATGTTCTAATGAAATCTGCAACACAACTTTTTGTCTTGTGTTATCTACTAATTAAATATGTTTTGTCCATGGTGATGACCACGTGAAATTCAGTGTTCCCAATTGCATCCAAAATCTACAAAATTTATTACCTACTATTCATTCAATGTGCAGTGTATGCTAAAGTTCGTGGTTTTTACAAGTACACCTTATTAGAAATTGGACACACATGATCTCACTTTACTCACGAGTGCAAGTTGTCCAAATATTTAGGATGCCTGCTACTATTAGTAGTTATGTTTCAAGAAATCAATCATTATTAGAAGGAATAACTTGAAGTTGCAAATCAGTATTTTGGTTTCTACTACTATTCTAATGACCCTAATATGTGTTCTACTCGCAGATTTTAACAGCTAGGAACATCAGCAAGAAAAGTGACGTCTATAGCTTTGGGATTATTTTGTTTGAGCTTATAACTGGTCGGCTTGTAATAATAGAAGATCCTACGCGAAACAATCATATACTTGACTGAGTTTATCCTTTGATTGAAAGGGTAGATATTCAAAACATTGTTGATCCAAGACTAGAAGGAGAGTTCAACACCACTTCTGCCTGAAAATTTGTGGAACTAGCCATGTCGTGCGCACTACCGGTTGCAATCCAAAGGTTAGGCATGGATCATGTATTAGCAGAACTAAATGAATGTTTGGCTCTGGCAATGACTAGTGGGAAAACTCAAAGGATGGAAACTAAGTGCAGCACTTCAAGCATGCCATACAACACATTCCATCTGGAGCTAGGATCAGAAATTGCTTCCATCGCTAGATAGTTTCTGAAGAAAACTATGCTCAAAAGTTCCCTCAATGCAATATGACAAGTGAATAGTTTGAAGACCTTATTATATCCTTGTTTCATGTGTGTATCTTTTTTTCAATCGAGTATGAGAGCGAATACTATTATGCATTTCAACAGCTTTCTAGGTTCTGTTGGACTTATAAAATACAATGATTACTAGTTTGTATTCAGATGTGTTTGAACACTTGAAAATCCATAGATGCTAAACTACATGATAGATCATTTTGATCTTTGTGGAGGTTTGGAAAACGTTTTTTCCACTGTTAATTTTGGTTTTTTTTTTTTTTTTTTTTAAATTTTATACATTAAGGGAGCATTTGGGATGTTGTGATGTGATGTCTCTAACAATTTATTAATGGAGTTTTTACAAAGGGATCAACATAATCAATCTTACAATCATGGGACTAAAGTTAGCTTAAAAAATATAGAGCAAATTAAATTCATTTTGAGACAAACCACATGGACTAATAAAAAAAAAATGGTAAGAAAATAGATAATAACTTAACATAAAATTTGTTGGAAATATTTTTAAAATAATTATATATTATATTTATTATTGATATTATTTTTTAGATTTATTAAAAAGTGATATTATTTTAAAAATAGAGAAATTATAAAAAAAAAAAAAAATGTTCTGGCTGGTGGCATTGGTGCCCTTAATTGACCCAAAGCGCATGCCTGTTGGGATTTGAATAGGAGCATTGCTATGCATCATCCTACACACCACACACCAATGTGTTTTTTTTCAAATTTTTTTAAATTTTTTTTAAATTTTTTTTTATTTTACTCTTATTGAAACATTTATATTTTTTTATTCATCATCCATATAATACACATTTAATAAGAGAAACAAATAAAAAAATAAATAAAGTTATAATGTGTGGTGTGTAAGATGATGCAAAGATTAATTCTTTGACTAGTGCCAACCGTTTAGCAAAGGTGCATGTGATTGTTAGACCAAGTCCGTCAATTGAATAAAAAAAGAATAATTCTCTCTCCCCTAACAACTATTTAAATACCCTGTAACCGTGTACATATTATTCTCAATGAACATAATTATTATTTAAAAAAAGGACATTATAACGCGCTTTTGAAACTTTCTTTTCCATCAATATTTTCTTTTCTTTTTTTCTCTTAAAGCCTCCTTTCCAACCACAAAATATCTCGGTCAAGAACCAAAATGCAAGTCTTTCCCGTGGGCCGTGGGGTTATGGTCCCAGGCCGCCCAACTCTGACCAACTCGACAGGAAGAAAACTCCATATTTGGAATTTTTAACTTGTTTTGGATACTTGTAATATTTTATAATATTTATAAATAATAATTAAATAATTTGTAAATAATAGTAAAATTATTTAATGTAAGATGTTTGGATTAAAATTTAAAAAATTAGAAAGAAAAAGTTTGAATAATAATTTTATAACTTTAAAATTTTTTCATATAATTTTTATTTTTAAATTTTAAAAAAATTGTATTATTTTTTGTAGATAATGATTAAATAATAATTAAATAAAAATTAAAGAATTTGAAATTAAAAATTATTTAATATTTAAATAATATTTAATAACAAAATTATAAAAATATTTAAAAAATTTATATCTCATCTCAACGTATCGAGGATGTAGGTCAGACAGTAAACAATCGAAGCCTAAATAACTATCCGACCCTTAATACATGATGGGATCGATGTGACATCAAACTTGGATTTGCGTATAAATGACACAAACAGAAAATAAACTGTTGCAACTTTTGTTCTCTCTTACTAATTTTCTAATTGAAAAATACTTTAGCGATAAAAAGTTATAAATTAACATAATTAAATCTAGTAATAAATTAAATTTTAAAATTATGTTTATTATAAATTATGTTTAATATATTAAATTCACGTTAATTTATAATTTTTTTTTTTTAGATGTAGTACTTTTCTTTCTAATTAGTTTTTCATTTTGTTTTTAATCTTCGATCATCAGCGTAGCGGTAGACAAGAGATTAATTCAACCACTGCTCATTCATCGAGCTACGTAAAAAGTCTTACAGTTACTAACACCGATCATCCACAAATGCAGACAAAATATTAATCCCGATGCCATGCACGCGTAGACCATTATTATTATTATTATTATTATTATTATTATTATTATTATTATTTTATAATAATGGACTAACTTTTATTTATAAAGTAGGACATATAATGTTGACTTAAAATTACGTCAATTATAAACAGTCTAGTCTAGACAGTAGATCTCTAAAGACCTAAGTCTAAGAAATAGTACAACTCTGTTTACAGCAGAGTTAATGGTAACCAAATAACAAAACAACATACCTGACAAAACGGAGTAAGGTGCACCAACCCCACCATAAGCACATCCAAAGCGAAGGAAGAGACTACTCCATTCGGACTAAGGTCTGAATGTACTATTTTTTGAAATTTTATTTTCTAAAAAGTAAATGCAGAAATTGAAATAAAATACACATCATCTCTAATAAATAACACATAGGCTAAAGGAACATATGACCCAGCCTAAAAAATATCCAGCCCAAATGCAAGTGGAGGACAGCCTTAGGTTTCATCTCTATGTTCACTGCCGCCACCCTCTGCAATTTTTCTTTTTTCCCTTTTTCCCTTTCTTTTCTTTTTCCTTTGTTGCTCGAAGTTCTTCCTCCATTCCCCCAATCTTCTTCCGCCGCCCCTTCGCGCAAGCTATGGCAGCCTCCACCTTGGTTTCGAAACTTAGCTTCCTCTCCGTCCCTGTCACCCATCCCCGGCTTCGCCCACCCACCGCACGAACTACGGCCACGCGGACCACTCATTGTACAAGCATGAAACGGCATCCTCGCACCTTCGCACGGCATAGACGCCACGCACGACACCACAATCGCCTCGCGCAAATGCATCGCCCAGTCGCACCGCAAGGCATCGCACGACACCGTCGCACGAGCCCCACGGCACAGTGTAGACTTCCTGGTCCTTGCGGCTCGAATCTGGCGATTCCATGCGAGGATAACTTGAGAGTAAAGGTCAAGGCCCGTCTGGGTTGGCGATTCCATGCGTAGACCATTATTGTTTTAAGTTTTTCATTTTTTATTTTCCAGTTCAAATGTAGACAAAATGTTCCTGATGCCATTCACGTTTCCACCATTTATTGTTTTAAGTTTTTTTTTTTGTTAAAAAAAATTTTGTGCAATTAGTTTTACGTATTCTTTATCCACTCTATCAATGTAATTGTCTGCATCATTTTTTAATATAAAATAACTAATTTATTCAATTACATCAATGGAGTGCTAAAGATAGATTAATAAGGGATGTTTGGAGAATGGACCGGACTAGATAAAAAAAAATTTTAATAGTAGTGAAATAATTTGTGAATAGTAATGAAATGATTTGAGTTAAGATGTTTTATTGAGTTTTGAGAAATGAGAAAGAGGAAATTAAATAAAAATATTATAAAGTTAAAATATTATTAAAATATAATTTTACTTTAAAATTTGAAAAAATTATATTATTTTTTGTGTTTTATTTGAAAGTTTAAAAAGATTGTAATAATTAAGTAATGGTTAAATGAAATATTTAAACATTTAAAATTAAAAAGTGTTTGAAATGTTGAAGATGGAAAACCTTAGTACCTATAGTCGTTGAGTTTAAGTAATAAACTCAACTATTAAAAATTTATTTATTGTTTAAAAATATGTTTAAAATATTTTAAAATATGTTATATTTGTTTAGAAACAATATAAAAAAGTATTTTTTGAGATAAAAAGACAAATAAATGTTATTTGAAAGTTGCAGTGCCGAAAATGTGATTAGCACAAAAGTCAAAGTTATGATTATCTAAAAGGTGTATTTCTTAAAAAAAATTTGAACTATATTATCCAAAAAATTATGTTTGAGTCAAAAGTATTTTTTAATTTATTTAAAATTAAAAAATACTTTAATAAGTTACCTTAGTACTTTAATTTTTAATTATTAAACTAATTAAGTTGAACTACTCATTATTTCTACACTACATATTTATAAGAGAAAAAAATAAAAAATTAAATATAATGTGTAGTATAAAAATGATAAATAAAAATGATTTTTGAAAAGAAATTCTTAAGAAGAGTACTGGAGTCGCAGGAGACACGGGTACCAAATTAGTCTTATTATTTATGGATTTTGCTACACAACTTTTTACTATTCACCTACACTCCACATTCCACATTTTTAAATATTTTTTAATATTTTTTAAAATTTTTTTTAATATAATTTTTTAAAACTATTTCAAATTTTTTATTCACTATTTATATAAAAAAATATTTGATAAAAAAAATTTAAAAAAAAATTAAAAAAAAGGTGGAGTGTGAAGTGTGGTGAATAATAAGAGGTTGTGAAGATTATTTGATTATTTATTGCTGGAACCCCCACGTCTTTGGAGTGCTGCTCATCCCATCTTCCTTCCTCGGTAGGGCACTAGAAATTAGACTAAGATGGATATTGGCACAATTACAGAAATGCTTTTGGTTTTGAAAGTGAGCCTCTTTTTTGTTATAGCGACTGCTATTCTTGGAGTTGGCAACTCAGAACACGCTGCTCATGCGGGGAACATTAATATTGGTCATGGTGGAAGAAAACTTGCTGAAACTCCTAGTCCAGGTAATTAAGTACATCTATACATTATTGATCTTGTGGAAACCTACTATACATGATCTTTCATTATATATGCATGTCTTAACTTGGTCCATCCTAAGTTATTAAATTGTATGTAAATGACTATATATAGTTCCCGGAGACTGAGAAGCTTGCTTGCAGTAATCCAGAGCACACATACTATGGCGGAAAGCACACTTTCCGCTCTAGCACACGGCTTGTTTTGTAGGGCTTTCATACAGAGGACGCAATTTGATACGTCCTGCGTATGTGTATTAATATAAATACAGTTATTCGTCTATTAAAGAGTTTAATAATTAAGTTTATATTATGACATCTTCTCTAACCCGAACTCAACGAATAAGATTTGAATACTTCTTTAACTAACGAATACTAATTTTTTAAATTAATTTGCTTAATTTGATTACTTAAAAACCAAAGAAAGTCCAACAGTACTGTTGATAAACGAAGTACGTACTAACCCCTGTTTTATTATAATGTGTATTATTTAGACTAAATTATATTTCAGGACCTGATTTTTTTTTAAAAATTTTATCTTTTACTTCAAAACCAAAATGTTTTTTCTTCAAAAACAAGAATTTTTGTGAAGTTCTTAACTAATTTTTTTCCAAACAAATCTCCCTTAGCTTACGTGTGTTAAAGAAGTTCAAAAGTAAAATATTTAATTAAGTGGATAGAGTCCAGAGTCTAAATTCAAACACAAAATTTCTAGTCTGTAATGATATGAAATCATCAATAATCTCATATTTAAAGTGATGAGAATAAATTTAATCATTTATATTTATTTTAATAAATAAGCCAACGGTATGGCTTTCACGGTTTTTGCTGGCATGTTAGTTCTTTGACAAAAAAGTGTGCTAAATGATAATTCAAAAACATGATTGGCTCAAGTCTTATTGTAAAAAGTGTTTGGAGATTGAGCTGTTCGAAATTAATTTTGAACATGTTACAAGGACTTCTAATGTGTACTCGCACAACATGGCAAACAAGTCTAACAGTACAAACTCTCCTACCAGAGACTTCGCAGGCTGCATGGCAAACAAGTCAAGTAGACCAAACTAATCAACTGCAAGCCAATGTGGGTCTTGTAAAGATGTTGGCCAAACGACCACTCAAAAGGCGATTTGCAAGACTTGGGGGCCACCACTCACAGGCTAGTATACGTAGACTTGTGTTTGTGGACTACATATTATAATATAGTGATATAGTGATATATTATAGCATATTATAATATATAGTGATATAGTATTATAGCTCAATCTCCAAAGATTTTTCGTAAAAAGTCTTTGGAGATTGAGCTGTTCGAAATTAATTTTGAACATGTTACAAGGATTTCTTGTGTGTACCCGCACAACAGCAGTTCGAACCGTCAAATTAAGAAGCCGATCGATAATTATGATCTGGCTGAACTTATTTGAGTAGTAGACCTGCATATATATAAATATATATATTTATAGATTGCTAATTTGTTCTCTCTTTTCGGTGTCAGAATCTCAAGGTTTCATCAGCATTAACCTCAAGATCTCGTGTGAGTGGTGATGCCCCAATGAAACATCAGTGTTAGCCAGACAGTCTGCCAGCTTGAGATTACCAATTGGTAGATGGACCCCTATTTGCTGAGATGTTAATAATTAGAATGTATTTGTGGGATTTGATTCCAGGAACTTTTACTTGGAAAGAATTGTATATAAGCCCTGTTATTTAATATTGGTTTTCAAAAACAATTGTTATTTAATTTAAACACTCTTTAAGTCTTGGAGCTGATCCAGGGAAGGAAATTGAAGTGATCTACTTAACACTATCTTTGCAGGGATTTGAGAGGGAACAAGTTCACAGGTTCAATTCCTGAGGTTCTTTTGGAACAGTCTAGGAATGGAAAATTAGACCTAAGGTTAGGTTATCTTCCTACTAGGGGTGTTCATTCGGGCCGGGTTTTTTCCCGACCTGGTCCGGAATCCAGGAAACCGGATTCCTGTTCCGGGTTCCAGCCCAAATCCAGGCCAGAACCCGGGTTGACCCGATCCGGGTTGTAAATCCGGAACCCAGGTTTACAACCCGGAATCCTTTTTTTTTTTTTTTTTTTTTTTTTAATATCAAGATGGCCAGCACAAATCCCACAACAGTTTGCATTTTGTAGCATCTGGGTGTTTACCTCGGCTTATTAAGTATATATGTATCATGCACATATGATTTGATTATGAATTGGTTAAGTGGTTGGGTCCAGACCATTTAGATGAAGGCCCTCTTCCAAAAACAAAAAACACAAAAAGAAAAGCTTGGGCCACATTTTTGTTTTAAAAAACCGTATATAAACCACTTAAGTTATTGTTGGTGAGGTGGGTTCCAGATCTGATGCTCAATTTCATTTTCCATCATTTCATATCATTTTCTAGATCGGATGCTCAACTTCATTTTCTAGTTTCCTTTTACTGAACCGAGAAGGAAAATATCCCAAAATCTACACGAAACACCATAACTTAAAGTTGAAAGTGTAAAGTAATAACATCATAACTATCAAACTCGTGAAAAAAAAAAAAAAACCGGGTTCAGGATTGTAAACCCGGGTTCCGGGTTTACAACCCGGATTCATCCGGGTTCCAGCCCGGGTCTGACTCGGGCTAACCTGGTTCGGGTTCCGGCCCGGGTTTGAAACCTGAGTTCCGGTCCGAGTGTACCCGGGTTCCCGGGTTGGAACCCGGATGAACACCCCTACTTCCTACCCCCAATATTTTTTTTCTCTATTTCCTTATTAATGTTAATTCCACTTTATCCTCTTTTCTTCATTGTTAAGGAAAAACCCAATAGTAAATCTTGCATGACGACAACATCATTTATCATATGATAACTTGCTGACCATGTCATCTTACCTTGATGCAAGCCTGAGGGTTAATCTGCATTCCCCTTTAGGATAAGTGGACTCGGGATTTAATTATAGTAACAAGCATGAGAGATTTAAAACATAAACTAATCGCATGACAATGCCAGCTGCAAACTTATTTTTAGCAGAGATGAATGTTTCAATTTTGATAATCTTTCTTGCTGTAGACATGGTTGCCAAATCCAAATCCAGCATCAAATCAAAGAATCGACAGTACAGCTACTTTGAGGTTGTCAAGATAACCATTAACTTCAAAAACATCATTGGCAAAGGAGGATTTGGAAACGTGTAACTCGGCAAATTGAAAGAAGAAATTCAAGTTGCTGTTAAGCTTCTCTCTCCTTCATCAAAAAAACTTGTGAGAATAAAACCCAGACTACAGCAATCCTGCTTACAACACTAAATATGGAGTTTATGCTGAGGGCTGCGGGCTCAACAATGTGATGATGTCATGGGGACACGATGACTACATGTATTTGGTACATCTTTTAAACCCTAAACAAATCACATTTAAATTTCTTTAAGTGCAACGAGAAAATCTACGACTTTGGAATGTCTTTTCCAGGTGGCAAAGGAGAATCAAACCACTCTACCTTCTGCAGCTCTTTTTATCATCAGATATCACTCCTTCTACGGTGAGTAAGAAAACAGAGAAATGCCATAACTTGTATCCAAGCATGCCCATTTCATTTTAATGGACATATTTGGTATTGCAGCATTACATAGATCAGAGGCATACAAGCACTTAATGAATGAGGAGGATGTCGAGAATCTAAAATGGCTCCAGATATTCAAGTAAGAAAATATGTGTCTCTTTGGTTGGTGGTGATATGCTGCATTTCAAGTTGAGTGTGCACACTAAATGTCATTTTATGGGTGCGTTTTTCATGCAGCAAATATGACCTTTAAAGCAAGAGCAAGGTTCGGATCGATGTTGAAAAGGTTAAGCCATACTATCTTTCCCTCATTGGAAAGGTGAGCACCATGAGGGCATCATCAAGCTAATTGTTCTTCCCTTTTATCACCTGCATTATTGGTTGGAATTTACTCTTGACACAAACATTTTTATGCTGTTACAGTACTTCCCCTCGAAGCTAAAATGGTGAAAACTCAGTGGATTTGAAGTTTGACGAATCATCGAGATATACATCAGAGTGCCTGCTTGTTTTATAGCTAGTTGTGGAAAACACTAAATCTCTTTCCAAGTTTTAGTTTAAGCATCATCAAGCTTAAACTTATGTTTTGTGTGAAATTTCAATTCTCCCTCATTTAAATAAAAGGTTCTCTTGTATTTCAAAGCAATTCTGAAAGTTAATAAGCAATGAAAATTGTATTTTGGATATTCATCTCTTCCAAGTCTAAAACAAGTCGGTAGGAGTCACGGTGAATTTGTACGGCTTGTGTTGGGATTGGTTTATCATATTTGTTTGGAAGTAAACCGCCCCGAACTCCAATCACATCCGGGATGTATAAAATAAATATGAATGTAGAGAGAATGTGAAAGACTGTTCTTCATCTTGAATTTTATCGTTTTGTCAGCTCTTCCCTTCAATTAGTGAGCCATTGATTTGTATTCTGTCCGCAATGAAAATGAAAGTGCACGGCTCATCCTAATCCTTTAGTTGATTTTAAATGATCGGCCGCCGGACGACATCAGGGAGTTGCGGGAACCTTTGGTTCAGATCTTAGACCAGTCAAGTCAAAACTCAAAACTCCTGGGGCTCAAATAGTCAGATTACGATCAAAACTAGACCACTTTGCTTTGTTTAATCGCCATCAGAACAATCATGTCCATTTGTACAAGCTAGCATGTATCAAAGTCGAAGAATGTAACCTTATATAATTGTTAGAGTGGGAAATTAATTTTTTTCCCATTCAAACAAAGCTGCAGATATCTAACCAAATGCCGTGCCGAATCCTGATGTAAGGCTAGAGAACCTCTACAAATATACCTTACCATATAGCCCTATTTGTGTTCATCTTAGCAAATCTATTACATCGAAAAACGAAATGGCTGGAAACTGTTTGAAGTTTGCTTTCATGACCCTCTTCGTGTTTGCAATGATCTTATCTCCAATGGTAACATGCGATGCTGCTCGGTTCACTCAAGAAGGTAAAAACCCCATCATCGCCTGATCATAAATTAAATATTACTTATATCAATCATGACTACAAGATTTTTAAATTTAATTGAACAAATCTCATTTTGTTTTGGGTTTCAGTTACAGGACCCATATGTCCTGCTTGTGTATGTTGCACCTGCACCGCTGGGGTCTTGTTGCCAGTGATGCGCTACTCCCAACGAGACATCGTTCGAGAATGGGTCTCCCTGAGCTTAGTACTGATATCCATCTTTTAGATGTTGCCGATATAAAGGAAGATTCCACAAATCAAGCCAGGAATAAAAAATAGCCAAGCCGAAAATCATGCTTCTAACAGTCATCATATCTCAGCAAATCAATTCTCTATAACTCTTATTTTTGTATAGCCATAACATTAGCTAGTTTCCTAAAATAAAGCTTGTAAAGTCTATATTTAAATGTATACGAGTCTATGTAATAGTAGGCAGTACAGTTTGTTATTTTTCAGAGAAATAAAGACATTGTTCTTGTTCAATTCTCATCATGGTATCAGTGGAGCCATCCTCTCACGAGAACTCAATCCCTATGTCATCTAACCCCACCCAGAATCCTTCATCCCTAACAGATACTTCCTTGATTGCCCTCAACATTTTTGCACAAATCAATGACAAACTTACTCCCTCAACCTTCCCACAGTGGCGTGCCGAATTTGAAGCTTTTTTAATTGGGTAAAATCTCCTCGACTATGTCACTGGAGATAAACCTTACCCCCACCAAACCGACAACCTCACATCCTCCCTTCAAAAATCCCACTGGATATGGCAGGATAAGCTAATCCTCAGTGCTATTCTAGCATTTACTGCAACAACCATCACCTCTCTAATTTCGGTTGCCAAAACTTCTCAGGAAGCGTGGCAAAAGTTAAACACACTCTATGCTAGCAAATCTCGAACCAGAGCAATGCAACTCAAAGAAGAAATAACATAGATCAAAAGGGGCAATCAAACCATCCAGGATTACCTGCATATTGTGAAGTCTCTTGCGGATGAAATAGCTCTCATTGATCATCCCATTTCAGATGATGATCTTACTTTATACATCCTCAATGGTCTTGGCTTTGAGTTTCGGGAGATTGCTGCACCGATTAGGGCTCGGGAAAAATCCCTCACCTTTGAGGAACTTCACGATCTACGCGTGGACCATGAGGCATACCTACGCCGTCTCGACGCCTCTGCACAGCAGCTGCTCACCACGGCCAACTACACGAACCGAAGTCCAGGTTCGTCTTCTTCATTTGGAAACTACAGAAATTCCTCTCGAGGTTCAAACAAGCCTCAATCTTTTAAGGGGTCTTCGACCCAATCATGCTCAAACAACGGGCCACGCCCAAATAATGGGCCCTGTGATAACATGAAGCAACACAACTCGGGCCGGTCCAACAGTCAGCGACGCTTTCAGCCCAAATGCCAAATTTGTGACCAACTGGGTCACATTGCAAAGCAGTGTCGACGAGTACTTTTTTCCGAAGCTACTACAAATTGTGTTTCCACCTCTCAACAGCAGGACACTAAGTGGCTCATTGATTCTGCTGCTTCTCATAATATTACGGGTGATTTGGCAAATCTCTCAGTGCATTCGAAATATGATGGGACCGATGAAGTTGTCATAGGTGATGGTTCAGGTTTGCGTGCCTCACACATTGGTTCTTTGGTATTTCAATCCCCAACACGCACATTTCATTTAAATGATACACTTTGTGTTCCAAGCATTCAAAAGAATTAAATTTCCGTTACCACTTTACCACCCAAAATAATATTTTTCTCGAATTTCACCCCACTTATTTTCTTATCAAGGATCAGATCACGGGGGCGATTCTACTTAAAGGTGCATGTGAAAACGGTGTTTACACTCTCCCGGACTCACTGGTGAACTCTCCCTAAAAAATGGTTGCAAATGTGCATGAGCGGACATCGATTGATGGGTGGCACAAGAGGCTTGGACGTCCATTTAAAAAAATTGTCCATTATCTTATCAAATCTTTTTCTCTTCCAATAAAAAAAGACCAAGTGTCTCATCTTTGTACCTCTTGTTTAATGAATAAAGCTCACCAACAACCATTTTGTCCCACTAATTTAACAAGCAATGCATCTCTTGATCTCATCTACACTGATGTTTGGGGTCACGTGCATACAATTGGTATCGATGGTTCAAAATATTATTTTGTTTTAGTTTACCATTTTACCAAATATATGTGGTTTTATCCTTTAACAAACAAATCTAGTTAAATACCATTTTTCCACAATTTAAACATCTTGTGGAAAACTGCTTTCAAAGAAAAATCAAGTGTCTTTATTCCGATAATGGTGGTGAATTTGTGGCACTCAAAAAATATTTTTCAATTCATGGAATTAGCCACTATACTACCACACCTCATACACCACAACAAAATGGGGTCTCTGTGCGTCGTCATCGTCATCTTGTTGAAACAGGTTTAACCCTATTACAAGATGCTTCTTTACCTTTGTCATTTGGCCCCATGCTTTTCAAACAGCTGTTTATCTCATTAATTGACAACCAACACCATTGTTGCAAAATAAATTCCCATTTGAAGCCTTATTTCAACGAACTCCAAATTATCTTAAGTTAAGAAAATTTGGATGTCTTTGTTTTCCCCTAACCCGGCCCTATAACTCAAATAAACTCTAGCCCAAATCCATTCCATGTCTGCTCATAGGCTATTCCCAAACCCAAAACACATTCAAGTGTCTTGATCTCAACACAAAACGCACCTATCTCTCTCGGCACGTCATCTTCGATGAAACTAGAAATCCCATTCCGACCCATGACCCTTGCACCGAATCCTCGCCGTCTATGCTGCCCATCTTGACGATGCCCTTGCCGCGACCACCACCAGTGCAATCTAAGAGCTCACTGTCTTTCACTGCATCCTCAGGTAATTGCCCTAATTTTGCTCCTCAAAATTTCCCTAATTTGAGCTCTTCATCTTCAATCGCACCACACGAGTCACACACGAGTGAGTCCACTCACTCCATGCCCTCACTCACCACGGATGCACAAATACCTTGTGCAGAAATCACTGAGTCCATCGTCCATAGTCCACCTCCTGAAATAACACGAACCCACACCATGACCACTCAGTCAATGAACAACAGCCATAAGCTGAAACAGTTCAACTCAGTCACCAAACATCCCATTCAACCCACCATTGAACCAACTTGTGTGACTCAAGCACTCCGAGTCCCAAAATGGCGACATGCTATGACTCAAGAACTCACTGCATTGATGAGACATGGTACATGGGAATTAGTTCTCCCTCCTACACAATGCAAACCAGTGGGTTGTAAATGTGTATTTTGAGTCAAGAGAAAAGTTGAGGGGTCTGTTGATCGATTTAAAGCACGACTTGTTGCCAAAGGGTACAATCAACACCCTGGCTTGGATTACAAGGAGACATTTAGTCCAGTTGTGAAGCCGACAACCATAAGAACTGTCTTGACTATTGCTGTTATGTAGGGATGGATTCTAAGACAACTTGACGTCAACAATGCATTTTTGCATGGAATGTTGACTGAAAAAGTTTGCATGGTTCAACCTCCGGATTCAAGGATATCTCTAAGCCCAATCATGTTTGCCAATTACACAAAGCCATTTATAGCCTCAAACAAGGACCAAGAGCCCGGTATTTAGCTCTCAAGAAAACTATTATGGAACTCGGGTTTGTGCATTCTACAGCTGATTCTTCAATATTTATATACAAAACCAGCTCTGTTACATGTTTTTTATTGGTATATGTGGATGACTTAGTCATCACTGGCAGTGATACTCAATTTGTTGCTTCAATAATTGCAAAACTTGAAACCTGTTTCTCCTTAAAAGACTTGGGCTTTTTTGGGCATGGAAGTTATACCTACAAAATCTTCTTGTCTCAGCATAAGTACATTAGAGATATCCTGTCCAAAAATAATATGCTTGGTGCAAAAGATGTGTCCACACCATTGTCAACCACCACAGCTCTCAAACTTAATGATGGAACCAGCTCAGTTGATAGCACCGAATTCAGGAGTGTTATAGGTGCTTTTCAATATCTCTCTCTTACAAGGTTAGACATCTCATTTGCAGTGAATAAACTCTCTCAGTTCATGCATAAACCCATTGCAACTCATTGGACAGTTGCGAAGAGGCTCCTTCGTTACTTGAAACAAACAATTTTTCATGAAATTCATATAAAAAAACCAACTCATCAACTCTTACAACCTATAT
This sequence comes from Pterocarya stenoptera, assembly GCA_003123785.1. Classification (NCBI taxonomy): domain Eukaryota; kingdom Viridiplantae; phylum Streptophyta; class Magnoliopsida; order Fagales; family Juglandaceae; genus Pterocarya; species Pterocarya stenoptera. Next base: position 175,745 of record QEOT01124271.1, on the reverse strand, counting down.
TGATGCGGATTGGGCAGGTAATTTTGATGATAGAACTTCAACTTCTGCTTACATAAGTTTCCTTGGCACAAATCCAATTTCATGGAGCTCAAAAAAACAAAGGGTAGTTGCTAGATCATCGACAGAGGCTGAGTATAGAGCCCTTTGCCAATGCAACTTCCGAAACCATTTGGCTACTTCAGTTACTTAAGGAACTCGGGCACTCTATATCTTCCACACCAAAGGTTCTTTGTGATAACTTGGGTGCTACACACTTGAGTTTAAATCCAGTCCAACACTCTCGAATGAAGTACATCCAAATCGATCTACACTTTGTCCGCGACATAGTTTAGAAAGGAACACTCCAAGTTCATCATGTCAATACACAAGACCAGCTTGCAGACCTTTTAACTAAACCACTGTCATGGCAACGTACGGAACAATTGAGGAACAAGATGGGCCTTGCCAAAGGCAGCCTCATCTTGCGGAGGTGTATAAAGGAAGATTCCACAAATCAAGCCAAGAATAAAAAATCAGCCAACTAGCTGAAAATCATGCTTCTAACAGTCATCATATCTTAGCAAATCAATTCTTTGTAGCTCTTATTTTTGTATAGCCATAACATTAGCTAGTTTCCTAAAATAAAGCTTGTAAAGTCTGTATTTAAATGTATACGAGTCTCTGTAATAGTAGGCAGTACAGTTTGTTACTTTTCAGAGAAATAAAGACGTTGTTCTTGTTCAATTCTCATCAGCCGAGACCTGCGTTATTTAAATGATGGAACTCACCATAAACAACATTATTCCCTAACTCACCTTGTTTAGCTAAAACATCAGCCACATGGTTTCCTTCATGGAATTGATGGACACGGGTATTCAATCCTTGCAATTCATGACTAAGCTCATTCCAATAGTCCCATAAATACCAAAGAGTGCATTTCCCTGACCTGAACCAATCCACAATCAACTTGGAATCGCTTTCAATAATAATTTTAAAAAAAGATAGATTTTTACAAAGCCGAATCCCTTTCAAAATAGCTCCCAATTCAGCTTTATTATTTATGCCAAGACCAAAATGAGCTGAGAAGGCTGCTTTAAAATTACCATCCATATCCCACAATATACCCCCACCCCCTAAAGACCTTGAATTATTCCGACAACTCCCATCACAGTTAAGCTTCATCCATCCCGACGGAGGCTTAGACCATTTCACAAGCATACATTTCCGGTTAATAATTCCTGGCTTTTCCAAATTTAAATCATTAAGCGCTTCCAGGTTGTTATCATTAAGTTGCCTTTGCACTTTCAAATTAGTCGCCAACTTTTTGAGCCACATTTTCACTAAAGTCCACACTTGCATCACACTCATTTCCAGCCCTTCCATACGAATTTTGCATCTTCTAGTCCATAAACACCAGGTGATAATAAACGGTATCATACCAATACGATTACCCGTAAAAGAAGACTTTTTAACACAAATCATCCAAGCCGCTATTCTAGCTTTCCAAGTATTACACATGAAACACGGCACCTTCAAAAGCCTACTAGCAAATTCCCAAACCCGAGAGGCAATTTGACCAGTCACTAAAACATGATCAATACTCCCCTAGCTTGCGGCATACAGCAATCACACGCCAACGCAAGCGATATCCCCTTATTTTGAACTCTATCATCTGTTGCTAGACTTTGAAACCAGACTCTCCAATTGCATATGGAAACTTTTTTCGGTAAAACTCTGTTCCAAAGCCACTCATGCCACGGCATTAGACTCCCTTTTTTCCGAGTTACATCCCACGCACTAGCAGTCGTGAATTGACCATCCGAAGTTGGTTTCTAGACACAAATACCTAACCTAGCACGCCTAGAAATTTTATTCTGCACTATTTCTTCAGTGATTAACTCTCCCACAAGTTCATTTAAGAGATCAACATTCCAAGCCCGGTCCAGCCAGCAGTCTCGGATACGAAGACACTTATTAGTAATGTCTTGAATTCTAGCTGATAACGGGCCCGAAGCTAACCATTTATCAAACCAAAAAAAAGAATAACCATTACGCAGCAGGATCTGGACATTATCTATCACTTCCGGAACTAACTTCAAGAGTGAAATTCACATTCTCGAGTTTGTTGCTCTAGGAACACAGAACAAAGGATGGTTGTCCCTTAGATATTTCGCCTTAAAAAAATCAGCCCACAACCCTTCTGGCGTTAAGAGACGATAAGCAAACTTCATGTGTAGTGACTTCTAAACCTCACGTAAATCCCTCAGCCCCAACCCGCCTTCATTAGTAGGTTTACAGACTTTAGACCAAGATTGCCAATGCACTCACACCTTCCCTAGAAAATCACCCCAAAAGAAATTGGCTAGAATAGAATTTATCCGATCAAGAGTTCCCTTAGGAACATTTCTCACCGAATGGACATGAATAGGTAAGCTCGAAAGCACATGTCTCAATAAAATTAATCGAGCACCTTGAGAAAATAACTGAAATTTCTAGCCTACCACTTTGTTCCTTATTTTCTCAACTAATGTCTCAATGATGCGGGAAGTAAGTTTACCTGTAACAAGCGGAGCCCCCAAATAAGTCACAGGAAAATGACCTTCCTTAAATCCCGTCACCCTCAATAAAATCTGTTTCCAAGACGAGTTAATATATTTGGAGGGAAAAATCATCAATTTCTCTTGGCTTATCTTTTGACCGAACTAGTTTTCGTAAAGAGCCAAAACCTCAACAAGATGCTTAATTGACTTTTTCCCTCCATTAGAGAAGATCAACAGATCATCAGCATACAACAAATGAGAAACTAAAGGAGCCCCCACAGGGTGATAAAATCTCCCAATCCGACCATCCTCAAAATTTTTTCGAAGTAATCTAGTTAACATCTCCTCCATGATAATAAAAAGATAAGTAGATAAATGATCCCCTTATCTCAACCCCTGAGTAGATTGGAAAAAATCTTTAAAAGTATCATTCATCATCACAGAAAACCAAAGGAACCTAATACATTCACCAATCAATTTGCAGAAAATATTGGAGAAGCCGAAGGCTTTAAGGACATCCAATAAAAAGCTCCAGTCTACCTGATCATAGGTCTTCGCCATATCAATCTTTAACATGACATTACCACCCAAAATTTTTCTATGAAGCAATTGCACGATCTCTTGGGCAAGCGTAATATTTTTAAAAATACTACGTCCCGGCACAAAGGCACCTTGTTCAGTAGAAACCAACTTTTGAATAATCTGAGTCAGACGAGCCACAATAATTTTTGAAAAGACCTTATAGGCCACATAACACAAACTAATAGGACGGAATTTATCAAAACTAGACGGGTCAGGAACTTTCGAAATCAAAACAATAAAGGAAAAAGTAAAGAACCTGGTTTAATGACCACCCCTGAAGAACTCCCTAGCTGCTTCAATAAGATCCTCTTTAATAATGTCCCAACAATTTATATAGAACCCAGATCCGAACCCATCAGGCCCCAGACTGCTTTGCTGAGGTATAGAATAAACAACTTCTTTCACTTCAGTTTCTGTCAGATCAGCACCCAACATATGATTTTCCTTATCTGAAATAACCAGCTCAATCAAGCTTGATAAATCAGCTTGCACCACTTCGCAGGACGTTGAAAGAAAATCCTGAAAATGTTGGGCAGCTCCCAGGTGAACAGATTCTGCACTAGCCAACGTTGTGCCATTCGAGAGAGAGAACCATCCGAGAAATCTGAGCCTTTTTATGCCTTTGATTAATCACCGAGTGAAAAAATTTAGTGTTCTAATCCCCTTTCACCAACCATTTCTTTTTAGCAATTTGTCCCAACCGAACTGCCTCTCTTTTTTCCCAGGTATCAATCTCTAGTTTAGTCACAAGATAGTCCATTTCCACAGCTTTTGAATAATCCAACTGCAGCTGATTTTCTAAAATCTCCAGCCTCTCCTCAAGCCGTTTAATATTCTCATCCACTCTGCCAAATACATGCTTGTTCCAAGCACATAAGGCAATTTTTGTACATTTGAGTCTAGAAGCCAGTTTTTGCAACACAGTACCTGATACATGTCTTCCCCATGCTTCCTTCACACAGTCTAAGAAAGTCTCATGAGAGCACCACATGTTATGAAAGCGGAAAGGAGCCTGTCCATATAGCAAAAAAGGCCTTTCCAAGTGTATCACCATGGGACAATGATCCGAAATTTTGCATTTCAAATAGACCACCTGAGCCGAAGCATACTAATTAGAGAAAGTATTATTACAGACCACTCGATCTAACTTCACCCAACTACGGCTCACCCCCGAATGGCCATTACATCAAGACATATTGCGCCCATTACTATGAAGCTCAAACAAACAGCAGTTATCTAAGCAATTGTTAAACTCGGACATAGAGATTAGTGGTCTAGGGTGACCCCCAATTCTTTCAGCATCAATTCAGATAGCGTTAAAATCACCTATCACCATCCAAGGCATATTAGTCAATTGAAGAATCTCTAACTCTTCCCATAAGCCTCTTCTTTCCGTATAAGTACATTTGACATAAACAAAGGTTATAAACACCCTTTGATTCACTGAAGACAACCACCCAGATATCGTTTGAGATGTGCCAAAAACCATTTGAAACTCATTCGGTTCTTTCCATAACAATAATAATTAAGATTCAAGAAAGAACCTGTTATAGCCATTCAGTTTTCACCAATAAAAGGCTCCGCAATCGCACAAATATTAATGTCTTTCTTGTGAATTAACGACTTTAATCTCCTCTTCGAACTCCCCAACCCTCTAACATTCCAAAATAAGATGTTTCTGATCATAAATTCAGCTTCTGTGATTGGGTCTGAACCCGCTGGGACTTCCTCATTGTTTTGTCTGAATTAATGTTTAAATTAACTGCATCCGAATGATCAGCTCCCTCAAAGTCATAAGCCTTGTATTTGCCCTTCGAGCCTGTTAATTCTCCTTCAACCTGATCCTAGCAATAACCCACATCTACGTCCCCGTGCACTCCAATTTTATCAAATACCTTTTCCGTCTCATCACCGGCACGACAGAGTGCACACCCTCTTGCAACTGCAACGTCTCCGAATTCATATCATTGACTTTATCACACCAAACCTCTTCACAATCTTCATCGCTATCAGTCTCTTGTTTTTCCATAATTTTTCCTGTATCCTAGCAAAGGTCATTAGGCAACGTCCTCAGTCTAGACTTTTCTATTTCCTTAAGATCACCCACAACATTCATTGCCAACCCCACATCTATAGAACTAGACGCACCCTCAATGTTTTTGACTTGCACCACATTAGCAAGTTTTTCCTCTAGTATGACCTGCAAACTATCACCTAGTAATGCAATATTAGCTTCCATCACCTTGTCATCTTTAGTGCCTGAAAAACTGCCTTTAATATCAATCCTTTTCGGCTGCCATATCTTTATCTCTTTCGGCTTCCCATCCTCCTTACTTCTCTCCCCAACCCTACAAACCACAGTCGTGTGACCCTGTCGAAAGCATTTCAAGCAATAGTAGTCTTGTTTTTCATATCTAACCACTTGCCAAATGCACTTTGTAGACGAGACTACAATAGGAAAACCTTTCATTGGTTCCTCAGTCAAATCCACCTCGACATAGATTCTTCCACCCGTGGCTCTTGATCGGTTTATCGTTGCATTATCTGTCCCTAGGTAGCGATCAAAGCGAGTTGCAAAAATCCGAAGACAATCATGATGATACAGGTGCATAGGTAATCTGGGCAAGAAAATCCATTGAGGAGCCAATGGAGCTTCCTTATGTAAATCAAAATCCATTGTCCATTTGAAAAGCCAAAATGAGTTTCCTTCCATCACGCTTCCCTCACGAGCCCATCCATGCACAAAATCATGTTCATTCTTCATCTAAATTAAAATATGATAATCATCCATAAAGTTAATCATCGGAATCTCTGCCAAACCCCACTTTTTCACCATGTTCAATCTGATCACATCTATTGAAGGCCGAATGCGCAGGAATTTCATAGCAATCGCAAACTTATATTCTTCCGCCGCTTTTGTCATCTGTGTTTTCTTAAAAACAAAGCCTAGCTCTTCGTTAACCTCCACAAGAAACCGCAGAGGAATATTGAAAGACGAGATATCTACCAGTTTTGAAATTGCAGAAGCATACATCGCTGGAATATCTCTATGGCTAATGTTCCCCGTCGATGGCAAGGCCATCAGACGGTTGAACCATCGTAGGTAGCCAACCCTTCCAAAATAGAAAGAATAGAGAGACTCACTCTCCAAGAACGCTTCTTGAATCTTGCTCTAGAGCCTTGGTGTATAGGGACAATCATAAGTACTTAAAAGGTCTTCTAACATCCACATAAATATAAAATATTCCACCCCATGAAGATTACAAAAAGGGGTTGTTAGGGACATAGAGGAATCTCCTAAGGAGATTCTCACACATTAATGTGGCACATTATCAATGGACCACGTCCCCCCTCCACCTTTTTTTTTTTTTTTTCTTTCTCCCTCTCTCCCTGCTTCTCCCCTCCCATCCTCCTCCTTTCTCTCTCTTTCTTCGCCCTCCCTATGCCTGCCATGGTGGTTGGGGACCACCTCAGAGTCGGTAGAAGCCACTGCCGGCGACATGGGAGCTCATGACACTGCTGTGAGCTCCCATGTCCTCGCCCACAGCTTCTGTTGTCCTTAAGGTGGTCCCCAACTACCATGGCAGGCACCGGGGGGGTGGAGGAAGAGAGAGAAAGGGGAGGAGGGGAGGGGAGAGGCACAGGAGAGGGGATGGGGAGAAAAAAAAAGGGGGGGAGACGTGGCACTGACAATGTGCCATATCAATGTGTGAGATCCCTTTGTATCTATAGTATTTTTCTTACAAAAAAGTCTACCTTATTTATATTTATATTTATATTTTCCAAATATCCATTTAAACAATAAAAGGATTTAGAAAGGAGTTTGAAGTACTAAATTCAGATTTAACTGCTAAAAGAAAATATATTAGTTAGTCATAGAGCATTTACAATGAATTTTGTAAAATATAATTTTTTTATAAAATATAAAGAAAGATTACCAAAGTTCCCTCTAATGGATTATCTATTCTATTTCTCTTTTCTAATGGCTACAGTAAACTCGCTACATGTAGTGATTACTGTTCTTTTATCTAAATAATTTATTATTATTTTTCTCTCATTTCATCCTCTTTTCCTTTTTATCTTATTTTCATATTAACCCTTTATATCAATTGTTCACAAGCCCCACTCTTGTCTCTCGTTACTCTCCAGCACTTTGTTTATATGTCTTTGTCTTTTATGCATCCAAAAGTTTAAGGGATGTTTAGAAATAATTTTTGTCACATCTAGTTTTTTTCCAAACTTCACTCAAATATAAATATTTTTAAACTAATCATTACAACTTTCACAAGCTTCTAAATTAAAAACAAACCAGATTTGTTTGGTTTAAAAAAAAAACTCTAGCCAAAGTCGTTCGAAGGTTTTTTTTTTTTTAATATATATATATCTCCTTATACTTAAAAGAGCGATGAATAGGAAATGAACAGGCGATTCTGCTCAGAGCGTTTGGTGTGACGCCCCGACTCCCACGTACAAAAAGTCTCAAGAATCGTGACGTCAGGATGATGACAACACGGTCACTCATCCCAACGACAAGTGCCAAGTGTGTGCAACAAGTAAACAGTGTACAAAAAAAATACACAGCTGTTAATAATAAATAAGTCACTAAGTACCAGAATTCTTATATACAAAATTACCAAAATACCAGTATACTGATAGTTAAACAGTTATCCAGGAAATACAGCAAAAGCCAAATATATACACATGGAAAACAAATCCAATGATCCAAAACAGCAGCAACCACATGCCACTTCTCCACGGAGCCGATCCCTAAGGCTCATCATCCTCATCTGCAACAAAATCTACGGTACTATAAAATGTTACCGCAGGTAAGTAATAATCCAAACAATCTCCAATATCAAAATGCATTAATGCTACCAACCATGCATGCATATGATGTACCATGCACCAGATCCAAAAATATCATTTTTCCCGAAAATGGATATTTTTCCAACACACGCCAAAATTTCATTTTTGGCCAAAAAACATAATCCGTCATTTTCTCAAAAATGATTTACACAAAAATATTTATTGGACACTGTAGGCGGGAATCACAGGCAGGACTCTACCACCATCCCTGCTTACCACCATCCCTACCGCGTGTACCGTAGGCGGGAATCACAGGCAGGACAACAGTACCATCCCTGCTTACCACCATCCCTACGCATACACCGTAGGCGGGAATCGCAGGCGAGACTATACCACCATCCCTACAGTCTCTTTTCCATTTTCTCATATGAAAATCCAGTTTTCAATAAACACATGAACATGAATGCAATTACACGAAAACCTAGTTTTCATTTTACAAACATGAACATGCGTGCAATATGCAATGTACCAAACCACAACAACCATAACCAATAACCAATCAAATCACAATATAACCAACACACAATTACTCCATCCTCAATCCATCCACCTCCAAATTCTCCTCGGACTCAGTCCGGAACAACTAACCAGAACACAATAATAATAAATGAGTCAGTGTAAAAATATATTAAAATCTCAAAAGATATTTGGAAAAATACTTACAGCGTTATAAAAATATTTTCGGAGGATCACGGAGGGGCTGGAAGCGCCAAAGCAGCAACTCCATAGTGTAAAAAAACACTGTGGCCGGAAAACACAGTGAACCTAAATTTTCACGAGGTCAAACAAAGACTTGGGAACGGTAGGGTAGGGCCTATGGAGGTCGGTGAAACTAATGGTGGTGACCTTTGGCCATGGGTGGAGGCCGAAAAGGCGGTGGAAGGCCAAAAAGCTCAAATCGAAGGGGGTGTTCGTTGGGGAGGCTCCGGCGACGGATCGGAGCCGGGATTGGGTCTAAAAGGTTGCTAGAGGGCTGGTGATGATGTGGTTAAGAGGTGATGGCCAGAGGTGGCCGGAAGGAGGTGTAGCGACGAGAAGACTGCCGCGGGTTTGAATGAGCCGTGGAGGCTAACGGCGGCAAGGCGCGGGCTGAGATTTAGTGGGCTGGGTCGCCGGTCTAGAGGGTTCTCTCTTCCTAGGCCGGGCAGTGACGACCACGGTGGCCGATGGCGGCGGCTGGGTGGAAGGAACCGAAACACGGGGGAGAGGAGAGAGAGAGAGAAAGAGAGAGAGGGTCGGTCTAGGAAGAGAGAATCCAAACTTTCATCTAGGGTTTCGAAATGATCCAATGAAGAGGATTTTAAAACTACTAGCTAAATAAAATAATTCAAACGCAGTGATAATTAAAACAATAATTATTATAAAACTCAAAAACAACCAATTTAAATTAAAGATTAATTTAAATGCAAAACAATAAATACTAATAAGAAAATCCATTAAAAATGATTTTCACAACTTAAAATATTATAAAATAATATATCAAAACTCCTTAAATTTTAAAACAAGAGAATAAATTTTTAAATAAATTAAAATAATCCTTCTTTAAAAATACACTAAAATACGAGGTGTTACATTTGGTGCACGCGCAACCCCTGCCATGCGGGTTTTCCAGTCGCAGCCGAGTCCAAGAGCGACTTTGGCAGCCATGTGCTGCCCCATCGGCTTCAGATCCTTCAAATCTGCTCGCCCGTCCGCCTCTTCAGGTGGCTTGTGTACTACACGCGCCGTCACTACCTGTGTTGTTCTGTTGCCGGCGACTCAACTTAAATTTTGGTTGCTACTCTATATTATCGCTTTTCCTAACTAGTGATCTTGTAAGAGGGATCGTGGACCTCTCCAAAAATCATCTCCAAATAATATGTGATAGTGCACCCGCCACCTTTACCGCTTCTAGCGGAGGTTCCATCGTCTCAAGTGGTGGTTCCATCGTTCGCTTTTTGGCGAACATATTTTCGTCTTTCTATAAGGCTGCATCCTCTCATAGGACATGGGTAGGGACCAAGAAATTGCTCCAAAATAAACCCATTCACTACTTTGTATTGTTTTCTATTACTTTTTGGGGCGATTGTTAGGGAACCCTACTCCTCCTTATGTACCACTTTTTTAGTTTAATGAAATTAACTTGCTTAGAAAAAAAAATTAAGTTGGTGATCACTCAAAAGACGAAGAACACCAAGATTTTCTTCCATGCATCATCTTTATCAAACTAAAAAGATGAAGAGAGAGGGCTATGGGCTTTAGCTTGTTGCAGGGAGAGAGAGAGGTATGTGGGGAGGAGATTGACATGGAGGAGATCGGCATGGGGAAGGTCGCCGGTGACTGGACTTGGTGGTGGTGTGGTAATGGCGGTCGGCGGCGCTGGGAGGAGCCAAGGAGAAGAGAGATCGAGAGGGAGAGGGAGGTGCGGTTGAGTAGTGTGGTTGAATTCTACAATTCATATATTTTGCTAAGAAAACTATTGCTAGAATATCCAAAAGTCTTTTAATTTTCATATTACTCATATTACTAAATGTTTTGGTTATCATTACGATGCTTGTTAAAATTTGTTTTTCTCCTCCTATACATTAAATTATTGACTAATTAATTTTATTTAAAAAATTATATTATTTTTGCCATTTGGGGATATTAGTCATCTCTAATTTTTTTTCTTCTAACTAGTAAAACGTGCCTTGCACGTGACTCCGCAGCTAGTGTATCTATAACTATTATATAAGCCGCAAGAGAAATGATAGGGATCAGCCACTGTAGCAGTGTGCAATTTTGCACACCTTATGTGGTCATCTTTTTTTTTAATCACTTTCATCCGTTCTCTCTCTCACCGTCTCTCTCATCTACGTTCTCTCTCACTCATCTCGGTCTCTCTCTCTCATCTCGCTCTCTCTCTCATTCTCGCTCTCTCTCTCTCATCTCGCTTTCTCTCTCTCATCTCGAGCTCTCTCTAAGTCTGAGCTCTCCCTCTCATCTCGAGCTCTCTCTCAGTTCTCGGTCTCTCTCTCTCGCTTGCTCTCTCTCTCTCATCGTCTCTGTCTCTCTCTCTCATTCCGAGCTCTCTCTCTCAGTTTCGGTAGCATCTCGAATTCCGAAGCTGCACAGTGATGGTCTAAATAAATCAGAGGATGAAGACGAATTGGGTGATGAGGGGAAAGGAAAGAAAAAAAATTTAGACGAAATTTGAACGACAAAGGAACCTTGTTGATGGGGATAGCGAAAACGGGTGACATGTTAGGTGTGCAAAAGGCTGATACCGCACAGTGGTGGATGCGAATACTTTTCCAAGCGGCAATCGACGAGCTACAGTGTCTCAACAGTAAATTTTCTGTTCTGTTTTCTCCTTTCCGTGTATCTTGTTCTGTCCTTTCTATCCTTCTATTCTTTTCTTTTGTGTCCATTTATAGGAGGTGTCGTCTTTTAGTTCAACAGTTGTCTAAATGGTCTTATTTGTTTGTGTCAGCTCCCTCAAATCGTCTCTTATTGTTGGCTCTCTCCCTTCCGAGTTCTCTCTCTCAATTTAAACCCTCTATCTTTTCTTTCTTCGTCTTCTCTCTTCTGTGCATCTTCTCTCTTCTTTTGGTTCTTTAAATTTGTTTTTCAGTGTTGGGGTTTTTTTTCATTTCATTTCGTTGAAGTTAATTTTTTTTACTTGTCTGATGTGCATGTTTTCATCTTCAAGTTTGTGGTGTTCGATTTGTGTTGATATACTGCATCTTCAGTTTCATGGGAGTCTAGATCTGAGTGGTTTTGACAATCTCAGAGCTATGATTGAGGCCGAGGCTCTCAAAGAGAAACTATAGGCTTTCAGGTTTTTTCATGCCGTTGCCCCTGGTTTGAAGATTGGAGATGGGTATTGGTCTCCAGATTTCTTAACAAAATAGACTGATTTCTTTTTTCTTTTTTGCTTTGCATGCAGTGGTAGATATCCAAGATTTGATTTCCCTTCATGTTCGTCTCTGCCTCTCCTCTCTTCAGGTTTTGGTTTTTTTTTTTCTTCCGTTTTTTGTTTTCACTACGAAGGGTTAAAACACTACGTTTTTTTTTCTTCTTTCTTTTCTCTTCTCCCTCTTTCTCCTTTGTGTTGTAGCCCATCCCGAGCCCTATCTCCCTCTCTGCAACCGATGTATGGACCACGCCGTCAGCAACAGAGCCGTTGGCAAGCTCTGCACTACGCCGAGTCACCTCAGATCTGCCATTGCTCTTCTCAATCTCCTTCACCGCGGAATAGAAGCGGCGGATTCGGACCCATTGCAGGTCAGCACTCAGATCCACCATAGATCCCACGTTCGCTGCTTTCTAGCAATTGCTTTTTTGTACAGTATGTTGGTGTGACTCTTTCAAAGTGAGGAGATGTTTTGGCCACTCAATAAGAGGGTTGGAAGGTAGGGTTATCGGTTATAGGTTTTTCTCATCTATCGCGAGTCTGTAGAATGTGAGGCCCCAAAAAATTATTTGTTGCAGTGTTTGGTTTGAGTTTTTTCTTGCTCAGTCTTCGTTCGGGTGAGCTGTGAGTATGGACCCCCTTGGTGTTGGCCGCATAAGCTTGCGTGCATAACCTTCTTGCGTGCATAAGCTTCTTCAAGCAGGAGCGAACGTATGTTGCTTCTTATTTTAGTTATGAGAACTTTCTCGGTAAAACTTCTTACTTGAGCATCAAAATAAAGCGGTATTGATCATGGGTTTTGTGTGAAATTTACTAGATACTGATGTTTGATTCTCTACATCGAAGAACCTGCTTGCATTATACTGCTTACTATGGCCATTCATATTGCCTGCAAGCTATTCTTTCTGCTGCACATTCCACCCCTGTTTCAGATTCTTAGTTTGTCTCTTCCACCTTTTGTATGTTTGTCATTCTCTGCGTCTCTAATTGATCTGATTGGTTTTACTTATTTAAACGGCGATAGAGACAGGACTAAAGCCAACGGGACTACAAACGGAACTGCAGACGGAAGGCTGGTGGTAGAAAGCCAAGTCTCACACTGGGCGGAAAAAAAAAAAAAAGCATTCGCATGAGATTTCGTTTGATGGAGGAAAGACAACGCGCAGCTAGGAAGAAGAAAAAAGAAAATTGTTTCGATGGAGAAGCTATTCATGCGGGGGATCCAATTCAAAGCTTTTTAGACAATTTCCGTAAACAAAGGAGGAAAACCTAGAAGGAATAAAAAAACTGTTTATTTGGCTTTGACTCGAGTGAGTTTGTTTTTCTTCTTCGCATTTGGTTGGACATAAGGCGTAAAGGGAGCATTATTTCTTGTTTTTTTTTTTTTTTTTTATTATTATTCTGGACATGGCACACGAACAACGCACATGCATATTAATTTATTTTTGTTTTTGGTAGAGGACACTCAACAGGTGAAAGAATAATATATAGATAATTAATCAGAGTTAAAACACAAGACTTTATAAACTTTTCTTTTAAGTTTTCGTACGGTTAGATAATCCGCAAAAATAAAGATTCATTTTATTCTACATTATTTTCATCTCATTCGATCTCATATCCGTTTGTTTATACAAAATTATTATCTCATCTCAATCATTATAATTTTTTTAAAATTTTATATAAAAATATAATAAATAATTTAATTTTTTTAAATTTTAACATAAAAATAATATTAAAAAATATATTTTATTAATTTTTTATTTAATTACTATTTAAAATAGAAAAAAACTATCCAACCTCCTAATTTGATCACACACCATACGAATTTTAGAGTCTCTGACACCTTTTTCATTTTATACTATTCTTATATGGAAAAAGGGCAGTGCTACAGCCCCCGCTGGGGGCTCCCGCTGGGGTGTAGTGTTTTTTTTTTATGTGTTTTTTTAAAAATTATTTTTTATATAGATTTTTTAATATTTTTAAAAAATAAAATAAATTTAGAATATCATTAAAAAATATTTTCTTAATCAGAAAGTAAAAAAAAAATTATTAAAAAAAATTTCCTTAATCACGAAGTAAAATAAAAAATTATAATTTTTTAGTTTACTTCATAATTAAGAAAGTATTTTTTAATAATATTATATTTTTTATTTTATTTTTAAAAATTTTTAAAATCATTAAAAACATCTATATAAAAAAAGAATTAAAAAAACACATATAAAAACACACTAGAGCCCCAGCGGGAGCTCCGAGCGGGAGCCCCCAGCGGGGGCTCTAGCATTTTCCATGGAAAAACTTTTTGACCATGGGTCTTTCTTTCTTATTGGTATGCGTGCTCTGTCTTGTGGTTTGCTAGACACGAGTCTTATGACACATTGTTAATTTGTTTTTGTTCTTTTTTAAAGCCAGATTGTTAATGTGTTACTAGGCTTTTTTGTTGCACTTGGCTATGTCACTATTTATTAAGAAAGGAAAAGGTTAGTTTGTCTTTTTATTTTGTTTATTCATTTTAATCGTTTGTATATTTAATTTTTTTATTTAATGATTAAAACTTTTAATATATTGATGTATTTTTTATTCTATAAAAATATTTAAATATGTTAAAAAATATAAAAAAATAAAAATAAAAAATCAATATTGGGAGACAGCCTAGCATGACCCGAAAAAAAAAACACGTAAAAAATAAGTATGAAAGAAGACTTTGCATGATGACAATTATAATAATAATTTTACTATTTACAAATGAGAAATGCTGTTTTTCCGTTGGGGCTGGATATTTTTCTTATTTAATAATTAAAAAAATTTCTAATAATATTATAATTTTCTAAAAAATTATATTTCAAAAAATTAAAAAAATACATAAAAAGAGAAAGATAAAATGCACTGGGTTTTTTTTTTGCTGGAAAACACCTTTTTCTTTCTTAATAAATAGTGACATAGCCAAGAGCAACTAAAAAGCCTAGTAACAAATTAACAATCTGGCTTTAAAAAAGAACAAAAACAAATTAACAATGTATAATAAGACTCGTGTCTAGCCAATTATCATGAGAAAACATAGCACGCATACCAATAAAAAAGAAAGAGCCATCGTAAAAAAGCTTTTCCATATAAGAATAGTATAAAATGAAAAAAAGTGTCAGAGGCTTGAAATTTATGTGATGTGTGATCAAATTAGGAAGTTGGGTAGCTTTTCTCTTTAAAATATCTTATCTCATATTCGGCCCTCAATGTTTTTGTACGGTTAGAATCTTCTCCATCTCTCTCGTCTCTTTTTATTCTTTCGGCAGAAGCAGAATGATAGTCCACGACACCAACACCTGTACAATCTCTTCACAATTTAACTAATAAAAAATTAAAAGAATAATAAAACAGTGTTATAAAATATACACTCTGAAAGAATAAAATAGATAACCCATCTTCCAATATATACTCTGTAGAGATTTGTAAAGGATGTGTTTATGTTCCTAGAGATTTGCACCAGATTTGTAGAAAAAAAAATGGTAGCTGAGATAAATAAATAAACAAAAAAAGGAAAAGCATGAGAAATAATGTCTCCTTTCAACGGTTTTTTTTTAATAAAATATTATAAAAAAATTAATACAATTGTTTGTAAGTTCCACAATCATAAATATTTTATAAAATAATCAAACTAATCTGATCTTATTTTTATAAATAAATATATATTTTATTTTATTTCATCTATATTTAATATATCTCAACATTATTAACGCATATTTTAAAAAATTTCATCCCATTTCTAAAAACAAATCAATTACTGAAAAAATAAATAACTCTATGCCATTCTCGGTTCACCAGTTCATGCATCTGTTTGGGTAATGAAAAATCATTTACCATTATGTCAGCCAGTCAGTCTGTTGGTCAATTCATTATTTGTCTGGATAACCCAAATTGCACGTACGATAAAATTAAATGCATGTTAAAAAAATTTTAAAAGCAAAATTCAAACTTCTTTATTTTTTCATTAATGGTTTTTTTTTGGTTTTTTAGTTTTATTATTTTTAAATTGGGTTTTGCCGATTGTGTCAGTATAAATTTACATCTTTTTTTTTTTTACTTTTTCAATATATTCTTTTAGTATTTTTAAATATTTAAAAAAATTAAAAAGTCATAAAATCATTAAAAAATCAAAAAATCTTCACAACCTCTTATTATTTATTCACACTCCATACTTAATATTTTTTTTTAATTTTTTTAATTTTTTTATCAAATATTTTTTATATGAATATTAAATAAAAAATTTAAAATAGTGTATAAAGAATAAAATTCAAAAAAATATTAAAAAAATATTAAAAAATTTAAAAACTTAAAAAAAAATGAAGTGTGAAGTAGTTTGAAAGTTATATAGCAAAATCGTAATAATAAAAAAAAAAAAAAAAAAAAAAAAAAAAAAAAAAAAAAA